>JBBMJY010000014.1:18342702-18362495 GCA_037833715.1 Toxotes lorentzi | reverse complement strand
AAGCAAGCATAAAGCAAAGTATTAAACAAAGACTAAGTAAAGGAATAAAAGGCAAGTGAAGCCATGCACTTAAGCCAAGAAGGGACAAACAGAAGACAAATTAAAAGAAAGCTAAGCAAAGCAAAGTAAGATAAGTAAACAGATAAACGGCAAGAAAGCCACAAAGAAAGCTAAATACAGGAAAGCTACTACGAAAACAAAACTCCAGGGCACCAGCATGGACCAGAGTAAAAGGAGCGTGCAACTTCCTGTTCTCCATAATTATGGAGGACAGGCTCCCTTACCACAACCTAACCCACTAAAAATTAGTGGCTAATTTTTGGAAAACCTAAGGCAAATACGCCTACAACTTAAACCCAAACTAAAAAGCTAAACTAAATTAAGTCAGAGTGAAGCTAAGATTTGGCTAATGTTTTAAATCAGGGGCCACTCATAGGGTGACCTACTAACCCCTAACCTACTCCTTGGGAGGATGCCCAAGGGTGGACCACGGTGTGTTACGGGAAATGCCGCCAGCGTTCCCGTCTGCGCAACCATAAATGGGGTGGCAGTGAGAGCTGGCGGAAGGAACATGTACATCCCGCACCCTTCGGGGGGGGGGCGGGCATTCTTTCCTTCTCCCTTCTCCTAACCCAGACCATAATCTTACCTTAAAACAATTTTAAAACACGGCAGCGATCTTTGAAACCAGAATAACTTCATATAAGGTATGGGGAATATAGGAGTGGAGAGCTAAGGATGACGTGCGCCGGCCAGTGCATTGCCCTTGGCTCCCTATGAACTGTCCAGTCGTTGGATGAGGCAGGGGGAGTCACCGAGATGGCCTTAATCTCCTAACCCTCTCTCATGCTGACCCTACCCCACACAGAGCAGAAAAACAATCTTTCTCTCCCAAAAGCAGAACGTTTACAGTGTCATGTGTCTTTTTCTCTTCTACTTTCATCTCTCTACATTCTCCAATCTCCACCTTCATTTTGTTAATCTTCCCAGAGGGGGAGGAGGTTATGTGTCTGTCTCCATCTACCTATAGATAACCTCTTCTATTTTATGCTCTTTTCATCTTCTCCATTCAGCTGTTACTCTTTAGTCTTCAGTCTTCTAAGTGTGTGTGTGTGTGTGTTTCAGACAAGACGAATAAATCTCAGGGAAAAAAAAATTTAATTCCACTTTAGTTTCATCCCCTGATCTTTACATTCCCAGGTGGAGGACTCACTTCAAGATCTATGTACCCAAGCAGACCAGAAGTTTAGAACACGTTTCCTGTAGATTTTTTAACATGGTTTGAGTTTTGTGTTTCCAAGTCACTTCAGGGATGTGAAAATCCTCCTGAACATGAAGACTTCACAGAGAGAACCACTGAATCAGCTCACAGAGGATTAAACCAACATTCAGATTTTCAGGACCTCAGAGAAAACAGGATTTCACGAAAATTAAATTATAATACAAACAAACGTCTCATTTGAATAAGAGACGATGCAGCAGCTCCTCCCACTGACAAACTCTCAGCTAGTGATATGACATTGATACACACATCCAAAATCCCATAGAGACTGTCTGCCCCCAACCACCTAAATGTATTAAATCAAAAGTAAACAGAAGAGGAGTCAGTCATGAAAACCTAATAAGACCACCACTGCCAAAATAAACAACAATTGGATAATTAAATGTGAACTATTGAGTATTAGATCTCTGTCATCCAAATCTGTTTTAGTAAATGATTTAATTTCAGATTATCTGTTTGACTTATTCTGTCTCACTGAAACCTGGCTATGTCAGGATGATTATGTCAGTCTAAATGAATCCACTCCTCCCAGTCACTTTAATGCTCACATTCCTCAAGGCTCTGGCCGAGGAGGTGGAGTGGCAGCCATTTACAATTCTAGTCTCTTAAGCAACCCTAAACCTAAACTCAATAATAATTCATTTGAAAGCCTTGGTCTTAGTTTTTCTCACCCAACCTGGAAAACATTTGTCAGGAAGGGAAGTAGAGGAGTGGACACAGGCGCAGAGTCTACAGTTTATTTAGTCCGGTACACGGTAAGTCAGTCCAGAGAAGCAAAGGTATCACAGGGAGAAGGCTAGCTTGTAATCCAAAAAATACACAGGCGAAGGTCATACACTACTAGGGCAAGATAACTAGAACACTAAGGAAATGCTGGAAAGCTTGGCAAAAACACACAAGACAATCTGGCAATGAGTGCAGGACTAAATACATCAGGGGGAGGGGAGACAATTACACACAGGTGAACCACATGAAAGAAAGAAGGGTAATCAGGGGGTGAAGGGAACACACGAGTGAACAAACCATTATCAAAATAAAACCGGAAATCAAAGATTTTCAAAATAAGACCGCCCTGGCTCAGAGGCGGAACCTGACAACATTACAGCCAGTTCAGTTTGTTGTAGTGTACCATGCTCCTGGGAATGGAGGAGAGGAGGAGAAGGACATGCAGCATATAAAACATGATACAAACATGGTTGGACGTGAACAATGTTAGTGGACCAGCATTCAGATTACAGAACAGTTAGTGGATACTGTGTGCTCAGCAGATTACAGTTATGATAGGAAACAGAGCACAGAAGAAAAAAGCTGTCATGACTGGTAATTATTTACATTACAGTCTGCAGAGAATATGAATCCAACATGTATCTGAAGCAGAGTGGAACATTAAGCATAGTAATGTGTTAGAAATGGATCATTGTAGACAATAAACAGCAGCAGGTCGGTGGAACCAGGACCACAGACAGAGGACATGCAGCTCCGGAGCAAGAGATACGTGCAGAAAAGTACATTAGTGCTGTTGTAGTCAAATCTGAACTGCGGTTCTATGTCTTGGACACTCAGAGACATGACTGGCACATGACATCACATCCATCCAGATCTGACCTGGAGCAACAGAGCTGAGCATTTGACTGATTTAGAAAAATGTCTCATCAGAGCTTTGAAAGCAGAAGCTCAGGAAGCAGAAATGTTTTGTTTGTTTACAACTGAAGCTACCAAACTCATGTAAACACACTGAGTTTCACACTTTCTCTTTCTGTCTCTTTTTTGTGGTAATGAGGCAGCGCTGATGTCACTTCCTCTTCTGAGACAAAACAGCATGGATTGGCTGCAGAGATCCAACTGAGACACACAAACACACACACACACACTGGGCTCTCACGCAGCTTTTTGTCTTCTCTATTGCTGGATGTGGTGTAACCATGACGACGAAGGAGTTGCCATGGGGATGCTTTATTTCTCTCCCTCAGTTTCTAAGTCTACAACATCACAAACAAAAGCCCCTCCCACTGCATTTTGTGATTAAAATGTGATTGAAGGATAATAAGAGTGGACACCCATCTGTCTGTCTCTTTGTCCATCTATCTCTGTCTGTCTCTCTTCCTGTCTCTCTCTCTGACTGAAAATCATCCAGGTGTCGTTTGCTCTGAAATTTATCTGAACTCTGAATTCTGAACTTGGAGGGTTAGGGAACTTGGACCTGAGTCGGTTCTTAGTCCAGATAAAAGCTGATTTGGTTCAGACCATGAACACTCATACAGATGTTGACAGTTTCAGCCTTAGTTCTGCATTTCATTCACCATTAGACTAAACTGCCTTTTCTCAAAATGGAAATGGATCCACAGCCTCCATCTTGTTCTGACACGTAACAGAAGCTGAACGTTTCATTATCTCTCTGATCATTTTCAGTAACGTTTGAGTTCACTGTCATGGGCTCCACAGTAGCAGGTGTTTATCTGATAAAGCTATAACTAAACTTAAGGCAAGAAGTCGACTGTTACTCCTATTCCATGTGTCAGTACAGTGGAGGATGCCTATCTCAGCTTTAGGTCAATCATGTGGTTTGTAGTACAGCAGCCTCAGAGGAGTCTTTTAAATCAGACTTTGAGAAAGCTGTAGAGGAAGTGATGTTCCAGGCCTGGAACAGGAGTCTGTAAAAGCTCTGTGATGCCAAAACATCTGATAATTCATCATTAATGAGGAAATAAGAACAACCGCAGGTTTGACTTCAGCTCTATTGATCCATGTTTTCCTTTAACTCTCAGAAGTAACGTAATGACCTTCTTCACAAATAAAACTGTGACTCTTAGAAAAAATTCTTAGTACAGAGATATTGGTTCATGTTCTGGGTTAAGATTAGGGTTAGGTTAGGTGGCCTTAGAATTGACTGTAGGGTTAGGGTAGATTTCACTTCAACAGCTTCTTTATATAAATCATCAATTTGTCTTTCAGATCCTTTTCCAACAGAACTGCTCAAGAATGTTTTACCTTTAATTATTACTTCCATATTGGATCTGATCAGTTCATCTTTATTAACAGTCTATGCTCCACAGGCTTTTAAAGCTGTGCTAATTAAACCTCTACTTAAAAAGCTCTTGATCCAGATGTTTTAGCCAAATACAGACCTATATCTAACCTCTACTTCTAAAATCCTTGAAAAAGCAGTTTTAAATCATTGACGTGATTATTTGCAGAGTGTTCGGGATCTTCACTCATTTCACTTTAGAGATCATCATAGCACAGAAACGACCTGGTCAGAGTTACCAACCATCTAATAATGGACTCAGGCAGTGGACACGTCTCTGCCTTGTCTTGCCCAGTCTTGACGTGAATTAACTTGAATTGAACCGATGGTGACCACACAGACATGAATGTAAACAGCAGTAAAATCTGACATTAAAGATACAGTTAAACATTTCACTCTAAGAGCCCATGAATCTTCTTCTTTTGGAAGAAGAGTTGAAAACGTCTCGTCCACAAACAGTTTGCGTGACGTTACAGCCGTAATCTGCTTTATTCTCTGCGTTTCATTTAGAACCAAGATAAACGGCTCTGAGGAATTATTTCACCTCAGTGGCTGATTTCTTTCTGGTTTGGTGGAAAATCCTTCTTCAGGGCTGAATTACTCATTAAGATGTTTTTTGTTTCAGAGGAGAGAAAGTTTCAGTGAAAAGTCTCATTTTCAGCTGGATGCTTTCTGCTCTGCGGCTGATTGGTCAACGAGGGTCCAGAGGCCTAACGAAGCATCAAGATCATTAATGAACGAGACTGACCCAATAACAATCTCAGTTTCTTTCACGATCGACCTCATTTATTTAGTTTTAATCCACTATCGTGTTCTGGGTTTATATTTATGTAATGTCACACAGAGTCAAACAGAGCAGAACTTCACAACAAAAACCAGCATGAAAACAGAATTAAATTACTAAAATATAAAGAAAAATATTAACTACAGTTTCAGGTGCACACACTAAATGTAAAGTGGGATTTTCCTGGTCTATAACTGGGATAATTAACTGGCCACAGTTTGACACCGGGACTAAAGTGGGAAACATCTGCTGATAAGCAAAGACACAAGAAGTAAAGCAAAACATTTCCTGTTACATAAGCATCAACTAATAATTAAACAAAAAAAATGTAACAACTGTGATATTTCCAACAGTGAACTAACTGGTTACCGTGGTAACATAACAGGGCTTTTAGGAGGCAGATTGACACTGAAACTATGGAGGTTCATGATTCAAACACACATCAAGTAAAGAAAAAAGTGTTTGTGAACACAGTCGTGACTGTCTGTTACTGTGACAATGAGAAACGTGAATCTACAGAGAAGTGAAAACAACAAATAACAGAATAGAGGCTCCATGTTTGCTGTTTGATGTGATACAAACAAACAGCAACAGAGTCAGAGACAGACAGCAGCAGGAATTTAAACTACATGAACTCAACATTAATTAAGCATCAGATGAGACCACCTGTCTCACAATCACACCTGTCTCACTCACATCTGTCTCACCCTAAGCCCTGTCTCTGTCACATTTTAGGATGATAAGTGATTTTCTTTTTTACATCACCACAGTAACCACGGCTGATACTACAGCCTGTTGGAAACTGTTGTGTTTCCATGGTGATAATAAAGGAATGGAGGAGGAGATGGGGGGATGGGGGGAGGAAGGGGGGAGGGGGAGGGCGAAGATAATTGTTTTTTAGGAAACACTTTAACAAATTACAGCTGACAAGCAGAGGGGTGGAGGACCGGGGTAATGGGTGTGTTTTGCGTCGTCATGCCAACTGCAGACATTAAACAGCTTTCATCATCACAACATGACAACAAATGGAGAGATGGAGAGATGGAGAATAATGGAGGAAAATGGAAGGTTTGAAAATACTTCACTATAATAGCTCAGCCTCTCTCATCCTCTCTCTCTCTATTATTCTTTACTCAGTCTGCAGACTGAAACAACTCAATTTCACCCCTCACTAACACTGAGTGTGTGTGTGTGTCTCTGTGTGTGTGCATTTAAAACAATGACAAACTGGCAGCAAGAGGAGAAAGAAAAGTGAAAGTGATTTCAGAGTCTGGATTTTCTCGTGTTCGACAGACACTCGTCAACTTCAGTTAAAATTATAACTAATTATGGAGACGATGACAGTCAATCTGTAATCTGATCTGAATAATCTGAACTGTAAGAAAGTCTCATGACCACCTCTTAAAGCATCACCTGCACCAGCACCTATCGAACGATCAAACAGTTTCCAGTCACCTGTACCCAAACACACCTGTGCACCTGCTGTTATAGAGCCGCTTAGGGTAGGCTCAGTGAAGACAGACAGACAGACAGACATATAAACAAATAGGCAGCAGGTACATGAGGAAACATGCGTGGACATGAGCAGACCATATGAGATGGAGCTAACCCAAACACAGTCTTCCTCTTATTTATCCTCATCCTCGGCCTCTGGCTGACTTCCTGTAGATATTTGTTCACTGAACTTGAGTTTTTTCACTTCATCACATGTGAAGTTTTTTTTTTAATGCGCTCAGGATTTTAGCTGTTGTGGAAATTTTATGAATTTAAAAACCTTTCAGTCTCATTTACACCTCCACCAGGGATTAGCAGTTCTACATTAAACATGTGATAAATGTTCTCTGCTAATTTGAATTAATTGAATTTGTGGTAAAGCTCCGTTTTGCTGCCAACCAGGGAAAATAATTTATTCATCTTTTGAAGTCCTGCCAGTCTTTAAGCCTCAAAATGAGTTTTAATTTGTGGACATTTGTCTTCTAGATTCAGTTTATAAACACAAACTGTCTCTGTTTGTTTTAACTGTGAATTATTTTTCATCCTCAGACCCAGAGACACAGGGTGATGGTAAACTTCCAGACAAAAGACCTGAGGACGTCTTCACTCTCCATATCTCTGTCAATTACCTCTAATCAATGATAGATCAGAGAGGAGAGGGGTGGCGCATCAGCAGGTCTGCAGGCAGAGCTAAATGTTGTATTATGAAGTCAATGGTCACAGATTAGTTTTGTCTCCTCTGTTTGAAAGGTCGAAGAGTTGACACACAATCCATCCTGTCAATATTAACTATGACTGTGTGTGTGTTTACACAGATTATAGCAGAGCTTCACAACTCAGAAATAATTACTGATATCAGCTAAAACAAATACACACACCCCTTCTTCCTCATGTCAAGAGACAAAGGAGGGAGTATTGCTGATAAACTGTGTGTGTGTGTGTGTGTGTGTGTGTGTGTGTGTGTGTGTGTGTGTGGGTGGGTGTGTGTGTGTGTGTGTGTGTGTGTGTGTACATGTATTTATTGATGACTCAGGATGAGAGGATACACACACACTCAGAATATATAGTTCTCACTATTGCACTAATGGATACTTGGCTGTGATCACAACACACACACACACACATAGTAGATGAGCTGCATCAGAGACTGTTCAGTCTCACAGTAGTGGAAGTATTTAATGTAGTAATACTACAGTGTTGCGGTGTCTGCAATGTAGCAGCAGGAGAAGTAATCTGATTACTTTGATTACAGTTACTCTTGTTCCTACTTTACTTTGAACATATTTCAACTCTTTAAAAAACAAATAAAGACCCATGCGGTTTATCTGTATCAGTTTATTTAATATCAGTTTTACTGTTTTTCATGTTTTCTTTGTTATTGTTTGTGTTTGTTTTCACTGTGTCTGACGTTTTATCTGTTGTTTCTCCAAAAGCTTCTCTCCACATAAAGTTGGTAGTGTGGCTGTGACAGTAGAATAAATCAGATTTTTGTTTGTTTGTTTGTTTGTTTGTTTGTTTGTTTGTTTGTTTGTTTGTTTGTTTGTTTGTTTGTTTGTTTGTTTGTTGGTTGGTCCTTCAGTTTTTGTCTTTACCTCACGTGAAGGCTCTCCCGGTGAGCGGGGAGGCGGATCTTTGATCTCAGAGCGGCTCCGTTTACCGGAGCTTGAATCGGCTTGTACCGGAGAGAGAAAGAGACGGAGGGAGAGAGAGAGATTCCGTGACCGGAACAAGACTCTGCTGCTGAAGACTCTGGTATTTTTCTACCTACAGGCGCCGCATCAACATCATCATCCGCCGCCGTTTCACGCCTGGTCTGTCCGTTACAACCGGCTGTCTCTCCGCCTCTCTCTCTCTCTCTCTCTCTCTCTCTCTCTACCTGTCTAGTATTTTCACGTCGCTGTTGATCCGTGTCCCTCAGGGCTGTTTATACTTTCACCTTTACCGGATGGGAGGATGATCTGCGGACCTCACTGAAGCGGGTCGAGAAGCGAGTCGACGTTCAGGACGTGACCGGACCGAAGCCTCCAGTCCCGCTGGTCCGAGGAGCGGTTTGCCAGGACAGAAGCTGGAGAAGCTCCGCAGGTCGGTGGGTGACACATACCGGGATTTAACCCGTTAATTAACCCGTGACTAACCCGTGATGTACCGCTGAGCTGCAGACACCGCATCAGCAGCAGCTGTGATACTAACAGCTGTACTACAAGTACTGCGTACTCCACATATTTGTACTTCATCATGAGTATTCTCTGTGTTTCCAGATTCATTTCTGTTTTTTACAGTTTTTAATCTTCTCTCACTGAGTCAGAGGAATTTACTGATGTAATGATTGATTGGTTGGCTGATCGATCATTTAACATTACACTGATTCCCTTTCTATTCTATTTAAAATTCATATTATTACATTAAGTTAATGTAATAATGCACAAACCGTTATTCTGTCAGATTTATCAAGATTTTTAGTTCAGTTCAGACAAACCTGAGGATTTTCCTGTTTTACCCTGAACTGTGAAAGAAACTCAGACCTGATGAGCCACGTTTAATATTCTGATCGTTTTTACTGATCCACTGGTTTTACTGTGTTGTGTTTTGTTCTGTGGAGTTTAAACAATTTACTGAATCATTAATTTTACACAAAGACCAAACTTCAGAGATTTTTACCACCAAGCAGGTTTGATAAATCTCAGTTGGACAATTCAGTTTTATGTGTTTGACAGTCAATCAATCAATCAATCAATCAATCAATCAATCAATCAATCAATCAATCAATCAAAAACTAAGGTTAGAAGATGTGAGACAGACATTAACTTAGAGTTGTTGGTCAGATTCATGCTTTAATCCAACAACCTGAAAAATTCTTTGAACCACTGATTTTTCTGCATCTTCATGGATCCGGATTCGAGGACACGTCAGAGGGTCAGATGAAGGAGTTTGGGTTGTAAACATGAGGTGAGACAGACTGTAAGTATCAGTCCTGTCAGTCTGACGGCAGCAGCAGCTGGAGAGGAAATTAAAATGCTGAACAACAAACTCTCAGAGAGAAAAAACAGCTCTCAACTGTTTTAGTGGTGAACTGAGTTACTGTGGCCTCGTGCTGATATGGATTTCTTTTTTTTTTTTTTAATCAGGCTTTTTATGCCTGTAAAGTTTCAGTGTTGAGGATGTGCTGCTCGTTTGTTGCCAAATATTCTTCAATACTGAGGTTTTAACAGATTCATTAGAAACTTTGATCATCATCAGTAATATTGTTATTCATTTATACTGAACTTTATCATATCACATCAGAGTGAACTGAAAAACCAAGATCACTGATTCACATCACGCGTAAAATGTCAGTGGAACCAGTGAAAACCACAGAACCAGTGGAACCTGTAGAATTGGTCAAGGACTGTGGATCCAGTCAAAGTGTCGGCTCAGCTCCTCTGTGACAAATACAATGATGGTTTTAATTCCAGCTGGGTGGTCGAAGTAATCAATGTGATGAGACAGATAATCAGTATGATCAATATCTGCAGATGTAATTCACCTCAAGAAACCATCGGTGCAGAAACAGTGAAGTCCCAGTGAAACTCAAAAACCTCAACCAGCCTGAAACTTCACATTCATTTCTTCTTCTTCTCATCTATTGCATATGTAGTATTAATGAAATATTGATGTGTATTTATTTGATTTAGTTATTATTAATGCAGGAGCTATTGATGTGTTGGTTGTGTTGTGGTATTTCTAAAGCATTGATTTTGCATGAATTAGGTATTGATGCAGCATTTATGTGGCAGTGTTGTAGTTTTGATTCACCATTGATGAAGCAGGAATAAAGTATTGATGAGGTACGGATGTAGTATAATACTGGGTTTTATTAGTACTGATGTTTTACTTCCGTGTTTACAGATTTTTCAGCAGTTGAAGAATCATCAGATTGTGTGGAGTTTTTTTTCTGACCAATGTTTAATAGAATTTATTTTTTATTTCCAAATATCTGCCAGCTTTTCTCTCTGTGCTTTGCTCTTTTTATATTATTCTTCTCTGACTTTATTCATGTTTCTTTTATCTTTGTATTTTCTGCTTCACTTTAATTTGAAAGAAAATTTAAAATTTAAATTTTTTTAAATGATCTGATCAGTAATCAATCTGTCTTTGGTTATCCGTGCTGATCACTGCTGATTGGTCTGTTTGTCTGTCAGGTTGTGATGTCATCATGATGCGGCCAGTCTCAGGCAGTCTCAGGTTTAAAGGTCAGCCAGTTGGCATGGTAACCACTGCCACGCCCTGGCTGTCTGTCAGCAGTGACCCTGTGCCCCAGTGGGTGTGGTTGGCCAGTTGGTCTGCGGCAACGTACCAGACCACACCCCCTCTGGTCTTCTGTCCCCCAGCTGTGTGGATACCTGAACACACACACCTGATGCAGGTAACACACACCTACAGGCAAATCTTCAGTAAACAAAATAAAGTTTGATACATTTTCATTTCGATGTGGGGATAAGGTTAACGCTAACTCTATCTCTATCCTCTTTTATCATCGTGAACTCATGAACATTTATTTAAAACAATTAAAGTCAAAGGAAAAAAGAAATTCCAACGATAACACATCTCAGAGTCCGATGAGACTTCATTACCCACAATCCACAGCTGCTCCCAAAGTCACCTTCTGCAGCTGAAGGTCATTAAATCATGAAGTGATTCAGCTCTTTGACAAACTGACACTGATTAAAGGAGCTTTCTGTTCATTTACTTTAATAATCTGATTGTTGAAATCATACGTAGAATCTGACGTGTTGTGTTTCATCACCGTCGCCTGCTCGTGTGATAAAATCGGTGAAAGTGAGTGAATGATGCAGATTTATGAATAAACTGTCAGTCGTCTTGTCCTTCGTTCAGTCTGAACTAAAGTGTCTGATCTAAAGTGTCTCTGTGAATTCGGCCTCCTCTGTAGTCTGTAGATAAGATGAAACTTTAATGATCCCTGAGGGCAAAGTGAATAATCGCCTGTTAATTATCAGTAGCATGTTAATTATCTCATCCAACTCTTCTTTAATTCTGCATAAACTGCAGTGACAGAGTTTAACATCTTATCAACAGATGAAAGTTTGTTTGTGTTGAACAAAGAAAACTGACTGAACTGACTGTAGTGACATTAAACTCCACAGACAGCTACAGTTTCTGTACATGCTCGGAAACCTTCTCTGACTCTGACCCTTCTTCAAACGTGGACTTTGAATGTGATGAATCTTTTTGCTCAGAGACGAAGAGTTTTACTTTGTATTTTATTTACAACACGTTCCCTTACCTTGTTGAAAACCTTTTTAAATATGAAGGTGAGAGAACAGATCCTCGGCTTTGCCTAAGCAGCTGTGTCTCACTGAAAAGTACACAGGACGGATGGATAATAATGTGGTTCATGAAAGAAGTCTGATCAGACAGTTTCAGAGATGTATGAGGGTACTCAGGGTGTTGTCGGTATGCAGTGACATCACAGGTGGGCGTGGTCAGAGGGAAAACCAATTAGAAGAGGTCCACTGCTGAGGTTAGTGTGAGCTGACAGACTGACAAGAGGTTCTCCCTGTGCTTTGTACACATCTGAAATGTGCTGATAACTGAGCTTAAAGGATCTTTACTGTTTCTTCATGTGGTTCTGGTTCCAAACACAGAGACGACAAAAGGAAACTTTCTATCAGATAAAAAATGGTTAGTTAGGATTAGCTAGGGGTTAGCATACCTTCTGAAACAGTTTTTGATGTTTGTTCTTTCAGTGGGAACGTCCGGCTGTTGAAGTTGTTCCTCTCCTCCCTCCATTCTATCGATCATCTGTTCTTCACCACCCTCACTGTCTACCAAAGGTGTACACACACACACACACACACACACACACACATTTCTATCTTTGTGATGACACTCATTGACTTGGTGCATTCAAAAGCCCCTGACCTAACAGACCTGTTAAGGTGTGTCAGAAAGTGAGGACAGGCCACAGTGTCCTGTCTTTTCCAAAATCTATGTGTAGCCATACAAGTACACACATACATTAGCACAATGCTAACATGCTAACATGTGTGCAGCTAGTAGAAGGCTGGATCTCACCGGAGGAAGTGGGCATGTTTCAGAGAAGAGACAAACATGTCCTGAGCAGTCAGATCATCCAGAGGCCATGTGGACATATCCCCAGGACCCGGCTCCCGCTGTCTCCATCTCAGCTCACAGGTAAGACATCACCTAATGCAGTTGGGTGGAGCCAGATGGAGCCATGTGATGAGTGTTTTTTGCTCTGTTAGCTCCTTCTCCTGGTTCATCAGTCTTTTTGTGTGTTGGTGTGTGTGTGTCTCCATCAGCTGCTGTCACAGTGTAACTGATACGACCTCAGTGATGTTTCACATGCATATACACTCACATTCAGTGAGTCAGGTGACCTGTGTAATATTCTGGATTGTTTACCTGTCGTCTCTGCACCTGGTGTTTAGTTGACTTGCTTCCGTTCAGATCAGAAACGCTGATCTGTGCTAATCTGCAGCGTGTTGACATTCCTCCAATCAGATCACTTAGCTGTAGGTGCAGGCGGAGCTTCTTATTGGTTGTGTTGGGAGTTTTTTGTTTTTTGATGGATCCATTGTTTTCATTCTGCTGCAGCTCGGCTGGAATTGAACCAGCAACTTGGAGATGTGTTTTCGGGATACTACATTCACGTCTGCCATGTTGCCATGACAACAGTGCTCATTTCTGAGAGCTCATTGGTTGTTTGGCTTGCTGCTTGGAGACAGTCGTGTGTTTTTTTTTTTTTTTTTTGGCTGACACACACAAACACACAAAACTGCTGGTGACTGTAATATGACGATGATTGGTCTATTTAAAATTTGGCAGTGGAGCATGATGGGAAATGTCTGCTGATTTGTATCAGAGACTACAAACATGTCTCTATCCTTATGAGTTTAATGAACTGATGAGTCAAAATACAACAACCTTATATGGATGACGGGGGCGGAGCTTAGAAAAACTCAGTGACTCAGACTCAGAGGAAACCAATGATCTGTTGAGAGTTTATGAAAACTGTAATGAGTTTGTTTGAAGTTGGAGGTTTTCTCATTCACGAGTTTCATCACAGCAGCATCTAATGGACGTTAGATAGAGGAACCACAGCTATAGACTTTATGTTAACGCCACACTGCTCAAACTTTAAGAACAGACACATCATCAGGATGTGGTTTGTTCTGTCTGTAGCTGTCATGAAGCCTGTAGCCTGCGGGGGGCACCAACAGCACTGTAAATAGGAAATAATCCAAAAAAGAACGAAAGACTGTTAGAAATGTTTTAATAAGAGAAACACATGAATAACAGGAAGAAATGAGACTGAACCAGTTCAGGCAGTCTAGGTCAATAAGAGGTGAAGTCCAGTTCAATCCTGCAGAACTTCTGAAAGACAGAAATCAAAACAACCAGACGTCTCACTTCAGCCCACGAGTTGTAAATGTTCACAAAAATAAGGTTTCACACATTAAAACAGCTACGTACTTTCTCTACAATTAAAACGGAGACAGACTGTTATTTCTTCCGTTGTTTGATTGTTGGTGAGTCTGTTAATGACTGTTAGGGTCTGTTAGACTTCTGGAAGCCAACAGGCACAGATTGAATTTGGTTTTATTTTGGTAAGCGTGGGTGTGTGTTCATGTTGTAGATGTTTTCTGGCAGAAACTCAGTTTTTTCTCAGTGTGTCAGTGTGTGTTTACAGTTTTTCAGGATTGATTTGTCTCAGTTTTTCACTGCTCAGTTACAGAAACCGTTCGCATGTGAAATTCAATTCTGTTAAACTTGGACTGAAAATCAAAAACAGCACAACAAATAAAAATGACACTTGTAATTTCTTCAACAATGAGCCTCTGCTCTGAAAACAGATGTTCTTTTTAAAATTAATCCACCATTACATAACCCGAGGAAGGATGTGAATTTAACACAGTTACGTTTTCAAGTCTTAATTCTGTGATTTTTACAACAAAAAATCATTTTTAAAAAATGAAAGAAGAAAATGTGGTCACTTGAATTTGAATTTATCTGATGTTTCATTCTGAAGTGTCCTTCAGTCAAAAATAAGAGACAAGACTGAACAGACTGAATCAACAGGTGAGACAGCAGGTGAAACCAAGGTGGTAACAAACTGTCAGTTTTCCACAGAGACTGAAACGTGTAACGCTGTGTGTGTGTGTGTGTGTGTGTGTGTGTGTGTGTGTGTGTGTGTGTGTTCGTGTGCGTGTGCGTGTGTGTGTGTGTGTGTTCAGCTGGTATTTAACTCCAGAGCTTTTGACTCAGATGTTGTTCAGTTAAGAGGAGCCTTCAGGAAAGTGAATTCTAACCCGAACACCATAAAAAAAAAAAAAAAAAAAAAAAAAAAAAAAACGGCAGCATCAGTGACAACAATCAGGGATTATCAACAGCTGTTGTTAATATGTTTGTTTTTTTTGTTTGTTTCATTATTTTGAGGCCTGAAATCTGATGCAGTGTTTTTGGAAATTTAGGGAGAGCCGCTGTCCAAATTTGAAGAGAATCAATGCATTTTGGGGCAGCTGAGTATGTCCACTAAGCTCACAGTGCATGCTCAGAAATTCGTGCTAATCTTTTTTACATCCAGACATTTCCCACATTCACAAAATCCATGTACTGTGCTGCTGGATTGTTAGCGGGCAGCCAGAGGTCATGTGTTTCCCTATGTTGTCTTTAAGGTGCCTGAGGAGCCTGACTGCAGTGGCCAATTTGATCTGGATCACCCAGGCCCAGTGCTCCTGGGATTTAAAAGAACCATCATTCACCACGGGTCTCATTCTTTCCCATTAGCCGCTTTTGTTTGGCCTTTAGTTTCACACCTGCGACATCCTATACTTCCTTATCCACACATCCAAATTTAGGCTGCTGATTCCACCCTAGCCCTAACACAGCTCATGTCCAGGCTTATTTCTTAAATTATTTCTTTATTACAATAAATAATCTTAATTTGTTGGAATCTGTGGCTCTGTTTTGCCAATGCCTAAACATTTGACTTAAACTCACATTAAGCTTAATGCTACAGCTAATCAGAAACATATAGTTTGTATTTAGACACTTCATCTGCCAGAGTTCATTGGAATTCAACGTCCAGCTTCCTCTGTCATTTATAAAGAAAACTCAGTAACTTGTTAAATGGTTCAGAATGAAATCTGCACAGTTCAGTGATGCTGAAAGTTTATGTTCTGTGCAGTGACAGATGACAGATGACGTCCACATTACAGTGCATCAGTGGAGAGCTACGATTTACAGTCACTGAGATGCAGTGTGTTGTATTGTTGCAGTGTGGTGTAGGATGTTGCACTGCAGTGTGGTGTAGTGTTATCATGGTCAGTGTTATCTATTTGGATAAGGAGCATCACTACTTTTGTGTGTCCATCAGGCATTACAGAGCTAACCTTCCCTGAAGCATTATTAAGTTTTGTTATTGGAATGGTTGGAAATTTTCCTTGATATTCAGATCAGTCACTGGTCAGCATCTGCCACATCCCACATCCCATCTGTCTCATCTCATCTCCTTTTTTGTCCTTTGGTTCTGTTGTCTATGGTATTTTGAAATATCTTTAATTCCTTGTGGGATATAAAATTTGGTCTGAGATTTGAAACTGAATATTTGTTGCTGCCAGTTTGTCTGAAGATAAAATAATAAATACATTTTACTGAACAACAGCAGTGGCTCTGTGTAGGAGCATGACGGAGTCAGAGAGGAGGAAACATCCAAAATGAGGCTTCATTTCACACAGAAGCAGATGATAGCAGTGCTGGTTGTGACGCAGAGTTTCTCATACATACATAGACGCGATTACCTGAGCTTTCAGCCTGCTCAGGTAGATAAAATCCCTCAGTTTCAACCTAACTCCTCATTTCACTCTTCTCGAACAAACTAAAAACTGCAGGAATGAATTTTACACTCAGCACACAAGTGTCACTGCTTCCTAACCGAGCAGCATGTCCACTACTGAGGACAGAAGAACATTAGCACCACAGAGGCAGAAAACCTGAATGAAAACGAGCGCTCTCTCTCCGTTCATCCATTTTAGATGATGACAGACAGACTTCTGCTACAGCCTGCGTTCAGACTCAGAGATAATAAAACATTTCATTGATCCGTAAACAGAGTGTCACACCCTTCTCTCCCCCAGGCATCAAACCTCACCCCCAGAGCAGCAATTCCTGTGTTTTCACTTTTCTTTCATTTCTGGATTTGGAGCACGTTTCCCTTGGTTTCTGGGCTTTCAGTCTTATGTGCTTTGTCCTCAGGGGCCACCATACGCTGATGGTACTGTGAGTACATATGAACTACAGATTATTGAAGTGTGCTGTTATCTCGGACAGAGCAGAGCATCCTGCAGATGTTCTACTGTCGCTGTGATGCTGCTACTGCTCTCAGCAGATTTAGGTCAGTGTTTCCTGAAAGGAACACAAATGTGTGGAGGTGGAGTGATCTGCCATCACACACACAAAAATCTGCATTAAAACAGTTGAATATGCTAAAACATATGAAACGTATGGAAAGATAAACACAACCGACTGCAAAACTGGTTACAGCCTCAGTGTGAAAGTAACACAGTGATGATTTGTCTGTTTTACAAACTGAAAAATCCTGAACATAAAAATGTAAAGTTTGTCCTTATGGTGGCGCTAGAGGATAGATCATGGAGTCATTAAAATATAAAGGGTTCATCCTATGGAGAGTAGGAAGAGGAGCAGTGTCCTGTGCTACGAAGCAGGATCTGTGGTTAGCCAGATAACTTCAAGTTTAACTCTGGGTTCACCTCTTATGACATGAGGAGACTCTGTGAGCAGAACTGTTCATTCAAACTAATGATTAGAAAGATGATCCACACACTGATCAATATTTCATCTGATCACAAAAGAACATCTCAGTCAGACTGAGCTCATCAGACATCAACTCCTTCATTTGTTCCTGATTCAGTGAGAAACTTCAGAATAATTCTTCTTCTTATTGACAGTAAATCCTCAGTCTGACTTTATCAGCTGTCAATTATTTCCACTGTTTCTTTTCTGTTCTAGTCATGTGATCATGTTGTTTCCATCTCACCTGGTTGAATCTCACCTGTGGATGAACTCTACTGAATTCACCATCTGCAGCAAAACACACACAAACTTCAGTCAGTGCCAACTGAAGCCCATCATCCATTAGTGACTTAGTTCTATACTTAGTTAGTGTGAGAGGTCTTTAAGTATCATTAAGACACTGATGAAGATTCGGTTTCTCTGTGTTCAGGTCGTGTTAGAAGAAACAGCATAAACACCAGACACACTGAGACAGAAGACTCCTCCTCCTTCACCTCCTCCCCACTGCTGCACCTCCTCTCTGTGTCTCCTCTCCACCTGCCCCTCCTCACAGCTCTTGCTCCAACGGGTGAGTCTTATTTACTCTCCTCTTCAGGTGACTTTTGCACAGGTTTTTAACAGGTTCTGGATCAGCACAGTGATCATGTGACTGACTGCAGGTCATTGAGTCTGTGTGAGAGAATCTGTGAATTAATCCGTTAATGAAAATCAGTAAACCACAGGTGAACCTCACTCACCTGTAGCAGCAACTTTACAGTGGCTTTAGTTTTATTTGAACTCTTTGTTTCTCTGTTCTGTCACATTTATTTATTTCTTTGTTCAGACAGATCAAACTAACAGTATCAGCAACAGTCTGTCTTTTGTTTGTGGGTTAGTAACAGGTTCTAGTTGCGCTTCAGGATCATTTACGGATTCTGGTTCTGAAGACAGGAAATGGTCTTAATCAGACTGAAGTCTGGTATCTGCTCAGTGATACTGGCAAACTTTACATTTTTTTAACTAAAACATGAAGGCAAGGTTGAAGAACCATGAAATCTGTTTTTACTATTTTATATCAGAGTCTGGAAAAAACATCAGCCTGGTTTAAATGGTTCACACAGTGGCTGCAGCTGGTTTTTAGTCATAGTGTAGTTAATGATGTTTGACTGATGAGCTTCAGTAACAGGGAAACACACTGAGCTGCTGATTGTTTCACTGCTTCAGTGTCTTTCATATGATGAAAGATAGGTTCACTGAGAGATGCTTCTCCTCCACATTATCTCTCTGCTCCACCTCCAGACCAAACTCATCCTTTCATTGGTCCATTACATAAAAACAAAAACAATAAAAATATTTAAGAGAGGTGTGGTAAAAAGCACAGAGATTCACACACACTGCTAGAAGATACACAATATAACCTGTACACATGATAATATTAATACTGATAAAAAAAAAATCAGTTTGTAACCGGTGATCAAACGATTCGACTTTTACCTGAGGCAGGTGGCTCACATGGTGTTGAATCATGGTATTCTGGGTGCAGGCTTTATCTTGTTCTCAGGCCTGTTCCTTTATCCTTTATCTGCTCTGCACTTCTGTTGTTCATTTTTAATCTTTGTCATTTAAAATCCAGCTTGACTTGATTTCATGCTGCTTTAGTTTCCTGTAGCAGCTGCAGCCAAATCTGCAGCTCGGCATTGTTATTGAAAATATACTGACGAACAGCAACACGAGCAGAACAGCCACATGAAGAACAGCAGCAGGGAGTCGAACATCCGGAGAAGAAGAAACAGATCAGGAAACAGACAAAAGGCTCAAAGTGAGAATCAAAGAGGAAGTGGCCAATTACGGAGGTTCACTGATTCAGTGGTTCACTGTTATTGTTTCATTTTTTGTTTTTGGTTTTTTATTTTGTGTTTCTGTTCATGTGACATGTAACTGATCGATTCTAATGTTTGTTCATTTAGTTTTTTAGTTGATCATAAAAACAAATTTAACTTTAGAACGAAATTTAAAACTTTAAAACTTATGACTTTTATTTTTAAAACTTCCTGTGGACACAGCTGACAGTTCAAACTGTTCAAATGTTTATCGTTACACATTTCATCCTGCCATGCTCATTAACTAAGAGCGAGAGAGAGTGTGTGTGTTGTGTTGCTTTGTGAATGAATGATTCATCAGCTTTTATAAAATGTAAAATAGGTCATTACAGCTCCTTGTGTGTGATTGTTCTGTGTTTGATTATCCTGAAAACCTCCTGATACACTGTGTGTGTGTGTGTGTGTGTGTGTGTGTGTGTGTGTGTGTGTGTGTGTGTGGCAGGCTCTGGGTCTCTGTGAAGCGCTTTGAGACAATTTGATTGTGGAAGGCGCTATATAAATAAAATTGAATTGAAT
>JBBMJY010000014.1:18331489-18342602 GCA_037833715.1 Toxotes lorentzi | reverse complement strand
GGGTCTCTGTGAAGCGCTTTGAGACAATTTGATTGTGGAAGGCGCTATATAAATAAAATTGAATTGAATTGAATTAATCTCCTCCCCACAATCCCCTGATCCAGACGTTTGTGTGTGTTTGATGAGGTGATCGGTTCTAAATGAAGCTTATGACATTTCAGTTCATTATCAGTGTTACTAATCAATGATCAGGTTGATGATGTGGATGAATGGCAGTGTAACTGATCACCGTTTGTCTGGTCCTGTGATAACATGGAGCCATGCACCCTGCATCTGGACTGACAGGAGAAACCTGCATACAACATGGTGGTCACACATTCTTCAGATCTGTTAATGTGTGAGGCCCTCAGGTTCTCTCTCAGGTTCTGCTTCAGGTTCAGGTTCTGGTTACTTTATTTGTACCCATAGGTAGATTTGTTTTGCAGTCAGATGATCAGATGATGACATCGTTTTGACACATATACACAGAACACAAAATACAACACACAAGGTTCTCCCACAGGTTCTCCCTCAGGTTCTCCCACAGGTTCTCCCACAGGTTCTCCCTAGCCTCTGATGGGATCACTGACACTGTTCTTTCAGTGCTAATGTTGTTGTTCTTCACTGGGACTGAAACAGTTGTCGCCATCTTGAATTAAGTTCCTGGTCTTAACTGGGACTTAGAACCAGTGATGGTTCCATCAGTTTGTGTCACAGACACAAGTGAGGACCTTGTCCTATAAACATTTTGTTTGATGTGAATATGAGTTTCTTTATTTTCATCTGTGAAAACATAGTTTGATTCATTCTTGATGTTTCTCTGTTCTGTCACATTTATTTATTTCTTTGTTCAGACAGATCAAACTAACAGTATCAGCAACAGTCTGTCTTTTGTTTGTGGGTTAGTAACAGGTTCTAGTTGTCATCTTGTTCATCTGAGCTGAAATGTTAGTGTGTAACAGGCCAAACACATTCTGTTTGAACTGCGTCATTCATTACATGTCACACATACCTGTACGTCAGGCGCGGCCCTCTGTGTCGCTTGTGTCTGAACATTTTGTATGTGTCAACCTGTTTTAAATAAAGACCCAGTTCAGTGACCCCTTACCTGAGAGTGTACAATGGTTGAAAAACAAATAAACAAACAGGGAGAAAGTGAAAGCGACACTACACACACACAAAATGTCTCCTGTCGCCAGTTACCTCAATTTGGCTTTATTCAGTCAATCAGCTGCTTATCAATACAGACCACACTCAGCCCATTACACACAGACTGTGTGTGTGTGTGTATGTGTGTGTGTGTGTGTGTGTGTGTGTGTGTGTGTGTGTGTGTGTGTGTGTGTGTCTGCAGTATAAAGCAGAGCCCAGTCAAGATGAGCTATGAGCTGTCTGTAGCAAACCCCAGCCAGCCAACAGTGAAGCTTACTGATGTCTCAGAGGTTTTTTATTCATGTTCAGTTCTTAGCCCTTTTTAAGAACACAAATAAAATTTCCTTCCTTTCAACTTCTTCCCTCTGTGAACACTGTAAGAGCTAAGAGACAGACAAATAACAAAAATTAAGCTCTTACAAACACAAACAACCACAAAAAGAAACCGTACACTGTGTAAATAATATAAATCAACATTAATAACGTAACCGCTAACATTAATAACGTAACTGCTTAGCCCAGATGCGGCAAAAAATGCTAAAGCTAGCGAAAAGGAAAAGGAACCTAACTCACGAAGTAACTTTACTACAGAAATAAACTTAAACTTTCTTTAACAGTTACAATCACAAATTACCTACAAATGAACACGTCACACGTGTGTGTGTGTGTGTGTGTGTGTGTGTGTGTGTGTGTGTGTGTGTGTGTATGGCTGCACAGTGTGAGGACTGGTTTGAATTTTAAACCATTGAAGTGAGGACATTTTGTTCAGTCCCCACTTTCTGACTCACCTTCAGATGAGTGTTTGAGTTTTAGGGTTTAGGTTCAGGTCTGGGTGAGGGGCCAGGAATGTATAATGCCACTGTGTCCTAACAAAGATGGATTTACAAATGTGTATGTGTGTATGTGTGTGTGTGTGTCTGTGTGTGTGTTTGTGTGTGTGTGTTTGTGTGTGTGTGGGGGTGGGTGGGTGTATGTGTGTGTGTATGTAAGTTGTATAGTTGTGAGTTAGTAGTTTTGTACGTGTTCAACAAAGCTTGGGCCTCAGTTGATAGTCACTTTATAAAACTGACTGTGAACTCCACAGAGATTAGTGGGTTACTGTGTGTGTCTGTGTGTGTTTGTGTGCGTGTGTGTATAACAGAGTGACGTCGAGTTCAAAATAGAAGATAAAGTTTGTTGTCAGATATTTTAATCTAATATTTATATGAGTGAATCTTTGTGGTTTATTCTGTTTCCTGTAACTTCAGCTGGTTTTCAGGTTTGAATCTGTTGGTCGGGTGTCGGTCAGGTGTTGTCAGGTGGAGGATGTTACGTCTTATTAAATACAGATGTTTTTTTTCTGAGCAGGGTGAATTCACTGTTCGTGTCAGCTCAGCTGTTACAAAGGTTTTCTGAAACAAAATTTAAAAAGTAAGGTAAAAGGTAAAAACAGTTTTATGGCTGCTGACAAACATGAAAACACATAATCTTTATTTATGAAATGTTTCTTCTTGTGTTCATCTGCATCTCTTTCCTGCTGATTAATAAATTAAAGAAAATCATGAATAAAATATGAATGCAAAGGTAAAACTGCTGTAGCTTTAAATTTTTAAATCAGAAAAAAAGTTTAGTTCTGAAAGTGAATCAAACATTAAAATAAAAATACAAAATGCAATATAAAAACATTACAGGAATTGAACATGTCACATCGGTAGGTATATACAATACATAAATAATATAAATGTAATATAAATAATTCATACATTGCATCAGACCGTACAAGTGAAATTTTCAGATACTTTTCAGATACAAAACAAGTCCAGCAGTGCAACTGATGTGTGAACTATGTATTTGGTTTCAGTACACTGATGTAGCATCATAATATACACACAGCATATGTGCACTGTACATACACAATGAATCCACACAACAATAAAACAAAGATACAGTACAAAAATATTATAGTACTAACATATTCAGTGAGATAAGTAATATCCTCCCCTTCTCCCCCTCGTCATAGTTCAGTTCAGGACAAACATTTCAGTCATAAATTATCCTGACCGACTTCCAGTTTTTCAGAATAAAATTAGCAATCACCAGTTCATAACATTAACACACACACAGTAACACACACATTTAACGAATAATTTCACAGCAAGTTTGCTCATTATGAGACCAGATTGGATGTCACTGATTTGACAAGCTGCGCACACACACACGTTTGTTCATCTATCTTTGTGAGGACACTTCTGGACATAATGCATTCCCTGACCCCTGACCCTTAACCTAAACCCAACTCTAACATGAACCAAATCTTAATCCTCAAATGCCCATTTTAAGGTGAATCAGAAAGTGAGAATGTGAATGTCCTCACTTCAATGGTTTAAAATTCAAACCGGTTCTCACACTGTGTGGTCATACAAGTACACACACACACACACACACACTTCAGTGTATTTAAGTTCATTAATAAATGAAGAGGTGAAGTTTGGGGGGAAAAGCTTATTTATAAGAAACTTTTCACCTCTCACCTTCCATCCCCATCAGACTACAAACTCTTTCTCCTCCTCTTCATCCTTATTCATCTCCTCCTCATTTTTTTATCTCTCCCTTACTCTTCTTCACTATGTTTCCTCCTCATCCTCATCTTCCTCCCCTCCCTTGTCTCTTCCTTTTTTTCTTTTTTTCCTCTTGTTGCTTCATTCAGCTGTTTCCTCTGAAGTGACTGGGGGACTGTTACTGCATATGTGTGTGTGTGTGTGTGTGCGTCTGTGTGTGTGAGTGCAATCCATCGCAGTGTTCAGAAATAATAAACTAATTGGAAGTTTACCTTCCAGATGCTGATGTACTGATTTTCTGTGTGTGTGTGTGTGTGTGTGTGTGTGTGTGTGTGTGTGTGTGTGCCTTTATCACTTTGTGAGGACCTATCTGTTAACCAGCGCTGTGGGGACCTACAGTCAGTTAATAAAGGATTCAGACTTGATTTACATTGATGGAAGTAAGAGAGAGAGGTAATTATCTTCATTTGAACCTGTAGCCTGTAAAGTATTTTCGAATGTTTCTGTCAGTTAAACAACATGAAACGCAACAAACCTGATGTGTGGAGACAGAGAGAGGAACCCAGTGTCATTTACAGAAATCGTTTTTCTTCTCGGTTTTATCTCCATCAGGTGGTTTCAGAAATTCCTTTAGGTAAGAAAGTAGGATGAATTTGAACTTTCCCCCTAGCTCCTTTGTCATTCTTCACTCAACTATTTCATTCTGTCTTTACCAGGGTGGATGTCCAGATCAGGTAGAAACACTTCAGATTTTATCGACAACACATCAGACAAATTAGTTATTTTTGATGATACCCAGCTATGGCTCTCATGTCAACCCCCCCTCAAATTTTGTTGTGCGACACTGTGCTAATGACAATAAATTCATTGTATTCTGTTTTTATCAAGCAGGTGTCCTCAGGGTGTCCCCATCATTTCACCTGATTCTCAAATATCTGTCTTGTAGTTTCCCGTCAGCTCCTCAGTTTATGGCCATTTGGACCTAACGCTTCCTGCTCTGTGAGTCCAGTTTGTCAGAGAGCTGCAGTGTTTTTATCAGGCCAGGCTCAGACAAAGGACTCAAATGCACAACTTGACTCAGACTCAGAGGACGATGAGTGAAGGCAGGTTTATTAACACGCAGGGGTCGTTACACAGTAAGTCAGAATAATCAAGTAAAGGTATCCAAATCAGCAGGCAAAACTTGAGAAAACATAATGGAAAGCTTGGTCTATGATCACTGGAAACACACTAGGAAAAACTGCTGGAACTCTTGACACAAAGGACGAAGACAAACTGACAGAGAACAAAGGGGAAGACACAACTTAAATACATGAGGGGGTGGAGAGACAATAGGAAACAGGTGCAACACATTAGGGTGGAGTCAGGTAATCAAACAGGCGGGAAACACAGGGGGCAGGAAGTAAATCTGAAAAGAGACAAAGGGTTAGAATTGCCAAAATAAAACAGGAACACAACACAAAGACATAAACTGACTTAAGGGATAACTGTGACAGTTTTACTGTTTCAGGGTTAAATTAAATGTCATGACTGTCCCATGATTCCCATGACTCTTTTGCACTTATCATTTCAATGATAAAGCTTTCAGCATTAGCTGATGTCAAAGTCAGATTTAAATGTGTAGTTTGTTTTTCTGTTTCTTTACATCACATTCATTTGGCAAACTTCGATCCAACATGGACTCTTCTGTCCAACATGAAGTCGATGTCATCATGAACTGGAAGTTCAGCCTCTCAAACTAACAGATTATGTAAAGCAAAGGTGTTTTTTAATGCTGAAGTAGAAGATGATCAGAGAATCCGCTGACCTTACTTTACCAAATGACATCAGTGGCCTTGATAATGACCCCATGTCAAATACATGGGAACCCCCACCCCCACAACACACACACCACCACCCCCACAGACCCCTCCAGTCAGTCAGAACTGAAGAAGCCTCTTGGATGAGAGGTGAAACGTCATCAAGATTTACAACAGCTGCATTTGATTCAAGCCTTCTTGGATCATGCCACTGTAGCAACCATCTACTGGTAGTGATAGTGACAGCTCGGTGTTTCCATGGCAACCCTTCAACCTGCTTCTCCTGTCTGCGATTAGCTGGTTGATGTGTTTCATCCTGAATTTGACTTTAATTGAAAATAGAGGGGGGGCGGGCATAAAGAAAAGGTAGAAAAATAAAGAAATGAAATGGATCAGAGGAGGGGGAGGGATGAAAAGAGGAAGTCAGAAAATGAGATCGAGACACTTCAAACAAAGCAGAGCTACCTACTGCTGAGTGTGTGTGTGTGTGTGTGTGTGTGTGTGTGTGTGTGTGTGTGTGTGTGTGTGTGTGTGCGTGTATAATCTCCATTCAGATGCAGATGAATTGTCCTTTTATATCCTGACTGAAAATGAGCGAGAAACATTAACTCACCGGGAGAGAGAGAGACAGAGAGAGGATGAAAGGTGCCTTCTTCTTTTCCCATGATGCCGTTTAGTTGACTTAGCTGAGTAGAACTTTCTGGTTTTCACGGTAACAACATACCTATCAATCACCTGCAATCAGGTGGTGATTGATGTGCATGTGTGTGTGTGTGTGTGTGTGTGTGTGTGTGTGTGTGTGTGTGTGTGTACTTTATGAATGAAGATTTCTCAAGACTAACCAAACACATCAGCTGTTGACGTTTCTACCTGTCGGTCACAGTAGTTGCTGACCTGGGTTCATACAGTGTCCAGCTTTTAAACTGACACTGATAGCAGGTGGAGGGATGTGGAAAGCCAGAAAGCAGCTGTGGTGTAAACAGTGAAAACAGCTGATGTCAAAATAGATGAAGCAGTGGTTGTATTCTGACTTTTCTTTGCCTGATAGTGTTGAAGTAATTATGAATCACTAAGATGATGATGTCATTGTGTAGGTGGAGCTTATAGGGAATGGACGGGGCTTTGTACACCAAGAGATAAGAACGCATGGCCTCTAGTTCTGCCGAGTCAATGGTGCAGAGGAGCGTGGCTACAACCAGTCATCAGCCTGGAGAGAAGACTGTCTCTGCCCACACAGGTACACTACATTACATTCATTTGCACATGCTTTTGTCCAAAGTGACTTAAATGCCATGTCATCCAAAACAGGAAGTTTATCCTTTTAAATAAAAGACTAAAATCGTGTTCACTGCTGCAGTACAAGAGCTGAAGCTCTTGGTTTTCTTAAGTCAAACATAGGTAAGTGCTAGCAGGAGTTGGTCATCTGTGGTGTGTAAGGCTGTCCCGACTTTAGTTCAGTCCTCCATTTTGGATCCAGAACAGAGAAGACTGTGCCCCAGATGAGCAACCACGGGTCCTCTGAGTGATGGGACAGCTAAATGTCCACAGGTGGACTAGGCAGTGGAGGGGTCAGGTGTAGGGTTTGAAGAATCAGTTCCCATCACGGGCCTATAGACCAGCACCAGAGTCTGAATTGGTTGAAGCCAGAGAGGAGTAGTGGTGAGTGAAAAGCAGCAGCAATCTGTATCAGATGCAGAGGCAACACAGAGGGGAGGTGCAGTTGTCAAGGTGGTAGACGACAAACACCTGGATGAGCACCAGGGCTGACTCCCTGTTATAAGGAGGGGGTAAATCCTCCTGATGTTCTCAAGGAGGAATCAACAAGAGCTGCTGCTGCCATGTTAACTGAGGACGACAGTTCACCATCCAGAGTCACTCAAGGTTTTCTCCATCGCTGCCACCACCACCATGTTGTTGTGGTGATGAATAGGTCTACGTGAGGGGCCCTGTCCCTCGGAAGAACAGAACCTCAGTCTGGTCCAGGTGGAGCTGTAGGTGGAGCCTTGACATCCATTCTCATGTCCAGGTGAGCAGCAAAGTCTCCACCTGAGTGTCAGGTGGCAGGAGTGAAGAGAACAGATAAGTGTCATCAGCATAGCAATGGTAAGAGAGACAGGAGAGAGATGGACAGATTCATTCAGACAGTCCAGATGTGAGAGAAGTAGATCTGATCAGTGAGACAAGTATTCTGAAATGTAATTCAGACGTTGTAGACACAGATGCCAAAACTGTCTCTCTCCCTCTCTTTTCTACAGCAGTGTGTAATTGAACCGCTTCCTTCTTCTCATCTCTGCATTGACAGGGGTCCTGTCTTGCCAGTCCAGGTGAGTCGATCCATCTGTCTGTCTTCCTGTCTCCTCATTGCTCTGCCCATTTAACTTATTTTAATTTCTGCTTTCTCTCCATCTTTCAGGTGATGAGAGAAGTTCATCCCTCAGTCTTCTCCTCACGTCTGTCTTCCAGATTCACTTTGCTGACTGACTATAGGCAAAGTAAGACCCATCTCTCTGTCTGTCTGTCTCTCTTAATTCAATAACATAGACCAAAAACAAAAATAAATATCATTATTTCTATCTTTGTTAGATTCACTGGTAAAACCCAGTTCTGATAGAACTGGTGCAGAACATTAAGGTGCTGTCGAAGCCCTTCTTTGGTTGGAGACAGGAGCACCAGACTATCTGCAAACAGCGGGCATTTGGCTTCTTTGTCTGTCAGGGTAATACCAGGCACTGCAGGTTATTCTAATGCAGGCTGACGGACATTACAACTTGTGTGATCTCACTGCAAGATGGTTTCTAGTGCTTTTGTTGATTTGGTTGTTAATTTGGGTGCGGTGGTAGGATAATTTGGTAAAAAGCCAGTTTGGCTGTTAACAACCCCACAGGAAGGTATGGTACCTGGATTCCTCAGGTAGAAATGAAAAAGCCTTTCAGATGAGAGCAAATCTAGTTGCCTTTGTATGGCATTTAGAAATAGACCTGGATGACAGACAATCTACACAGACATCATGCAGAGGATTTTTCTGAGGTCACTGTTGGGATGGATCCCACTGCAGCTATTTGGGTTGACATCGTCTCCACTGCATTATCAGTGCTTGGTTAGTTCAGTTGGTAGAGCTCGAGACTCGGGGTCGTGGGTTGAGCCCCTCTCCAGGCAGCACTGTCTCCCATGGGCCCACCACCCGTCGGAGGTGCCGTAGGACCCGGACAAGCGGCAGATGATGACATGACATGACTTTTGGGTGGCACGGTGGTGCAGTGGTTAGCACTGTCACCTTACAGCAAGAGGGTTCCAGATTCTAACCCCGGTCTGAGCTCTTCTGTGCAGAGTTTGCATGTTCTCCCTGTGTCTGTGCAGGTTTTCTCCGGATTCTCAGTGATCATGACAATGGATACAGAGCTGGTGTTCCACCTTGTTGCGGGGGATTATAAACACTTTAAATATATATAATAATATAATTAAAAGACTATTAGTTTACTCATCTGTCTGTCTTGGGGGTTTTGAATTTGGGTCCTCTCTTCCCTCGTGTTGCCGGAGACTTCGTGACAGGGTTACATCACCAAACCTCTGTAGTCCCACACACCAGATTCTCCAAACCAGCTGTCAGAGGTCCAGGTGCACTGTGGGTAATGTAGACGCCAAAAAAATTGTGTGGAATAAAAAAGAAAACATTTCTGGTTTTGTACCAATTTTTAGACTTCTGTTTTTAACAACCTATTTTGAGTCTGATGATGTTGTAGGAGTGTGATGATAAATCTGTGGAAGGGTTTGTAAGCCTAACCTAACCTAGGCTAGGTTAGGTTAGGTCAGGGTAACCTCAGGCTGCAGAATTAAAGACTTTTTTTTCACTTATAGTTTCTGACTTCATGGTCACATGATCATGTGTCTGCTGTCACAATGTCTCGTCTGTCCATGGAGGATCAAAGTTAGCCGGAGGAACCCAGTTCACCTGTCACATTTTATCAGTTTATTTTCATTCAGCACGAGATCTTTATCCTTACAGTTGAACTCAGAGAAATGTGCTTACTGAAACAGATAAAAGCCAAATTGAAGAGGATTTTGGTGATTTGACTGTCTTCCTCTTAGCTGATATGTTAATTCAGATTCAGATTCAGATTCAGAAAACTTTATTTGTCCCCGGGGGGCAATTTAAGGCACAATGAGCATTAATGTGGATCAACAGGATGTTTGTGACTAAAACACTGATTAGACCTGAGGCCTGTTCATCTCTGTGGACTCACTGTGATGAGAGATGAAGTAAATCGACACTGAGATGTGTTGTACAGTTAAACTCTGATCTACCTTTAATATGTGAATTCAAGCCATGTTTGCATGATGAGTAAAAAATATAAATGGAACGCATCAGTGTAAAAACACAAATGTGTAGTTGTCCTTAATAACTGGTGTCAGTTTCTGGTTTTATTGTCTTTTCAGACTGTTTGTTTCTCTCAGTTTAAATTCCATCATTATTCTCTCTGTCAGAGAAGAGATGGATGGGTGGAGGTAAAGTTTCTTATGGAGGAGCATTACTGCTGAGGACGGAGAGAACGACAGACAACAACAAACAAGTGAGTCCTCACATCCACCCATGGGTTATTAGACAAAGGGCCCCTGGGTACAGACACACGTCCTGTACTTTGGTAAGAAACAAAAATACTCTGCAACAACAGTCCTGCATTCAAACTTTAAATTGTAGCTGCTCTGGTGCAGCTGGTTTGTACTACTTTAAATAACAGTTAACCAGAGTCCAGCTGATTGGACTCTACTTAGTTACTAAAGCACATTGTACAAGGGCTGTGTCTGAGTCAATGTTCTCAAACCAGGTTTAGGTCTGATTTTAGATCTTTTTCCTGTGTGTGTGTGTGTGTGTATGTGTTTGTGTGTATGTGTTTGTTGCAGTGTGTTTGTGTTGACAGACAAGACAAAGATGAAGAAGAAGGAAGTGAAAGAGAAAGGAAAGGCAAACGTCCTGTTGCCTCCACGCCCGTCCCAGGGTCGCCATGGTAACTGCTGTTCTGGCACACACACACACACAGAGTACAGTTTATTGTTATTGATGATGGTTTTGATTTTTTTGGACATTTTGGTCTAAAACCTTCATGAGCAGGATCAGAGTGGCTCCTCTGAACCTTCCTGTGGTCTCTGTTGGTTTCTGGTGTGACTCCAATGTACAGCAGGGAGGTTTACCCAGCTTCCTTCTGTGGTGTTACCATGACAACCGTGAACAGATGCAGACCAACACAGTGTCAGTGTGTTTGGCTGTTTGGGTTTAAATATGTTTGACTGTAAACAGAAACTCAGATGGAAAGGTTTTTACTGACTCAGTGTACAGACGGTCTGTCCCCTGTCTGTCTGTTCCCTGTCTGTTCTCTTCTTGTCCGTCTGTCTGTTCCCTGTCTGTCTGTCTCCTGTCTTTCTGTCTGTCTGTCCCCTGTCTTTCTGTCTGTCTGTCCCCTGTCTGTCTGTCTGTCTGTCTGACAGAGTAACAGCTGCACATTGTCAGTAATGTGTGTGTGTGTGTGTGTGTGTGTGTGTGTGTGTGTGTGTGTGTGTGTGTGTGTGTGTGTGTGTGTGTTCGGGTGTGTGGTGTAAAACGGAAACGCCCCGTTTCTCTCCCCACCTCCCCCCATACACCTGTATATAGAAGAG
>JBBMJY010000014.1:18295205-18331389 GCA_037833715.1 Toxotes lorentzi | reverse complement strand
ACAGAGAGTGACTCTTCAGTGTAAACACAAGACCTTCATGTTAACAGAAAGACGTTGTTATGGGTCGCTGTGTGTGTGTGTGTGTGTGTGTGTGTGTGTGTGTGTGTGTGTGTGTGTGTGTGATTAGATAAAGTGAATCTGACAGGCAGAGAAATCCAGTTCAGACTGAAGCGACTTCAGAGTTTTAGAACATCAACAGTAATGAGCAGTGACCCGTGTGTGTGTGTTGTGTGCTGTGCATGTGTGCATGTGTGTGTGTGCGTGCATGTGTGTGTTAACAGGAAGCTAACAGGGCTCCTGTTGTGCGTCTCTTTGTGTTCACTGAAGCTGAAACAGTTGGCCTGCTCGCTGCGACGTCTAAAAACGACGTCTGACTTCAACGGTCGATGGAAAACCAATAACATGTAACAGTAAAATTAGTCAACCGTCCAGATCCAGATCCAGATTCAATGACACAGTCTGGTTGATGATCTTCAGACTCTTTGTTCTGTTTCTGAAGGTGAAGCTGTTTCAGACCGAGCAGGTGTAAACAGGAATTACCCTTAAAGAACCAGGGTGCAGGTGAGCCGTCGAAGTGTCATGTCTCAAGGTGTCTTTATCCTGCCCTAGAAGACACTCAGAGACGTCTGTCCTGACCTCAGTTCAGTCCTCTCCTGCGGATCCCGATCAGAGAAGAGTCTGACCCAGATGAACAGCAGGGCCCTCTGGTTGGGTCAGGGCCTTGGTTTGGTCAGTCTGGTCAGATGGACCTGTAGGTGGAGCAGGGTGAGCAGTGATGCCTCCACCTGAGAGTCAGATGGGGAAGAGAGTGAATGACAGAGGAGGAGGACCAGGACAGAGCCTTGTGGTTCAGAGTGAAAACCTTACAACAAACCTTATAAGTGACCTCTGAGCAGTAAATGATACAAACTGAAGTTAGTCCCTTGTTTCCTCTTGTCTGTCTCCCTCTGATTATCCCCCCCAGTTTGAGGTCACAGTTCCTCCCTCCTCCATGACCTCCTTTTCCTCTCCTCCTCCTTTTTCCTCTCGTCTACTCATTAGTCGCCCGAGGTATTCAGCCAGCTCTCCTCCTCCTCTTCTCCTCTTCCTCTCGTAGTCTCAGATCAGATCAGATCTGTCCATGATGTCTGAGAGGAGGTGTTCTCAGGAGGACGACTGCTCCTCACTTCTCTCCCGGCTCGGTTCGGACTCTCCTCGTCCTCGGATGAAGTATGGAGGGATGTTCTGCAGCGTCGAAGGAGCTTTCGAGAACAAAACGCTGAACTTTGAATCATTCAGTCCCCAGGCTCAGCGACGCCGTGCCATTCGAACCCAAACTGACGGCCATGATGGAGGAGACACAGCGAGAGGACGAGGACAGACTGTGGTATTTCCCTCTGGACACGCCCGGGAAAAATACGGCAAGAGAGAGGTTAAAATTACTTTGAAATGTCTTTTTTTTTTAATGATTTTAAACGGTCTTTAAATCTGAATGTTGCTCAAAAAACACACAAAATGTCCTTTAAGACAATTTCTGAACACATATAGATTTATTAAATGTGAAACTATCAAAGATTTGGAACTGAAATAAGTTGAGACTCACTGTTTGCTCTCAAACAGGAAAACAGAGGCAAAATTTAGAAAAACTGGAAAAAAAAATCATCAAACAGAAGAAAAAAGCTGATAGATGTCAGTTTTCACCTCCTCTTTACCGTGTAAAGACTGTAAATGTTTGACTGACGTCATGAATGTTGACTCCTGAGGCCTGTACTACCACTAAGTTCAACATATCCAGGATTTCTCTTGGTTATCAGGCTTCACTGAGTCAAACAACGACTGTCCTGAATCACCTGGATCATGAAGCAGGTTTTCACCTGCTTCAGTTCACTCTGGGTTTATCTGCTCTGAGCTCGTTCATGTGACAGAGAGCGTTAATTACAGGCAACATGAATAAAGTCCTGAATATGATGAGAGAAGAAACGGTGACACCTGCAGGTGAATTCAGGTACAGTTCATCCACAGGTGAGATTCAACCAGGTGAGATGGAAACAACATGATCACATGACTAGAACAGTCAGACCGAAGCAGAGAAGAGAAGGAAGTCACGTCTGATGAGCTCAGTCTGACTGAAATGTCAGGTGACGTTACACCTGACAGTGTAACGTCACCGTCGTTGGCTCAGATGTTTTCTGGTCTCACATTTCCTCACATTTAGACACGGATCTCTTGCTCTTTAACGTATTATACGTAACGTATAAAAGTGCGTTTCTATACGTTACATCGTTGCCGATGTAGTCCAGTGTTTTATCACCTAGATTGAATAGAAAAATATCACTTTTCTCTTTTTCATATAAGTGAGACTCCATGTTTTTGAAAAACATGGAGTGCGAAAAGTATGCGCTCAGTAGCTGGAAATACCAACATTATTTTGCATTTTCTGTCAAAGGAAAGAACATTGTTGTGCGTTGTCAGTTACTCCACATCCAGTTTACTAAAACACTTGAAAGGGCAGCACAGCACGGTGAAACTTATCGAAAAAGTACCGCGCACGGAGAGCGATGCGTTTCCAGTCCCAGTGGATGTCCTCCAGCAGGTGGGAACGAGTAACTAGTAATGTAGCTAATTACTTTGAAATAAAGTAATCTTAAGAGTAATTTGATTGCTTTTAAAAGGCATAATCAGTAAGTGAATTACATTTACAGAGTAACTTGCCCAACACTGGTCAGTTTACTGAGGCGCAATGTTCGTCGATTTTATTTTGAAGGCCCATGCCGGAAGTCCAGTGTGTTATTGAAGTGACGTCATAGTGGCCGGAAACAACAAGAGCAGAGTGTGTGCGCGCGCGCGTGTTTGTGTGTGTGTGTGTGGGAGCAGATCAATCAGCCGCTCACAGACTGATCAGGATGTCGTTCCAGAACAAGAAGAGCAGCGCGAGGCTCGCGGTAGGTCCAGCCCGAGCCGGGCCGAGGCGGGATAACCCGGGATAACGGGGATAGCGGGGCCGGAGAGGCAGGATGCAGGATGCTGCAGCACCGCCTGTCAATCACCGCACCGTCAGGACCAGACCGAGCTGACCGGAGACCAGCCTGAGCCCCGGTCCGCTCAGCTCGGTTCGGTTCAAAAGCTTGAGAAAGAAAAAATGATTTAAAACATTAAAACAGCAGCGTTCACTTACAGTGGGACATTTCAGCTTTGTGAGGTTTGAAATTCTCGGTCCCTGCCTGTTGAGGATAGTGAACCACAGCTGAACTGGACCACAAAATCCTTCTGAACGGGTATGAGTGGAACAGAGGTGGGTCCGATATCACGTGATACTTTGATAAAAGGTCTTTTCACAATGAGAACAAAGCTGAAAGGTTGGGTTTCTAATTCACAGAGCCCCACTTCGTATTTTTACTCAAATAAAACCAAAAAATAAATCGATGTCAGAAATTAGGGTCTAAACCCTCACCACTCCTGAAACTCTCATCAGTCCTGCTGCAGGACTTGATAAACCAGGATGCAGTGAGACCAAAGAATGTTGCTGTTTTTTTCTTGATGAAAATGACTAAAAGAGTGAATTGATGATGAAAGCTGCTGATGGTTGATTTTCTGTCCATTAACTGATGAAGCTCAGGTGGTCTGATGGTTTCAGTTCTACTCTATAATTCAGATTTTATATTAAAACATGTACAGTTGTTAAAATGTGATGAACTGTTGAACGTGTGCTCACTCTGAACGACCAACTCTGCTTTACTGTGTGGTTTTAATGTTCAGATGTGCTGACCTTGTTTTACCCAGCATCCTTTGTGTTTCCAGGGCGACCGTCTGATCATCAAAGGAGGGAAGATCGTCAACGACGACCAGTCGTTCTATGCTGACGTCTATGTTGAGGACGGGACCATCAAGTAATGATTTTCACATTGAGAATAAAGATATGAGTCATTGTCTGATTCTGTCGTTTGACTTGTTGTTGACGCCCCGCCCTGACTGAGCCTGGACACCTGACCACCAGGTGTGTCGTGCTGTTATTGTCTGTGACATCAGACTTCCTGTGTCCCAATCAGACAGATTGGTGAGAACCTGATCGTCCCCTCTGATGTGAGGACAGTGGACGCATACGGTCAGCTGGTGATCCCTGGAGGCATCGACGCCAACACCAACCTGCACGCTCCGCAGAAAGGCTTGAACCCAGCTGACGACTTCTACCAAGGAACCAGAGCCGCCCTGTCCGGAGGAACCACCACCATCAGTTAGTTATTAACAATAACCTATCAATACTGATCGATCGGGCTTCAGACAGAGAACTTTAGTAACACTGATGTTCGTGTTTACAGTGGACCATGTGCTGGTGGAACCCGGAACTAGTTTACTGTCAGTATTCGATCAGTGGAAGGAGTTGGCAGAACAGAGGGCGTGCTGCGACTTCTCTTTTCACCTGGACATCACTCGCTGGCATGAAGGATTGTACGAGGAGCTGGAGACGCTCGTCAAGGATAAAGGTCAGGACAAGGTTTACGGATGAACACTGGACAGACTGGAGACACTGCAAGGCAGAAAATGAACACAGTTAAACCAGAGCAGAGATCACATGACCTGGAACGAGCCTTCAGCTCCCAGTTCGTTACAGCAGACCAGCTGACCCAGACTGGAACGGCAGGAGAAAGCAGGAGGGAATAAACACAGCACATAGTATACATAGACCACATAATAATATTATCAGTGCTAATAATAATAAGAAGAAATCAGTAATGTGAGAAATAACATGACCAACAAAGACAATAGTAAAACTAATGGTAATAAGACTAATAATAGGACTAATAATAATAATTAAAGAGACTGATTATGGGGCTACAGGAAAAGGAAGAAGCAGAGTCAGTGACAAGAATCAATGGGATCTCAGTGAGTCCAGATGGAGAGGGAGCTCGGTGCATCATGGGAAGTCACTGTAAACTCTTTAAACACACAGATGTACTTCTGAGTATTAACTGCAGTATTTGTGTTTCAGGTGTGAACTCCTTCCTCTTCTTCATGGCCTACAAAGATAAATATCAAAGCTCCGACTCTCAGGTGCACTGCATATAAATTATTATTATTGTTGTTCTTCTTTGTTGTTGTTGTTTCTCTTCCTGTGACTGAATCAGTTTCTTGTTTTCATGGTTTCAGCTTTATGAGGCGTTCGGGGTCCTCCGTGATCTTGGAGCCATCGCCCAGGTTCACGCTGAAAATGGTGACATCATCGATGAGGTAATATGTTCTGACCAATGGGACTTTTTTTCATTGAGTCAAGCAAAGAAAAACATCAACTGGTTCATTTATAGTTATATTTTTACAGTGAGTGTGAACTGGTTTCAAGCTGGTTTGAACCGGTGTAAACTGGTGTGTTTCAGGAACAGAAGAAGCTTGTCTCTCTTGGCATCAGTGGACCTGAAGGACACGTTTTATCTCACCCTGAGGAGGTACACACGCCTGTAAAACACCTGTAACACGCCTGTAACTGCCATGGTACACTTTGACGATGCCTAGTGGACTTTTTATGGCATCGTGTTGCGTTTTTTGTTGAATTTCTTTGCTGTATCTTTCCTATTGGTTAAGCTTGTTCACACAATTTAGATCACGTTCCAGGGAGGTGTACTCTACCTGTGACAACAGTTAGTTTTTAATATGAAATCATCCACTTGTTTCCTAGGAGAGGTTTTTCTTGTAAGTGCATCTCTTATTTCTTTCATAAATAAACTGTGTAATGTCTATCCTTGATGTAAACTTTATTTTAAGTGTAATAGTGTAAAGAGTGAAGAGACCTTCACTGTTCTGCTGAGGACAGGATGTTCCCCCAAACTCCTGAGGACAATCACATCTTTTCCCTGTCGGGAGCAGAGTGAAACAATGATGTGGGCTTACGCCGACACTCTTGGCTGTTTTCTTCTCTTTGCTGCTGTCTTCAGCCGGTCACTGCAGAAACTGCTGATTAGGGAGATTCTCTTTGCCGATGATGCTGAGTCGACTGTGCACACAGAGGAAGCTCTGCAGCGACTCGTCAGCTGCCTCTCATAAAAGAGTTCAATGTTTCTGTCAGTCTCAGGAAGACGGTGGACCAAGCCTGCAAGCTCAGCGAGCTGCTGTATGTGTTCGCTCTCTGATGAAGCTGCACCCTGTCTGCTCACAGTGGGAACCCAGCAGTAAAACACCTGAGACACACCTGAAAAAAAATGAGAGATGTTGTGTATTTCTGATGATGTGTGTGTTGTGATGTTGTGTTTCAGGTGGAGACAGAGGCGGTGTATCGTGCTGTCACTATTGCCAAACAGGCCAACTGTCCGCTGTACGTTACCAAGGTGATGAGCAAATCTGCAGCTGATGTCATCGCCAAATCAAGGAAGAAAGGTGACATCATCATCACCCTCATCTGGTCTTCTTCACCTTTTAATCCAGAAATCCAGATTTGGTTCAGATTTAATTTAGATCCAACTTCATTTTCTACCCTTTTTAAAAATGTGAGTCTCCAACCTGGGCTGCCAGTCCTCGGGGACTGTCCCCACCTGGGGCCATTTTGTCTCAGGAGACCCCAGTAAGGACTCCCAAAAAAACAGCCCTCAGTTTCAGGGGGTGTACACAAACCCATCTACTAAGTTAATATGGTGATTATTGGAAAGATAGTCTGACAAATGTTTTAGTTCCAGTGTCTTTCTGTTTATGTCGTCAGGTATTGTGGTGTATGGGGAACCTATCACAGCCAGCTTGGCCACTGACGGCTCTCACTATTGGTCCAAAGACTGGGCCAGAGCTGCTGCTTTCGTCATGAGCCCGCCTCTCAACCCAGACCCTTCAACTCCACAGTACCTGACCTCTCTGTTAGCTTGGTTAGTATGACTCCACCTTGGTTAGCGTGGTCAGCATTAATTTAGCCTTGCCTTATGCCTTAATGCCTTAATGTAGCCAATCCAGGTGTACCAGGTGAACCTGACAGGTGCTTGTTGTGTGTTTTTCCAGTGGAGACCTCCAGGTGACATCCAGCGCTCACGCCAGCTTCTCTACAGCTCAGAAAGCTGTCGGTAAAGATGACTTCACCTTGATCCCAGAGGGAACCAATGGGATTGAGGAGAGGATGTCAGTGGTCTGGGACCGAGCTGTGGTAAGATAAGAAAGCTGAATGAATATAGACGTTCATTCAGCAATGAACAAACAAACATTCTAACCACTTAATTTAATTCCACTTTGTACCGACAGTCTGCAGTGTTTCATCTGCAGCTGTCAAATCCTCCTCCTGCTGCTTCCACTGCCACCCTGTTCTCTGTCCAACAGCTCTGAGGCTTTGTGTCTTTATACTGTTGACATCATGAATCGTACAAACGTGGAGCGAACTTACACGTGTTCAAACGGCCTCTCTGGGAAGGTGTTGCCATTTAGTCATTCTGTCTCTCTGCAGGCTACAGGAAAGATGGATGAGAATGAGTTTGTCGCAGTAACGAGCACCAATGCTGCTAAACTCTTCAACATGTACCCACGAAAAGGTATCACACTGATCAGATGAGTTACACTCTGCAGAAGATAAGGACACTGTTACTGATGGAATCCTTTATTTTACCTCCACTAAAGTATAAAAGCGGACAGGTTCACTTTAGCTGTGGTGTAGATCCATTTTACTCAGGATGAGACGTTAGATTAAACATAACTGAAGCAAAAATGCTTCAAATGACTAACTATCATATATAAAGTTATACTTGAAAAGAAATACTTGAGCGTGCTCTTCAGGAAATTCACTGCAGTGTTCATGTAATGTGCATGTAATAATGTGCAGTACACTGAAGCATCTGTCCTCTGTGTGTGTTCAGGACGCATCGCTGTAGGATCTGACGCTGATATCGTCATCTGGAACCCAAAGGAGACTAAAACGTTTTCTGCAAAGACTCATAACCTGGTAAACACCTGTCTGCCACATCATGACTGACTGTTCTAAAATCATCATCAGTCATTATAAACTGATCCTCCTCCCCCTCACTATGCTGTGTGCAGACAGTGGAGATGAACATCCTGGAGGGTTTGGAGTTTCGGGGTGTGGCGTCAGTGGTGATCAGTGGAGGCCGAGTCGTTCTCGAGGATGGAAAATTCAGCATGACTGAAGGCTCGGGGCGCTTCATCCCCAGAAAGGCTTTCCCTGATGCCGTCTACAAGAGGATCAGAGCTCGCAGCAAGGTAAACAACTGCTTACCAGGTTAACCAGCCAGTCTACTGGTTGATTAGGTAACCAACTGAACTCTGATTACAGCCTACAGCAAGATAGCCCGCTAGCTGACTTTTTACTAACCATCTGGTAAACCAGTTAATCAGCTGATCCGGCGGTCAGTAAACTGAGTGACTATCTCACTAGGAGGCTATTTAGTTTTTTCTGTTGTTTTTCTCTTTTTTGTCTCAGATGGCAGAGGCTCGTGGCGTCCCCCGTGGAAACTACGATGGTCCGGTCCACGATGTCATCAATGTGACTAAATCAGTCCCACCCACTCCAACCAGCAGAGGGCTCCCCTGTCCCAAAACCCAGACCGGCCCCCGAAACCTCCACCAGTCAGGATTCACCCTGGCAGGCAGGACATACAACATACGTCAGCAGTATTTTGATCAATAATCTGATCAACTAAAACTAAGTGATTCTGAGGTGCATTCTGGGTAAATACTTTGTAGTTTAAAGTACTCACAGTTTGTAAATTCTACAGTTGAGTACCTCAGGTAAATAATACGAGGAAGAAAAATTCCTATTGAGGACAGATGAGTTGTTAACATCATCCTTTCTTCTTCTGCTCCAGGAGCTCAGATTGACGACCACATACCCCGTCGCTCTGCTCAGAGGATTGTGGCGCCTCCTGGTGGACGATCTAACATCACATCTTTATCTTAAACGGACCAAATAGCACTGACGCTCTGAGTACACAGTACTCAAGGGTCACTGTTATTACAAGACACAACTAAACCCATCTGCAACCTTTCAAATCCTACAACTACACAACTAATACTAAGCTGTATGATACACTGGTGCCCATAAAGTTGGAATTCAGACACATTCCTCTTTTTATTCCTATTTATACACACCAGTTATCACATTGGAAGAGACTGATCAATAAAGTTTTGAGAAGATATACACTTTATCTATCAAGAATAAATTGCACTGTCACAATCATTTCATGAGAGGAAGAAGTAAAATATATTTTATTTCAACTTTATGGGCAACTGTGTAGTAGTAAATTAACAAATACAGAACCCTACCACAACCTTATAAACCCTACAAATGTAGTACTTAAATTAGAACAAAATTCTCCCCTAGTATTAAATTGAATAGTCTCAAAGATCATTTTAATCCCTACGACCTTACAGACCCTAAAACTGCAGAACTACTACTAAATCCTACACCTAATATACTTCAGCTGAAGTACTGAATGTAACAACAATGGTACTACAACTCAACAACTAGTGCAAAACTCTACAACTGGCACTTAACCCTACAACAACCAAAAAACTAGTAAATCTGCAACAATAATACTACAACTCTACAAATATTAATAAAACCTAGAATCACACAAAGAGTAATAAACCTCTTAACTAGTACTAAATCCTACTACTCTCCTAGTACTAAATCCTAATACTAAAACACTTTTACTTCAGCTAGCACTGAATGTTACAACAGTGTTACTGTGGTACTACCCTATGACAAGTGCTTCATCCTACAAGTACTACTTAACCCTTTACAATAGAACTCCTCAAATTCCTCACCTACAAGAATAATACTTAATACTTCATCTGTCTGTGCTACAATTACTACTAAATCCCACACCTACTGTATTTCAACTGAAGTTTTGAATGTTAAAACATTGGTAGTACAACCCCGCAACCAGTACTAAACCCTACAAAGACCTTACAGCTAGTACTAAACCGCACAGCTACTACTAAAATGTACAGTTATTGGACTTGAAATGTAGTACTACTGAATGTTTCAACAATGGTACTACAACCCAACAACAAGAAATAAACCTTGCAACTAGTTCAGTTAGTAGGACTTCATGTTAATGGCATGGTTCTTTAAACTGGCCATTTGAAGTATTCTAATCCTGCTCCTGTGCACTCAGCCACATTTATCTCATCCTTCCTGAAACTCATCAGTTCATCATGTCTGATAAAGGTAGTAGCAGCAGTGGTAGTAGAAGTATAACCCCGGAACACACCTCCTTTTTCCTTTAGTACAGACATCTTGACATCAATTCATCCTCAGAAAACTCATCTGAACAGGATGAGGATTTTAAAGTACTACCAGTACGCTTCTCAAACTGGGTTTTCTAGGTTTTCTTAGTTTAAGATGTAACCTGCTGTGGTTGGTTTTTCCCAGATGTTTCCAGATGTTTTTTTAATAGATAGAAGGCCTCTTCAAAATAATACTTCTTCTTCTCTTCTTTCTTTGACCTTCCTCTGTTCATTGTACAGGCTTCATATTCTCCTGAATCCTCTGTAGTCAGTACTCTTAGCTCAGCATTAATAATGGGTCTGTAATGTTTTATGTCTCCGTCTTATTTAAGATGTGTGAAGATTCACCCAGGTCATGGTTATCCGAGAAGAGTTGAATCAAGAGCAGCTGGACTTGGCATCCAAGAAGCTTCTTCAGTTCTGTCCTGGGTGTTTAACTTAACCCTACAACTAGTATTAAATTGCAGGTCGTTCTCAACCGACTTACCTGGTTAAATAAAGGTTAAATAAAAATAAATAAATTAACCTCTGCAGAATCGTCATCAGGGCCATTGATGTAAATGGGTTGTTGATGCTCCTGACTCTGGTCATTGGAGTCACCTGAGGCCAGGTGTTAGTGGTTGTTAAACTGAAAGGGCAGCGTTGTAGGAGAGGGATAAGTGGTGTTGTATTGATCCTCCTCCTTGTATATTTTTTTTCTTTTGAATGTACTTACACAGTTTTACTCATTGATAATCTTCTCAAAAACTAAAAATGGTGCTAATAAATCCAGTGGTAGCTTGTGAGTGGCGATCCCTTCAAAACCTGTGGCGCACATAGCCACAGATTATATCTTTAACTGGCCTTTTTAGTTTAAAGCTTAGTGTCTGAGCTCACCAATAAACCGTGTTTACCAGACCACCCCACCTCTGCCCCCACCCAGTGTGTTTGATTTGTTGGCCACTTCCTGTGATACCATGATCACTTTGTTTTTGTTTTGTTTTTTTACAGTTTTTGTATCCTGCAGTGTTAGCATCAGTGACCGTAGTACTCACACACAGTTCAGACACTGCTGCCATGTTGTAGCCATGTTGGTGTTATGGTAACAACATGTTGTTATGACCAGGTAAAAAACAGGGGAACAGCTGGATTACAGAGGCAGATGTGACTCCAACATGGCAGCGGTGCTCCTACAGGCTGAACTGTTTCTCTAACAGTCAAGTGTTTTTCTGTCCTTACAGATGCACCGGAGCCGACATGGAGGACACAGTCTTTGTATACACAGTGATCATGTGCAGACATGTGCATGTGTGTATATGGGGAAGGTTTTCCATGACGATGGTGCCTCTGTTGTTGTTGTTCATGTAGTGAATGTAGTAGTATTTCCTGTTGTGATGAGAGCTGCATGAATAAACTGTAGAGGGACAAACACACCTGAGTGAGCTGAGTCTGTTTTTACCAAGCACCCTCACGTCTCCAGTCAGACTAACCTCCAGCACCTCTGCGGGGGGGGGGGTTGAATCTGGTTCAATTCAAATAGTGATGTCATCGAGCCAGGCGCTGCGTTGACCAATCACATAACATGAAAGATGGCTACAGAGAGATGGATGTGCTGTGTGATCCATTCAGTGAGCGTGGAGGAGACACTGATAATGTAGATGGGCAGCTCTAAACCTCATCAGGAACCAACGTGGTTATGATGAGTGATAGAAAAGATTGGTGTGAAAGAGTTAAACCACAGTCAGTCTGTAGTTTTCACTGATGTTTCTCCAGGGATTCTCCCACACACATCTGTTAATCTGCAGCTCCTACAAGGAAAGAAGAACCGGTCAGTAACACATAACATTCAGTGTATGACTGAATATAAAGCTCTCAGAGGTCAGAGAGGACGAAACTCACAGTATGATTGTTAAAATCTGTCTGGATGGACACTGAAGCACAGTTTTGTTGGTTCCCTGCTCATTTTTTTTGAATAAGCAGATAAACTGAGAATGGAGGTTCTTAAACAACATGACAACAGAGCACGAAAAGCTGTTTATGGCAGAGGAGAGGCCAAATCATCAACTGCAACAGCTGTAATTAACATCTGGCAGAAGGTACACATTATTTAAATGTCCACGTGTTTAAAGGAAGATGCTGGTCCATGGAGACAAACCAATCAGAGCACGATTAGAGCTCAGACGTTCACATTTCAGTCCACGATGTGTATGAAGAGGAAAAGTTAAACGGACCTGTCCGTGAAAGATGCAGAACACATGAACACATTACCACACTGTTAGTTATCACACTAACATATGAACACATGAACACTAACACATGAACACTAACACATGAACACTAACATGTGAACACTAACATGTGAACATCTGAAACACTAACATATGAACACTAATAAATGACACTAACACATGAACACTAACATATGAACACTAATAAATGACACTAACACATGAACACTTGAACACTAACACATGAACACTAACATATGAACACTAATAAATGACACTAACACATGAACACTAACACATGAACACTAACATATGAACACTAACACGTGGATACTAATAAATGGACACTAACACATGAACACTTGAACACTAACATATGAACACTAACACATGAACATATGAACACTAACATATGGACACTAATAAATGAACACTAACACATGAACATATGAACACTAACATATGGACACTAATAAATGGACACTAACACATGGACATATGGAGACATCATCTGACGGAGGCATGAGGACAGGCGGGGTTTGTCCTTCATGTTGGCTCCACTCCCGCCCAGCAGGTGGCGGTGTGAACCTGTAAAAGTGTTTCGCGATCCGCTAAGAAACAGAGAAGAGGAAGAGCGGGAGCTGCAGCGTCCCAGCGACCTGCCGTGAGTTCAAACTTCGTTCATTCATCCATTTAATAATCTCATCATCTGTCTGTGGTCTGAAACACGAACGCTTCCGTCTCGTTTACCTGTCAGACCGCGGTGTCAACGCACAGGTGACCGTCACGTGGTGAGTCGTTATGCTACCGGTACCGCGTGTGGTGCAGGTGAACTTTCTATGAAGTCAAGTCCGTTTGATCCCGGTTCAGGTTCAGGTCCGGTCCCCCCCAGAGACTGAGCTGTAATTAAAACCCGCTCTCAGATCTGTGAAGACTCCAGACAGGAAATTTATGAAGGAGAACAGAGGTGTGTCCCCAAGTCCAGACCACAGGCTAAACCAGAGCAAGCAGAGCACAGCGCCTCATCTCCAGTTGGCAGACTGCAGGCAGGGTTCAGAGACCAGCCTCAGAGGATTTCTGAGCTTGTCTCAGTGACGTGATGGTAAATGAAGTGAAGTGGGATCATCAGACCTGTTCCACAGTTTCCTCTGAGCAGATCTCTGCTGGAACAGCTGCTCACGTGGATTTTCTGTCTGATGATCGTTCAGATATTGATAAACCCATCTTTATTCCTCAGACGGAGCAGTGATGGGTGAGTCCCGGATCATCGTGGAGGAGCTGCTGGCTCTTTGTCTCCAGAGGATCACCATGGAGGAGGATGCTCTCAGCACTGAACGTGGTCAGTGTGGTTCGTTAAAATACTCGGAGCCTGGAGCAGTTTGTCTGCTGCTGGTTTCACTTCAACACGTTCCAGAAAGAAGAGCAGCGTTAAACCAAGCTTCAGGCAGGAGGTTTAAATCAGTCTGACCTCAGTTACCATGGAAACTGATCCTCCACACTCACCTGGTCCATGTTAAGAATTTGTTGAGAGCTTGGACCAATATCAGACTGAAACCTAGAGCAGGAGGTTCCTCGTGATTTAAATACAGCTTAGACTCATGACTGCAGCCTCACGGTGAAAAGCATCTTCATCATTTTTTCTTATGTTAAATGTCACTGACAGAAATCAGGAACAGAGAAGAACAAACAGACCGAAGGTTTAAAGCGTTTTCCCCGTACGGAGGCTGTGATGTCACTGAGCCAAACCAGGAAACAACACGAATAAAATCAAATCCATAAAATAAATTTTTATTAAACACAAAACATTTTATTTTCTGGCTATAACAGAAATCCTGTTTGATTTAAATGCCCTGTTGCATCGTTTGTGTGTGTGTGTGTGTGTGTGTGTGTGTGTGTGTGTGTGTGTGTGTTTTAAACATGATAAAAAAGAAAAGTCACATTTCACACAGGAAAAAAACAGCAACAAACAAACTGAACAGATCTTTGTTACTCTCATTTAACTCTGTAGTTTGTTTAAAATCACAAAGGTCAGATTTATTTAAACCTCAGTGAGAACAGAAACTCTGATGCACTGAAATAAACCTGGTTCACTTCAGATCTCACATGAAAAAGTCTTTGTATGTTTTTAACTCAGGTCAGAGACCTGGTGCAGTGCTGACTGTTTGTTCAGTCCAGACTGCTCATCTCCACCCTCAGTCTGTAGGCGCTGATTTTTTTGTCTGACCTTTCAGAGTTTGTTGAAGTGGTGAGAAACTTTGAGGCCGTGAGGAAGAGGTGGATGCAGGCCGAGCTGGAGCTGAAGAAGTACAAAGAGCTGCTGGTGAAGTCTGATGTGGCCAAAGCTGCTCTGGAGGTCAAACTGAAACATGCTCGAAACCAGCTGGATGTGGAGATGAAGAAACGTTACAAGATTGAAGCTGACTATCAGTACCTGGTAAGTCCCTGAAAGAAAGACAGGAAGTTAGAATTAGACTTTATAGTGTGTTTAGCGCCTCCTTCAGGACAAAGTTGACATGTTCAGAAGTTCTTGGCCTGTTGGAGACGCTAACAGCACTTTGACCCTCGTATTCTTGTCTGTGACGTTTCCAGCAGAGGCAGATGCAGCTCATGTGTGACATCCTGGTCCATGACAGTAAATCCAGCGCCTGTCTGAATGAGGAGCAGAAATCTCTTCTGGCTACGTTTGAACACAAAGGAGGAAACGTGACTCTGCACAGGAGCAACAAGAGGGAAGTTAGCTGATTGGTCAAAGTCAGAAAGGCTTGAGGCTGTTTGGACCAATGAGGAACCAGGAGCCGTTTAAACTTAACATTAAATCTGCTTTTTTAGATTCTGTACTTTTCATGTTCAGGCTCTTTATCTATTGATCCTGGTCCCATTTCACAGTGTTCGACCACGTTCTGTGGTCAGTGAAAGACAGAGGTCAGACTTTAAATCATGTGTTTATTAGTTTTAGTTGTCAGTCAAAATGTTTGCTGCTGCTCTGAGCTGCAGAGTGAAAACACAACATGAAGCTGAATGAAAAAAGGTCAGAAATAGCTTCAGCCATCTGGGGCTTTAGGTTCAGGTTCAGAGAGTTTCCAGAGTTTTCCACACAGTTTGAACAGTGTTTATTGTTATGAGCTTTGGGAGAGGGGTTAGTCCCGGAAACAGGAAGACTATTTGGGTTTCAGTGAGCCGTCGGAGGCTGTTCCACGTTTATCCAGCTTCAATTATGTAAGAGAAGAAATGAAGAGTAAAAGCAGAGTGAGGAGTCGGGCTGAGTCTCTGTGAATGAAGCAGTGAACAGTTAAAGTAAAATATCTTTCCTGTGTTTTCCTTCAGGTTGTCTGTGATTGACGAGTCTTCGTTCCTGTCACACTCTGACATCAGCTACGATCGGACGGACGACGACGTGGTACGAACATGAACCTGAACATGTTTTTCTCACGGAGCAGGATGTTTGTCGGCTTGTTTTAACTGTTCACACTTCGACTTTCTTTCACTGCATCTGTCGGTTTTAGCTGCAGTCAGTTGAATCGTGCTGCAGCAGCTCAGAGAGCTGCAGCATAAAATATCATTAAGACCAGTTCGTACAAGGACAACGTCTCATGTTGTTTTTCCTTTAAATGAAGCATTCAGACTTTTTGAATTTTGAAATGAATGAATGAAACCCTGATGTAGGAGTGGGCGATATAGCCTCAAAATTCTATCACGATATTTCAAGGAAAATTGCAATATCAATATTTATGACGAAATGGATAAATTACAGAACAACATATTATTAGTGATTGCTGCTTCCGAACAACAGCATTTTTTTATTGCACACACAATATGTAAGGCATTTTCCACCCTTCTTTTCCAATGATTTCCTGTCATTAAGGACAAACTACGTAATGGGAAATGTAAATCTTTTGTCACCAGGTAGCAGCAGCAGTAACAACATAGTGCAATAGTACTGACACAGCATGAGTCAAATGTAAACAAAAGTAGTAGGTAGTGTTTCCCTGAGAAGTTAAAGTATAACATAACAGCTTAACACTTTACTTTAACAATGAATAAATAATTAAATAAGTTGAAGAGTAAATGTAAACAAATTCAAACACACCTTCAGTCAAAATGTGGACACCCAGTGCTTATGAAAATAAAATTAAAATGTTTTCAAAACAGTTCCAAGCAGTATTACAATCAGATGAGGTAGGATGCCAGTGCTGGAGCTATTGCACAATTCTGATGTAAACTTAAAATGGGTATACTATGAAATGAGGCATGTTAAATGTTAATGCTGCAACTGTACACTTAACTAGCCATCCAGCTTCTTGTAGATTCCATGAGTCAAGAAACTCACTTAAACCACTCGCAGTGTTTTCTCCTGTGTGAGCTTCAGGAAAGTAACTTGTTTCAAGGCAGGAGTTGTGCAGCTTCCAGTCGTTGCCTATGTAATGAACGGTTCGGAGGTTCGGCTCGACGACATGTCTGTCATAGAAGCAAAAAACTCCACAGATGACAACGTAGCTGCCAGTTTGTTGCCGCATGCTTCATACATCGCAGGCAAAGATGTCTTATTTTCTACCTGGGATGCTGCATCTTGGGTTGAGTGTTTTTTTTTACCGAGTGTTTAAAGCCCTCCTTTCCCACTGTCTGAATTGACATCATATCTTTGGCCAAACAATATGTGACCGCTTCTTGCCAGTAGGGAACGTAAATGAGTCATACATCATCGAGTCCCTACAGTGTAAATATTGAAATATTTACACTATTGAAAAGTATACTGGTATTATTGTAGACGGTATGATACGGCACACCCGTACCCTGATGGTGGATAAACTCTGGTGTTTTTCTGTTGTTTCAGGATCTGGACACGACTGTGATTAAACCTCTGAAATCTCGAGCCAGAGAAAAGAGGGTGAGATGAACACGCATTTCGAGCACATGATATCTCAGGGTCCTTTATTTTGTTGTCATGTTGACTCATTCTTTAAAAAACCTGGACTTGATCCATCTAACTTCAGCACCGAGACCACTACACCGAGACCTCCACACGGAGACCTTGTGAAACAGTCAAATTTGGACCAACTGGGATTGTGGAAACAACACATTCTAATATTGATCTTATGTTGGGAAGGCTGCACAATGATAAACTGCCCTGTTGACGTCCAATGACAGCTCAGCGAGCGAACGTGCTGGCTCTTCCTGTAAGACAAGGCTGAGGGCTAAAGGAAACAATGGTCTGTGGAGCGACCTGTCCAATAATCTCAGGCTGTAAAATCAGTGGGTTTTTTTTAAACGTGTGTATTTTGTATTTTCATGTTGTCTTTTATTTTTGCTCTTTGGTCTAAACTTGTTCCGGTTTTAACTTTACCCTTTGTACTGCTCGTCTTAACGTGGACACTGATCACTGGTTCTGTTGTTTCTCTGCAGCGCTCGTCCATGGGGCTGGCGGCCGGCGTTCCGGGGGTGAAGCGAGGCCGAAGCAGTACTAATGTGTCTGCAGTGGAGAAGGTGAAGAGAGGAACATCGTCAGACGCTTGATGTGATGTTTAGTCATTTTGTAGAGATTTATAAACGTCTGTGTTCATCAATGAGGCAAGATCATCGAAAACAGATGTCCCCAGATGTTACTGAGCTTAATGCTGAGGTATTTTAGCCTGCTGTTGATGTTCTTAGAAAAAAAATGTGGCTGAAATGAGAAATGTTCAATTCGGGTTTCATGATAGCAGATTTACACTTGCAGCCAAAAACCTCGAGTGATCTTTAACCAAAGGTGTGAGTTACACTCATGCCTCTCATTCCCTTGTGTGTCTTCAGGGCTTCGATGGCGTCAGGTTGACGTTGTCACTGAAATCTCTCCGAGATTTCAGTACCTCGGTGAATAAATACTCCAAAGACTAAAGTAAAACTCCAAATTTTTATTTAAGTAAATGTACAAAAATATTAGCAACAAAATTTACTTATAGTATCAAACACAGGAAATGGCCACAATCTGAGCAGCGGGTCGAGCTCAGAACCCTGTTGTTCTCCGTGATGACGGTGACTGAGATCACGTCGTGTAATCAGCACGTTTCCAGGCAGAAATCAAACTATTTCTAGTCCTCAACAGACACAAGTATCAAACATGAATTGAAGATGAAGCAAAATATTTTCCATTTGATGAACTGTATATTTTGGGTTTGGACCTTTGCTCAGCTCAAACAGGGAATTCTGTCATTTTCTGACATTTTATAGAACAAATGATTTTAGACTAAATCTGGTCTCCGGGTGGCTTTAACCTGTAAACCTGATCCAGGACGTGGAGAACCTGGACTCTCTGTGCTTTCCGTTTTAAAAGTGGAAGTGGTGTGTGATTCAGGAGGTGGAGACGATAGTGAAGGCGTCAGTAACGACTCCTGAGACCGGAGGTCAGATCCACATGGTGCTGGGAATCACACAGGAGACCCCTGAAAACCTGGTCCGGACCGTCACCCAGGAGTGTGCTGTCTCAGTGGGAGGAGGAGGAGGGGGGGGAGGTGAGTTCAGAGCCGTTTTCTTATTTATGTTCCCATCAGCAGATTCGTGTGAAGCTCTGCAGCTGAATTTTTTTTCTGTTTTTTAATCATCAGAACTGATGATTAAGGGTGCTGCTGGGAAAATGAAATGAAATGATTAATTAAACGTTATGTTTGATGTGTAATGACAGCAGACAAGAGGCCGATGGATCCACATTTTATCCTTAGAGAATCAGTGTTGGATGTTTTGTTGCCCTGACCTTTGCTGTGGAGCAGCGTGTCTCTGACTGCATCCCTGTTTGTCCTGCTCATGGATGTGGGGATGCACATGCATGTGGGCGACATGATAAGCGTTCTTGCCAATAGTTTCAAACTGTTCCACTGACCTACAGGTGGCGCTAACGTGCCAAGAAACAATTTAGGTTTCAAACTTTAAAGGAAAATCAGCTTTGTGAGTGACTCACCTTCATCAGAGCCCAGAGACTCACAGTGCGTTTAAACTGAATTTAAAATAAGACTGTGCTGCTTTCTGAGATGGACCGGGGTCTGAAGTAGGAGGCTCTGAAGCCACAGACCATCTGTAAGACCTTATAAAACCACACACGTCAAGGTTCACGTCTCATCTGATCTGCTGTTTTAATTTAATTTTTAATGTTCTTCAGTCTCCGTTGAGGAACCTTTTACATAACTGACACCTGAACTGTCCAACTGTCCCTCAGCTGGGCTGCAGAATGTCTGCCAGGCTGAGGGACAGTGGGACAGTGTCCTCTGTAAAGATGAAAATCCTTGATAGATAAACGTCAGTAAGACCACGGTGCTGTTGATTGTTCCTCAGACCAAACGTCAGTGTGGTTTCCCAATGAAGAGCCGCTGACTGAGCCTGAAACAGAAGCTAAGACGGAGCAGAGCTCTGCATCCGGAGCGGCTTGTCCCTGCAGAGCCGAGAAAACCCAGAAACACCTTTTCCTTTCTAAAACGGTACGTTGTCACTGAGACCAGTTCACATTCAGATTACAGACACACCTGGAACGTCCACTCTGTCAGTGAAATCTATCTGCCTTTGTCCAGGTGATCCGGCCAGAGACGTGCTCGCCGTGCGGCAAAAGGATCCGCTTTGGGAAGATGGCTGTGAAGTGCAGAAACTGCCGCGTGGTCGCTCATCCAGAGTGCAAACAGAGGATCATGGACGGCTGCTCGGCTGCCTCGGCAGGAAGTTCAGCTCAGACGGTATCTCGGTTTGACAGTGAAAGCTGAAGCACTGAGCCCACTTTCAGACACGGTTTCATGTTTCTGTCATGGTGTTGGTTCCTGTACAGTGATGTTAACAAGCTTTCACCTGATTAGCTGAAACGTTTTGGTTCTTATTCCACTTTAAAAGCCTGAACACAGCTCCACGCTTTCATGGCCTTTAGCACTTGTTTTGGTGTTTTTAGCCACACAGCTTCTCAGTGTACGGTCCTGAACGACATCCACCTAAACACAGACGACAGAAACGTCTCGACCCGGTCACATCAGTGGACTTGGAAAACCAAGGACTTTGTGGCTCTGTGAAAACACTGAACTGAGCTGGGGTTCGGGCTGTACCAAATACGAGCGACTGGATGAGTCGACGCTCAGCTTCAGTCACTGACGTTAAAAATCACAAACCACGTCAGCAGTTAAATGTAACGTCCACAGTGAGTCAGGACTGAACTGAAGGACGTTCGTCTCATCAGGACAAAACGTGTCCATGTGTTTTCTTCAGTAAACTTGACTTCAGTAACACTGGAGTCGAGTCCTCAGCCTTTTCACTGGCTTCCTGTTTGTCAGATGTTTCTCAGTTCTTTTACTTACATTTTTATTCTCCTGTTTTATCTTTGATTGTGTTTGATCTTATTTATACTTATCGTATTTAATCTTTTTCTGGTTTAATTATTTTTTTTCTTGTGTTTTTTTTTCTTTTTTTTTCTGTGAAGTTCTTTTAGTTGCTCAGTGAAAGATGCTGCACAAACACATTTGTTTTTCCCGCTGACGGGACAACAGCTCAGTGTGACTGTGATTTAAATTTAAATTCAGTGTGTCTCGCTCACAGACAGGAATCCAGTCTGAACGAGTCTGAACTCTGCTAAAGACGAAGCAGACCTGGCTCAGATGTGGTTTCTTCCTCTTCAGGACTCGTTGGAGGGTTTTGCTCCTGTGACTCATCCCAGAGTTCCCCGTCTGATCACAGACTGTGTGGCTGAGATTGAACGAAGGGGTTTGGAGGAGGTGAGGACCAAACAGGTCTGGGCCTGCTTACAGATAAGTTCAGTTTTTTAGTTTTTGGTGGGAAAATGATTCAACCTCGATCCGACGACTGCAAGCCAGACCGGCGAGTTTGAGCTAAACAGGCACGCTTTGCATGCTGGGATGTGGAGGAGTCAGATCAACTGGTATCTGGACTGGTGTCTCCTGATGTTCATGAAAAGTTTTAGTTTGTGTGAAATTCGTTGAACTCTGAGGAAATGGCTCCGCTGAGCCGAACTCAGGCCTGAGAACCACATCCAGCTGGATTCAGACGCACCTGCAGCAGCTGCAGGATCCTCACAATCTGCCTGAGTTTTCCCTCCACATCTTTGATGTTCAAGCAGGAAGAAACTTTTTTTCAAAATAAATGATTACACGGCAGAGATCACTCAGGATGAGTAGCGTGAAGAGAAAATGAACCTTCTCTAACTCATTATCCTGACAGAGAAATAATAACTTACCTGAGTTTAACCTCAGTTCTATGACTGTGTGTGCAGCCCAAAGTCTGCATCACACAGGAAGTGACACAATAAACACACAGTCACTGTGGCGAATGAAACGCTTTGCTCATCCTCAGTGTGGATCCCTGCAGAGGGCGCCATTGTCACTGTGCACTTAATTAAGTCTGAACCTTCCAAAGGGTTTAAACTGCTGATGTCTTGTCTGTCTCCCTGCCTGTCTCTCCATCTGTCTCCCTGCCTGACTCTCTGTCTGTCTCTCTGCCTGTCTCTCTGTCTGTCTCCCTGCCTGTCTCTCTGTCTGTCTCCCTGCCTGTCTGTCTGCAGAGGGGCCTGTACAGAGTTCCTGGGGGGGAGCGTGTGGTGAAGGAGCTCCGAGATCGCTTCATTCAGGGGAAAACTCCGCTGATGCTCAGTAAAGTCCATGACGTCCACGTGCTGTGTGGACTGCTCAAAGACTTTCTAAGGAAACTGAAGGAGCCTCTGATCACATTCAGGCTGCATAGGACCTTCATGGAGGCTTCAGGTACGAACACTAAACATCACTTGGATGGGAAAGAGATTTAGATTTGTTTCTCTCCTGATTGTGTTTAAGTCAAATCTAAAAGACACCACAATATCAGTAACCTGGACATTAACTTCACCTGTACCAGTTATATGGATCATAACACCTCACCTGGCTGAGAGATATGTGAATGTTACTGTTCAAGAGTGTCAGTGCATCATTATACAAGAGTATCAGTATCCTCCATGCTGACCTGGGGTCAGTTGCATGAGCTGAAGTTTGTTTGAAGTCCAGAGTTACACCAGTTAAACCAGTTACACCATCGAGTCTTCACGTCCCCACTGAAGCAGAGTCAGCGGAGATGAAGTAGCGACTCCATCAGGCCTCTGGGTTTCTTGTCATCGATGGGACTCTGAACCTATCTGAGATCAGCTCAGATCAGCTCTCACTGTCACCTTCTGTATTTCAGAGCTGCCTGATGAGGGCGGCAGCTCCGCCGTCATCTGCCAGGCCATAGCCGAGCTGCCGACGGCCAACAGAGATACTCTGGCTTTCCTCATGCTGCACTTACACAAGTAAGAACCTCCCCCCTCCCCCTCCTGGTTCTCAGGTCACCCACTCGCTCTGTTAGTTATTCTAAAGGATTTGGACTCTGAGACTGAAGGACACAGACAAACAGTGTCACAGATCAGTCCAGTGTATGGACAGATGCTGGACACTGCTCCAGTTACTTTTGTGCCTAAGAGTCAGTTGAATCATAAACTGTGTGTTTTCAGAGTTGTTCTGGATACTGTGTTGATGTTGTGTGTCTCAGAGTGATGCGCAGTCCCCGCTGTGAGATGGACCGGAATAATCTGGCTCGGGTCTTTGGACCAACCATCGTAGGACACGGGATGTCTGAGCCGTCTCCATCGACCATCATGAGAGACACAAACACACAGCCGAAGGTCAGCGTCTTTCTACGTGTGCGGTGTGCGAGTCGAGAGTTGTGAGGCCTCACCTCTGTGACAGTAACACAACTTTGAGTCAGAATCACCTGAACCCTGATCAGCATCTTTTCCTCACTTGTTCATTAAACCTGTTGCTTCTTGCTCAGGTTATTTGTCAGCTGTTGTCCCTCCCTGAGGACTACTGGAGACGTGTCCTCGCTGTCCAGACAGATCAAATCTCAGCCTCGTCCTCCACCAATAAGACCTACAGCCAGGACGACAGACATGGTGGGTTTACAGCACCAACCATGATTAAAAGGAGTCCAGAGTCCAGAGAGGACCCTGAAAACTAAGACAGGGGTGGGGGGTGCAGTGTAGTCTGTGAGGTGGACAGGAGTAAAGATCTTGTGTCTTCCTCTTTTTCAGGTCGGTTGTTTCAGCCATTGACGTCTCCAGAGCTGAACAGTTACTACAAAACTCCCATCAGAGGATCCCTGAGAGGCAGGATCAGGAACCTGGGAAATGCTTTCACCAGCACGTAAGACCACAGCAGTCCAGGTCCACCTCAGACCACAGACACAGACAAGCCCGTTTAGATTAACAAAGACCTGCAGGATTTGTTTAAAGGCAGAAAACTGGCAGACACTGTAGAACACAGGAAGTCAGACCTGTAACTGTCACAGGTGCAGTGATGTGTTTCCCTAACCGTCAAACAGATGTACAGGTGTGTTTCTGCTGAACTTGGGGTTTTGGAGTGGACTGCAGCAGGAACTGGACTTCCTGTTTCCTCTTTAACACGTCTCTCTGTTGCTTCTGTTTTCTGTCCTCAGTGGTCGAGTTGAACCAGGACGGAGGTTCTTCACATCCCCCAGCTGACCCCCTCACCTGTACCGACCGCACCCAAACCTGTACGCAGTAACAGTGTGCAGTGTTGTAACAGTGAGCACAGAGCTATGACCATGTTCTCCTTCCTCCCTCAACAGGAAGCAGTAGGTGACCTCAGATGTCAAACTGTGACGTTTGTGTAGTTCAGTGTGAAAACCTGGTCCTGGTCTTTGCTGGACCTTCTGCCCATCTCTGGTCTCTGGATGGTTCACTGACGAATGTGGTCCCTTTATTGTTTGTGCCCTGGTGATATTTTTGTGTATAACTTGTTGTGTTGCTGCGGCTCTTTGGAACTGATGAGTTCAGGATCTCAGAGTCCTGATCGGCGGTGGACCAGGCTGCTACAGGAAGTGAGAAGGACATTTTAACCGTTGAAGCTGTGGAGTGTGTTTCTCTGCGTGTGGATGAGCTGCTCTTTTGTTTCAGGCTTTACACTGGGCTCACTCTGCACCTTAAACTGAAAAATAAAAGCACCTGCACGTTCTGTTTGTGAGAAACTTGAAATAAAAGTAAAATATTGAACTTGGAGACAGTTGTTGGTTTTATTTCTGAGGGATGTTTGTCTGCAGGTCTGTGACATCTTTCATGTTCAGTGAGACCAAACTGATCGTCAGATGATCAGGGAGTGTCCTGATGTCCTTCCTGCTCTCCAGAGGACAAGTCTTTACTGTTCGACATCCCTCAGGTCGAAGTTCACATGTTGAGATCCAGGACTGTTCAGCCTCTGAGAAACATGATCAGGATGTTTCCTCAGACTGTGGTTGCAGTGAAATGTGAAGCCTGTGAGGGGCGCTGACAGGAGTTTAAAGTCAGTCCCAACACACTCTTATATTTGACAGTAAAAAGCAGACACTGATACTGAGACAGAAGACTGGAAGAGTTTATTTTCTGAACTTTTTAAAGCAGTGTGAACATAATCGATCGCGATGTGCAGAGTCAAACATCCAACACAGATCAGTGTTTAAGGTCCCAGATACAAAGGTTGAATTTTTACTTTGAATTGTTTTTAGAGAAAAACATGAAGCAGGTTCATGGTTTGTGAACATTAATAATCAATAGTTCAGTAGTTCAATAGTTCTGCTGCAGGAGGAGATTCTTTGCTTCATTCTGCCATTGGAAGACCTCGTCCAGGGGACGACGTCCATCCTGAGAGACAGACAGATGGACAGAGAGGCGTCCACTCTGATCGTCTTTCACTCACATTTTAATTACAGAATTTAGTGGGCGGGGCTTTGCTTTGGTTAGTTATATGTGTTGTTACCTGGTTGGGGATATGTGTGTCGGCTCCGTGCAGTAACAACAGCTGAATGATTTTGAATCTGTTGAGTCGAATAGCGTCATGCAGAGGTGTGTCTCCCTCCTGAAACAAACAACACACGTCAGAGCTGTGTGTGTGTGTGTGTGTGTGTGTGTGTGTGTGTGTGTGTGTGTGTGTGTGTGTGTGTGTGTGTGTGTGTGTCTGCACCGACTCACTCTGTCCTGAGTGTTGAGTTCAGCTCCACAGTGAATCAGATGTTCAGCACAGTCGTAGTGTCCGGTCCTCACAGAGACATGAAGAGCAGTGCTGTCCAGCTAATACACACACACACACACACCAGCAAAATAATAAATTAATCATCAAATAAACATCTTGTAACAGAAGGACAAGAGGCATCAGCCATCACAGGTATAACACAGTGTATGTACCATGTAATATTCTCATGTCAGAACCATGACTGAGGAATAAACCAGTTTTAAAAATATATTTACAGAATTCTTCTGAATATAGAGATACACAATTTATAGTTATTCTATATTTTTATGGTTCGTTTGACAAAGTATTATTTCAGAATACAGCAAACATCAGAGTGTCCACACACACTGTGTTACTGTTATGTATTAATATCAGATGTGTGTTTGTGTTTCTGTATCAGCCAAAACTCTGATGCTCTGAACAGCTGTAGTAAATGTGGAAAAAGAAGACATGGTTACGAGTAGTAAACAGCCCTAGTTTTAGCAGTAGTAATGTGAGTAGTTTTACCTTGTCTGTTGCAGTCATGTCGGCTCCATGGTTCAACAGCAGTCTGAGCACAGACAGATGTCCTCTTCGACAGGCAGAGTGGACACATGTGGACCACAGCTGGACAGAAGGGGAAAATCAGTGACAGAACTAGTTGAGAATTAAACAGGTATTAACTGGATTAAACAGAGAAGACGAGCGCACCTTGTCTCTGCTGTGGATGTTCGCTCCAGCCTCCAACAGTTTGGTGACGATGTCTGTGTGACCCTGAGAGCACGCTCTGTGGAGACCTGTACGCTCAAACTACACACAGTAACATACCGTAACACACTGTAGCACACACAGTAACTACACACAACAACACACACAGGACGTGTGAAGAGTGAATGACTCACTGTATCACAGGCATTGACGTCTCCACCTGTGGACAGGTACCTGTCAATTACCAGCTGCTGGTTCTGATCACAGGCCTTAAAGAAATCCTCCTCATCCACGTAATAAGGCTGAGACACACACACACACACAGACACACACACACAAACTGCTCTTTATCATGAATGATTTCATCCTCTAATTAATTGCTATGAACGGAAATGATTAAAACTTCAATGAAGCACGAATGAGATCTGCTGATGCAGAGACTCATCCTCAGTTTTCGGTTTCATTTAAATGTCGGGTGACATTTGATTCACTTGAATGTTCGGTTTGTAAAACTTTAGAAAAGAGTGATAAAGGTCGTCACAGTTCACCTGAGCCCAAAAGGCCAACAACAGAATTATTCAAAGAATTTCTACTTCACTACTTGAGTAAATGAACTTAGTTTCTTTCCACTGGTGCAGCTCTGTCTGTGTTTCAATGAAGACAAAGGTCACCTGGTTGCCTGTGCAGGTGTGTGAGGGTCTTACCACTCTCTGCACAGCAGGGGGAGCAGCAGTAGGTTTCCTGACGGCAGCTTTCTCTCGTCTCTTGGTTTTCCTCAGCAGCAGGAGGTTCTGGAGGTCGGCTGGAGTCTCCAGGAGGAGACGTCCGGATTTATCCATCTGAGCCAGGACAGACAGGAAACACAGGACTCTTCAGACCGCAAAGGGTTAACACCTAAGCCTCGTTAGTGCTGCTGCCACAGTCAGAGCCCGTCTTCCTTCGGCTGGACTCAGACGGTTTGTACGCTCATGGATCAGGGGAGATAATCGCACCTTGAGGCTGATGGGGGGCTCAGAGTCTGTGTTTCTGCTGCAGGTCCCAGCATCCTGCTTCTCCTCAGACACAGATGACTCATAGTCTCCGTCCTCCACCTGCTGAAGACACAGAGGACCATTAATGTCAAAAGAAACCAAGGTGATTTTTCCCAGGTTTAGCTGTTGGCTAACATCCACCTGCAGAACAGTTACCAGACACCGAGGAATCATTTCCATAAACCACATGTTGTTTGAAGATGTTCACTCCTGGACATTCACACAGACGCTGTCCTGCTCTTCACTCGCTCTCTGAGGTGGCTGGTCAGCGGTTCGATCCCCAGGCTCCTCCGGTCTGTGGTTGAAGTGTCCGTGGGCAAGATACTGACCCTCAAAGTGTGTAAAGAGCTTTGATTGGTCGATGAGACCAGAAGAGCTCTGGATAAAGGAAGCAGCACATTTACTTCATGTTAGCGTGACTCAGCCCGTTCAGACCAGAGTCTGGGTGAAGTCACAGAAACCACCACAGAGTCTCAGACTCAGTCTGGGTGTTTTCCTTTTTTATGTTAGAACATCTGAAGTTGTTTGTTGATCATTTAATACACTGAAAAAATAATTTAATAATATTCAGTTAATTATTCAGAGAATCCAAACACACAGTAACGAGCAGTAACGTGTGCACACACACACACACACACCTGATCATTAATCTTAATTTAAAGTCTCACAGTGGAAACAGAAATAACGATATATGGAACAACCACACAGCAGGGCACCTGACTTCTAAACTCATGTCTCCTGTCTCTTATAAAACTTTATTAGCAGCTCAAAAAGGAACAGCAGCCTCATTTTACAGCTCAGTGTGCGTGTGTGTGTGTGTGTGTGTGTTGGACATGACCTTCTCTGGTGTCGTTTTATTGGCCAATCACTTCCCAGAGTGGAGGGGGTCAGAGGTCAGTGGGCTTCATTTGATCTTTGACAGTGAAGAACACACGTCCTGACTCAACTCACTTTTGTCAGTGAATTAAATAAAGAGGAAAAGAAGAAGAGAGATGTAGAGTCTTCTTACCACCATCATTTCCTCCTCCTCCTCTTCGTGTTCTTCATCTTCACAGCTGATTGGCTCAGATCTGATGACACGAAAAAGAAAAGCTTAGAGTCAGTTTCTGTTCTCATCGAATCCTGATCAGCCTCCGACCTGTCGCACTGTGGTCTCGATGCTAATGAACATCGTCTCCTCCAATAAATAAAATCACAGCTTTAACATTTCTTTAACCTTACACAGTCTTTTATTTTAAAATGTAGTCCACATTGAGTCGAGGTTCAGGTTCAGGACCAGGTACAAATAAAATGTTCATAGTCTCTAATTTCTAATCTCTAATTCGTTATGTGTTAAATTAGTAATTCAGCCAAGAAAAACCACTGTGTTAACAACAGGAAGTGGACTCAACATGATCACCTGTTTAAACCTGCAATCACATCAGGTGAAGACCAACACATCTCCACCTGATCCTGATCCTGATCCCAGTCCACAAAGACACAAAACACACAGAGAAATTTTCCCTCCCAGCGCTCCGTGCTGTGTTGTGTTGTGTTGTGTGCAGATTTCAACCAAACCACGACTGCACCTTAGTCCATCAGAACATTGATCTGCCTCTGAAACAGTTTGCTGCTCTGAGCAGAAAATTCCCAACACTTTGTCTAATGTCCTGACATTTTATGGTCAAAGCTACTGCTGGAGAAACAGATTAGTCCACAATGAGAAGAATTAGCTGCAGCTCTAAAACACAGAAAAGAACCCAGCACGGTCAATAATCAATAATCAATGAAGAATAATGGGTCTCACCTCTGCAGCTCCATGTCAGCGTTCACAGCAGCAGCAGATTAAGGATGGACCCGTTTTCTCTCTGCTGATCAGGAGGCGAGCTTCACCTCCATCCATCCTCCTAATATAGTCACACACACACATACACACACGCTTGTCTGTTGACCTTTGACCCAGCTGGTTGAACTTGCAGGAGACAGCTGCTGACCCGTCTGACCTTCAGTAACCAGAGCAGAACTTCGTCAGTTTTATTAGTGGGAATTTGTATAAATACACAGGAAGAAGTACAAAGTACAGCAGCGTTCAAACACTGATCACAGCGCTTCACAGACACTGTAGTAGTACAGTAGTACTCCTAGTAGAAGAACGAATAGATCTTTAAGAATTAGAAGAAATAATAAAAACAGAGAAGGGAAGAAAGTTCTAATGAAGAACAAACACGTCAGAATGACGTCCCACATATAATCCTACACAGTATAAACAACATCCTCTTTGATTCCTTTATTACCTGTCAAGCTTTCTACAAACATGTCATGTTCCCAAGAGGAAGGACCAACTGGAAATGTCATGGAAATGACCGACCTTCAACCTGCCTCTGAGACCTGCTCCAGGAACCTTCACCCTCAGTCAGCTCTTCACTGGGTCTCAGTGCTCGTAAGTATCTTCATCTCCATGATCTGTCACTGCTGCAGCTCCACCTGAGCTAACAGCCGACAAACCTGCATACACCTGTCCCTTTCACCTCACACAGTATCTCTGTCTCAGTTCTCACCCTCCATCAAGTCTCCCTCCCCCCTGAGGAGGCAGCTCAGAGTCTGACACACCTGATTTAATCTGGTGAATCCACTGAGTCCCAAACAGTAAAATCATTTTGGCAGAGTTTGGTTTTGGGTTACTCCTCAGAAACTGGTGAGGACTGACTCCAGCAGCAGGTGGGGCTGTTGTCCAGAGGACTGAAGCTGTCCTGAGATTAGTTCAACCAGGAGAGACTCCACAAGGAATGAAGGAAACTGAGAATGTTTGAAGAAATTATATTGGTGCTTAGGTCCCAACAGGATCCCTGTGGATTAGGAGCTTCCTGAGCTGTTTGTATTCAGTCACACTAAGACATGTGTGTTACACTGTGTGTCCAGAGAAGAGCTTTCAGTTATCTAACAGCTGTGTGGCTGTTCCAGCGTTACGTAACCCTGATCCTGTCTGTCCTTAGTCCTGCTCTCACTGCTGTTGGACTGAAGCCTGAGAATGAGACAATGAAGGAGACAACGGTTTTATTAACCTTCCTGCACAATCACAGATGTTTCGTCCAGCAGCCACTAATATCAATAATATCACTGATATCAATAATATTAGTGATACCAATAATATCAGTGATATCTCTGGTGATCAGGAGCTTTGGATCTGACATTCACGTTAATCTGTCAGTGATGTTTCATGTTGTGTTCAGAGGGAACGAGTCAGTTCAGGATTAATGTCGACAGTCAGACTCTGAAATCTTCTTCCAGATGTTGACTGAAGAAACAGCTGTGCTGATGCTAACGAACGACTCCGTTCAAACAAACATGACTCTAAAATTCCACTGATGAAAAATAAAGTTTTTAGGTTTTGTCAAATTTGAGTAAAACAAATTAAAAGACTAAAACTAAGTGAAAATCAGAATCCAGAATGAACAGTGACATAAGCAGGAAACATGATGGAGAATGATTTAAAGCTGCTGAGCTGCTTAAATCTCTGTGTGTGGAGAGTTCAGAGGACGGGCCAGTGTGAAGGTTTCACTTCTCTTACATAACTCTGTGATCTGGGAGTGAGGTTTGGATCTGTGGAGGTTTAAAGGTTTAAATAACCAGCTGATTACAGAGACGATGTTTGACACCTGTGAATGTGCATTTTTTCTTGAATGTGCATTTTTTCAGATGACGCTGACTGTAAAAATTCAGATCCAGCAGGAACTTCATCAAACTGTTTGACTTCTGCACATCAAACATTTAAAACCATCTTTTATTTTGTAACTTCCTGTTTGATTGTGATGACGGTACGTGTGATGTCACTGAGCTCTTGGATGATGTAATAATGTTTTTAAATAAAACACTGATGAACATGAGTGAGCATTAAACACTATAAATCTTAGACCTTTATTCTGAAAGGACACTCATAAAAAGGAACAGTCAGCCACTCTTTGCTTACAATACTTCCTGTTTCAGCAGTAATCGTAACATCATCATTATAGCCAGGTAGAAAGCCAGGTTAAATGCCATTCATCATTTCTGCTACAAGCTACATCCGGTTGGCATGGTGCATTCAGGTCACGTCGGAACAAAGACACATCCAAAATAATTTCTATTTTATACATTTAAAATCCTCCGTCAACCATTTCAGGGGACGGGCTTAAAGTCAGCCTGTGTGTTGTGATGTAATAAAAGGTAATACAGGTGTGGTCTGATGAGGTGTGCTGTAGACTAGTGCAGTCTGCTGCGGTCTGCTGGGAACATAAACCCTGACCAGGTTGTGTTTTTCTGCTGTGAATGTGAAGAACTGGTTTTTTGATCGTCTGTGTGATGCCGACTTGAAGCACACAGCAGCTTCTGTCTATGAACACCTGCACAGTGGAAGAGCCAGCTCGGTGCTGAGGAGGGAAAAACACAACAAACAAACAAAGTTTGTTATGTTTTTCTCTCCCTGATCTTCAGCAGTTTTCACAACCAATCAGACGTGACGTGAATGCAGCACGAGACTCAAGACAACAGCAACACTCAAGACTTAACTTAAGACTTAACTGAGCCTGAGCTGCAAGTCGACAACATGAACTCCCACATTCACTTTAACACTTTACATTTCCCTTCAGTCTCCAACACACACACACACACACACACACACACACACACACACACACACACACACACACACACACACTAACAGCTACAGTCAGGATAAGAGCACAGGAAGTGGATTTTAAATCAGTAAAGGCTTTTAAACTGGAATAGCTACAGGTGCTAACAGGATGTACAGGTTTAGCTTTACCTCTCTCCATCTACAGTAGTTACCATGATAACACGACAACAGTAGGAGACTAAACTGCATAGCAATGCCCTGAAGAACTCAGGTCATTATGTAACTACCTTCTACAGAAATACCTCTTTAGGACTCTTAGCATCTTTTAGAAGAATCTAAACAGGCTGTTAGCCACATGCCACAGAGGACGCCAAGTTCAGACTCCAGTACATCAGACTTCAAACAGCACAGAGTCAAAGCTCCCACCAAATCAAGACGAGTCTGAGTAAAAACCCCTCAAAGAGACAGACTTTAAATCCTCCACTCATCAAACATCCTGATAATGTTGGGTTCTTAAACCAGGACCTGCTCAGCTGCTCTGCTGTTATGAGCAACACAAAGCTTTGCAACGTTTAATTAAACCTATGGAAACTTTCTACAAAGCACTCCTGGTGTTGGGCAAGTCATAGTTTACTGTAAGGCCTTGAACTCATCATGAATCTTTGGGAGGTTTTAAGGAAGCACTTAAATTCGTGAGACCTTTGGAGCCTCACAGATAACAGTGGATCCGTGTTGACTAATCCTTTGGGTGAAAAGCCCCCATGACTCCTGATTCTCAGTCTCATCTTCATACTTGCATATTTTGAAAAAGCAAAGCTCTTTGACGCATCTCTCTCGAGGTCTTGCGACTCTTTTATGAAGCATTGAGGAATCCCTGTGGATCTGTCTCACGACACCATCCCAGATCTCTGGCTGAGCCGGGCCAGCTGCGGCTGAGTGTCGGCACGCTCGGCTGTGTTCCAGCACCAGAATACCAGATGTGAGCTGGGTCTTATGATGGACCAGATGCTAGCTTACAGGGCTTCATATATGGATTCAGGTTTCGAGGGCTGAGGATCAGCTCCAGTTTGCAGCACTCGGGCCAGTTTTGACCCAGTACCTGCAACTGGAACCACTTGGGCCAATCGTGGTTCTTCATTCAACCTAAGTCTGGAGAGCATGATTAATACTGGTCTTTCATAAAGTCCATAAAACATAAAACATTTTAGGAAGCTGAAGTGACTCAAGCAAGAATAGTTCATAGTGTATTCTGCAGCTACATCTGGATCAGAGAACATAATGTGGCTGTTCAGTGCCAATGCGAAGGTCCAGTGAATCTCTGACATGAAAAATGTGTCCTATTGTGGTCTTACCAGTAGGGAGCGCTGGTCTCTACAAAATTCCAGCTCTGCCACTCAGGGAAAATCCCTGCTGACGTCCTGGGACTTCCAAAGGGATCAAACTCTATCTCCTCCCTCTTCTCTCCGATGTGGATCTCCAGCCCAGCAGTGTTCTCAGTGGTCCGGGTCAGGCTGCCATTTGGATCCATCACCGTCAGCCGGTAGTTGTTCTCATGGTTGTTGTCCCAGAAGGTTTGGTCCTCAGTCTGGTACTGAATACAGAACTCCACTCTGTTAGAGGGCTCAAGGAGCTCCGGTACCGAGACTGAGAAGGAGAAAGTGTCAGTGTCGGAGCAGCCGTAGATGTTGTTCAGGTATCGACACTGAACATCGTGGAAGGAGCGCCAAGAGTCAAAGGTGATCCGGACCGAGACGGACTTCTTGAAGCAGATATTTCGGACTTGAATGGTGCCTGAGAGCAGGCTTTCCTGGACAGAGCAGGTCTCCAGACAAACTTGCTGGGCTTTTAGTCGGTTCCTCAGGTTCAGATAGTCTGCAGCTGGCTGAGTGAAGTCCAGAACCAGGCCTCTACCACACTCTCCGCGATCTGAAAGAGGAACAGAAAGGAGAGGGCAGACTGTGGATGAAAAATGGTTAATCAATTAGTATGATTAGTTATTATCACACGTACCAACTATATCAATAAAAAGTCTAATCAAAGTTTAATGAAGAGAGATTATTTTCTAGGTTTCAGATCACACTTTTTGGTGCACGCTTTATTTTGGGTTAGTTCCAGGTTAGAGGGATGAATCGTGGTGGTGGATTTTGGCATCAGCATCAGTCTGATGTCTGAACTCAAATTCAAGTTCAGGGTAATACAGGGTAAAACTGTTCCATGTGAATTCTCAGGTTCAGCTTCTGCCAAGAATCTGACCCTTCAGAATCTGAGCATTCATTCAACCTACAAATCAGGAAAAATACAAACTCAGAGTCAGATGTGTTTTCACTGCAGAACATCTTGGGGGTCACTGCTGTCACTGTGGATGTTCAGGGCGTTGGACATGTCCTCTGTACCAAAGGAGCTGTTGACCTGTAAACTTCAGAAGTGGAGGGGATGGAACCAGCTGTTTTATTTGACTTTTTCTTGATTTTATTATTTTTTTTAACAGAATTCTGCTTGTTTCCATTTTCTTCGTCTTGTAAAGCACCTGTACTAAAGTGCTGCATAAAGTCAGCTTAGAGCTGCAACTAATGATTATTTTCTGACTATTAACTAATTGTTCATTCTATAAAATGTGAGAAAAAACACTTTAAAAACCCCAAACTAACCCGTTTACTGTGGACTGAGACAAAGAAAAGGACGAGGACATTTGGTAAAACAATCAGTGAATGATCTCAGACCGAACGTCCTTTGTTCTCTGTTGTTCACCTAATGGTTCAGCTTTAATAAAGTTTTCGTTATAATGATTGGCTGTTCTTCAGTTCTCACCTTTGTTGCCTCCCAGGTTTAGTGTGGCTGTGGCGCCCTCTATCTCAGTCAGATGAAACTGCAGCTCGGTCAGGGGGTCGTCCTCGGCCTCGTTGAAGACATGCACTGTGCTGAGCGCCAAACCGTGGGAGTCAGCAAACACCACGCTCTTCTTCATCCCTGGCCTAGCTGAGCCGCTGCCGATCTCTGCGGCCGGTGACGGCGTGGTTGCCATGGTGACGCTGCTGCTCAGGCACGGTCGAAGCGGTTCAAAGCGTTGCATCAGAGCAGATGTTGAGGATGAGCAGCGGTTGTCATAGTTACCGAGGAAAGAGCGCAGAGGAGGTGAGCCGGTCAGGCAGATCCTCACGGCCATGTCAACGGGCATGATGGGAGATGGATCCCCGGGGCGAGGGTTCAGGATGTGGAGGACCCTGAGGAGGGACACCACTGGTTTTTATTTAATATTAATGTGTTTGTTCAGACCCTGAAGAAGAAGCCAGCTTATCTGAGATCTGGGCCTGCGTCAGATGCGTCATATATTTTACATATATGTTTGCACTGGAGAAGGAGTTGCTTTCCATCTCGTTGTACATGTAAAAAAGATGTATAATGACAATAAAACGTATTCTATTGATTCTATTCCAGGAAGCAGCGGAGTCTGTTCGTCCAGCTCTGTCCGGGTTTCACTCTGCCTTCACAACACCTTTAACTGGGGGTGGGAACCATGGTAACCTACGCAGCAGGACCAATCAGCTCCGAGGCACTGACCAATCACCTTGCACGAGACACTAAGAGTCACACAGGTATCACTTTCTCCTGCTGCACTGACCTCATCTGACTGCAGGTGTCACTGTTTCACCTCATTCAGTTCTCCACTTATGGCCCCGATCAGAATAAGAATTAGGGAAAAGAATCAGGTTTATTGCCATGTAAGTGAAAGGGTTTCACATTACTAGGAATTTGCTTTGGTGATTTGGTGCTTTCACAGAAAGTAACTTCAATAAGAGTCATGCAATATAAAAGAAAAATATAGAATACAATAAAATAAGATAAAGTAAAATATATAGGTAAAATATAAGTACAAAAAATAAGATAAAGTAACATAAAGCTAGGGCCAACGTATTTACAAGATATACAATATGAACAAGACAATGTGTTTAAGTGTTTAATGATGAAGACCTCCACCCCTGGACCAGTAAACCCAGCTCAGCACACTCTGATTCACTCTGTGAAACATGTGGCTCTCACTCTGCACTGTCAGTGGCTGATGTTATTAATGAGCTTCACCCTGCAGATCAGCGAGCAGAGCTTTTTACTCATGTTTAATGTTTCTTGGTGTTTAACCATAAACATGGATGATGTCAGAGGAAATCAGCTGTGACATACTAAAGAAAATGGTAAAGTAACCATAAGAGTGACAGAGCTGTCAATCAAACTGTGTCTGTGCAGGTAATATTACCTGTGCAGGTGGTCCACAGGTGCACAGAGGCTGTCAACGAGTCAACGGGTTAGAAAATGGGTCAGGTCACTGCTCACGTTTCACCACTACAGTTTTCAGTAGGCTAGATTATTGTAATGGCATCCTAACAGGTCTACACATACGATCTATCAGACAGTTGCAGCTGGTCCAAAATGCTGCTGCCAGAGTCCTGACTAACACCAGAAAAATGGACCACA
>JBBMJY010000014.1:18273487-18295105 GCA_037833715.1 Toxotes lorentzi | reverse complement strand
AAATATCTCATGGACTTATTGGTTCCTTATGAAGCATCCAGACCCCTGAGATCATCAGGGACAGGCCTACTGTGTGTCCCCAGGGTCAGGACTAAACAAAGTGAAGCAGGATTCAGTTTTTCCGCCCCTCACATGTGGAATAAACTTCCTGAACACCTGAGGTCAATCCAAACACTCGGTTTATTTAAGTCAGGCCTGAAAACACATCTGTTTACTGCAGCATTCTCTTAAATTGTCTTACCTGCACTCTTCTTATTTAATTATTTTACTATGTTCTATTTTTTTCTGCTAATATATTGCTTTTATTCTATTATTTATGATTTTAATGTTATGTGATTTACTTTTATTCTATGATTTTATGTAATCTGTAAAGCACTATGAATTACCTTGTGTACGAATGGTGCTATATAAATAAACCTTGCCTTGCCTTGCCTAAAGTGTTTAAATGTTGTGTATTCACATCATGCAAACATCTGGATCTTCGCCGCTCACGTCTGCACTAAAGTACTTTTCCTGTTTATATTTGAGCACATTGTGCTGGGAGCTGTGGAGTCAGCTGACTGAACCTCTGAGGCAGCAGTTTTACCTGTGTCAGCTGATGGCCACAATGTGCCTCCAACATTATTTACTGCCCCTTTGGCCCAGATGTTGTGCAGATGTTTCAGATCTTTCCCAGCCTATACTGCTCTCAGGTCAGTTTGTAGACTTCAGACACACACAGATCTTTGCTCTGATTCTCTCTCTGCTGTGTGAATCAATAACTCCTCTCAGTTTAATTCATTCATCACTAACATGAACGGATGAATGAACCGAGTCACAGACAACTGGTGTCAGTGAGGCTCCACAGATCTCACACACTAAAGAAACAAACGGGGAATTTTTAAACAAAGACATTTCAGGACTCATCTTCACACTTTGTAAAGTTTTACATTCAATTGAAACCAGTGTCTGATTCCCTGAGCTGGTCTGCGGTCCAGGACTTCTGTTGGCACGAAGACCGGAACCGTCTCGGCTGGGACTCGGACCGCGGGAGGGCGCGAGGCTGCTGCTGTGGCGCAGTTTAATTACCGTCTGTCTCCTACCTGGTGCAGTTCATCGAAAAGTTTCTGTGTCAGTAGAATCCGGTAGAATCCAGCTCTGTCCGACCCGAATTGACCCAAATCGAACCGCAGCCGCGGGAAGCTGCTCTCTGCCTCCACTTTACTTTCTCTCTTCTATTTTTCAGCCATTTTCAGAAAATCCACCGCACGCCCCCGAAAGAGAGGGGGAGGGAAAGAGAGAGAGAGGGAGCCAATCACCATCACTTTCTCACTGTCTCCGCCAATCACAGACAAGTCCAACAGAGTAAGCGACACAGCGACGTAAACGTTTGACTGACAGGTAGAGCGAGCTTATTTGTTTGTTTATTTGTTCGTTTGTTTGTGAAAAGATTTGTAAACACAAAAACAAACAAACCCAAAAAGACCTGCTGATTTGCATAATCATCACCTCCTGATGAGCTTTGCCTCCTGGTTATCCACTAAATCCTGGAGCAGTATAAAGAAGCTGAAGCATGGTCGCCAGTGATCGCACAATCACCAGATGTGGGTCCAAGACAGAAAGTAAAATTTGGCCGTGTTTACCTTTTGCTACCAAGACCATGGAAGCCACTTCTCTGAGTGGAAGGCTACAGACGTCTAGAGCTTCGTCTCCAGGCTGCTTTAAAGGAGGCCAAGCAGTCTTGGAGCAGCGACTGCCCCTGAAGATCATTAATAAGATGTAATGAGGAAAGCTTAGTCTTCATATTGGAGATTTCAACAGCTATGTCCATCACTGATGAGACTCGGTGCAAGCCTCGTTAGCTAAATGCAGCAGACAGCTGACATAAAATTGCTTGTAACCTAAGATCCAGGAGTCTCGACTTTTTGTTGCTTCTGTTTTTAAACGTTCACCTCCTGACAATTCAGATCAAAGCTGAGACGTCACATCTTTGCAGCTGTTAGCCAGAGGGCTAATGTATCTGTGGGACTCTTATCAGGCAGCACTGATGGGATTCGGACTGACCTCTGAACCACCTGCAAACACGAACTGCAAAGTAAATCTGATCACATTTTGACATTTAGTAAAATCCCATTGTTAATGCAATGGTCATTTGTCATTCTGCTTCTGATCAAACAGCCCAGTCCTCCAGTTAATAATAAAAACGTGTTTAATAGTTGTTCAGGTTGATAATACATACAGACAGGCTGCTGTCCAACAGGAAGCGTGCTTCAACACTTTGGTTACATCATCTGCATAGAAACATCGTCTTCATCAATTAAAAACTTAAGTGCTTATTAAAGGTTGTGCAAAACAAAGTAATACTGTCGAAAACAATGGTGACACTGTGAGTCTCGTCTTCCTGCTGCCACTCCATAAACTCGTCACAGTTAGAAACTCTGTACCGTGAAAATAAACCGAAGAGCTGCTGCAGCTGCTCTGTCTGCAGGGAGCACTGCAGGACCAGCAGACCTGAAGGGGGCAATCTGCTGCTTTAAATAAAGGTGTCATAGGGATCCTGTCTGAGGATCCGGTTTGTTTGAATGAGATGTGAAGTGGAAATGTTGTGGTTGTGCACTGTTTGTGGAGCTTTTAGTTTCTGTACCTAATAAAAACCAGGACCATGAGATGCCTCCTGATTACTGTTAAACTGTGAAACATCACTGTGGATGTTTGTTAGTTGTCTGCTCAGGTGAAGTTGGAGGAGTTGGATGTGGACGTGGTCAAATAAGCTTCTCCTGTTCTCCCTTCAGGTCTCTGACATTTTTACATAATGATGATGGTAAAAACATGAACATTATATGAAGACATTACTGCCAGTGTCAGAGGTTTCTGTGGACTCACAGAACATTTTTAAAGCTTTTATAAAATATGAGCTTCAGCCTCTTCATATAAACTGTGGCTGATCTCTAATGTTTGATCACTAAAAGCCTCTAAAACTAAGTTTCAACATAAGTGAAATTATGGCTTCATTAGTGCAAACAGCCCCAACATGATCCGATGTGATTGACCCTGATACCCAGAACAACAACAGCAACAACAACAACACTGATCAGTGGAGCTGCAGGAACCAACTTCTTCATCATTAGAACAGAGGAGAACATCAGTTGTTCATCGGTAACTGTAATGTAATGGAGAGGGAACCAGCCATGTGGTTCTCTAAGTTTTTTGGTTCCTGCAGTTTCTACATAGCAACACCTCTCTCTCTTCATTTAAGTATAAACACTGAGGCTGCATCTGCCTTTGGATCAGAGGAATAAATGAATCTGCTCTCATTGTTGTGATTTGCACAGACTGAAGCTGACTCCTCCTCTCCATACTGCTCGTCCCTATTGCCTTGAATAGTTGCTCAGCTCTTGCTGCCTTTGCTGAAAAAAATCTCTTCAGTTACTACAGAGAGATCAGAGGATGCTGTGAGGAGGTCAGAGGTCAAACTAACAGCTAATTCAACATCAGTATCGTGCATAAAAATAATATTCTGTTGTAGTTGTTTGATCATCCTCTCGACTGTTGAGGAACAAAAATCTGTGCTGGTTTATTTAAGAACAATGTGCTAAAACTGTTTGATTTGAGAAAACTCAGTCGTTCTGAATTCGAGTGTAAAGTTTTGAAAGTTACATTTTCAGGAAATTCAGAGTTACAAAAATGAAGTTATGAAGAAATTCAGAGAGAATTAAATGAGCACTGATTAAACCAGTTTCTCCTCCCTCCTCCTCTACAGACAGATGTTGATCTGTTTGGCCAGCTCTCGATCCAGGTCGTGAATCAGGGTGTCAAAGTCCTTCAGGCTGAGTCGACAGTTAAATGGTGCATCAAAATCCATGAAGTCGTCCACATACAGACCTGCTCCTCCTCCTCCTCCTCCTCCTCCTCCAGATGACCACACCTTCTTCTTCTCCTCCTCCTCTTCATCCCCACTGCCTGAGACAATAAAAGCAACCAGGTGATGTCAGAGTGACCGGAGGACAATGACATAGAAAACATCTGGATATGAAATTTAAATAAACATTCAAACTTCACCCTCAGTAGAGTGAGAAAGTCTCACTCCTCCGTTTACCTCCATCACTCTCACTTCCTGCCACTTCGTCGTAGTCCGCCTCTTGTCTGGACAGAAGGTCTCTTCCACAGATGCTCCAGTCCCCAGCGTACCTGTTGATAGGCGGAGGACTCTCCAGCCGGGCCAGACCGCCTCGACCGCGACGTGACACCACCACCTCCTCCTCCTCCTCGGGGTTCTGAGGCAGAGCCAATCGCAGGGCAGGACGCCACTGCTGCTGCTCCTGCTGAAGGCCCAGGGGGTTAAGGGTAAAGGCAGAAGAGGGAGGGGGGGGGGCGTTGATGTGGTCACCTGCTGGGACTCGATATGTTGGCACTGAGGAAGAAGGAATGAACAGCAACGGTTGAACAAAGTGACACTCGTGAAAGTTAAGGTGGTTTCCATGGCAACAAAAAGTTTCAGAGTGGGTGGAGCTGTAAGTTTGGAATATTATAAACATTGTCTCCTGAGTTTCCTGCTCTGTGGTGCCACTGTCTCACCTGGCCACTGCTGCAGCAGGTAGTGCAATGCCTCGATGTGTCGTTTAAAATCCACTGCACTTATCTCTTCAGCATGGCCAAGCCCTTTCCCTCCCCTTCCTGCCCTCCCTCCTCCTCCCTTCCAGGCCTCCTGGGTCGGGGTGAGGAGCACTGGGCCAAAGCATACAGCAAGGTTCTGGTGGGTCATCCTGTTAGATGAGCTGAAGGATGCCACCAGACTGAGGTGGTCCAGTAAGAGAGAGAGTGTTGCCTGGTGAGAGACGGGAAATGGAAAAGTTAACCCTGTGAATCCGAGCTCATCGTCAAATAAAACGTGAACAGAAGAGATGCACCGTTCCGATTCACCAGGGGGCTGATAAAAAGATTAATACGGTCAAAAGATCAGAAGACACTAAAGGCACTAAAGACTCTAAAAGTTTTTATACTGCTTTTCTTATATGTGCAGTAGTACTCCCCAATACCTGAACACACATGGAAACACCTGGAAACACTGAAGAGGACAATCACCAGAGTTCAACTTTATGTCATGTTTGGCTGTGGAGTCAGGTTTTAGTTTCACGGCATCCCTGACCTCATATTGGCTTATATCCTTTAAAAATTATACCAACTGAGGCGTCCTGAAAACCTGTAACGTCCACTGAGCCCCTGCTCATCACTTCACCATGCTCTTCTCTAAACACTAAAGAAATATTATTTTTAAAAGACTTTCAGCATCCTGATACAGTGACATACAATAAATACTGCAGAATGAGAAACATGTTCCAGGCAGAATGTGCACTGCTGATATAATATACAGTCACTGCAATATGTTGAAAAATAGAGTGTGGATTGCACTGAATGGAAAATTTTCACAAGTCTTTGAAGGACAAATGTAGAAATGTGGCCAAAGAAAAACCTGTTTCAAAACATGACAGTGGACATGAATAAAACTCTGTACTGTAGTACTGATTACTGCACGAGTTGTACTCTGTGTTACCCTCTCTGGAGGCGGCAGACAGGAGAGCAGCTCCACGGTACTCTGGGACAGCTGAGGGTCAGGGGTCACAGGTGGGCTAAGTGGGGGTCGAAGGGTCATGGCCTCCCTGACCACCTGGTACAGAGTCCTGGTGATGAGTGGAGAAGGCAGCTCCCTCAGGTAGTCCTTCAGTATACCTGAGAAACACATTACTGAGTACAGTCAGGGAGAGTGGGAGTTACCAAACAGTCATCAAGGTCAAGTTTGACTCCTGAAGATCAAGTTCACATCCTGAAAGTCCTCACATGAACAGGTCTGAGTCTCTGCAATTGTGTTAGAATCATGTCCACGTCATAAGTCACTGTAGTCAAACTCCTGAGGGTCATGTCTGAGGCACCGAGATCGTGTTGGAGATCAAACTCAAGACCAAGACTCTGTCCCAACACTCAGACATGTGTCAACCAAAATGTTGGAGTCTTGTTTGAGCAAATCTCCAGGTGTGTGTCACCTGCTGTGTGAGAGTTACTGACCTGTAATGACGTTGATATCAGGGTAGAGGTCCTCACTCAGACAGACAGCTGAACTGTTCCTCTCAAACCAGTCCCTGAGCTCCTTCTTCACCGCTGCAGAACCACACAGTCTGTACAGACCCACCACCTGACAGACAGGCAGGCAGGCAGACAGACAGACAGACAGATGTTGATGGATGACATCCTAAGACATTTGACAGTAAAAGAAAAAAACAGAGCTAACACTGCAGACACCTTCAGTCCTCGTCGTTCTATCTCTGCCACAGTTTTTTGGATCAGTAGAGGGACTGGAGTTGCAGAGCCCTCTTTGTCCACCAGATGGTGCAGTTCCACCCCAAACACATTAGCAGGTGCTGATGCATCACCACTGGGCTGAGGAGAAGAGGATCAAGCTTCAGTCATCTTTTCATTGTAACAGTAATAGCATGAGTCGGGCAGCAGCAGTAACTCTGTCAGTCATTTATATACTCTGACTCTGATTCAGTAATAATGATGAAGGACGCAGAGAGAAGATGAAGGTCAATGTGAATGTAAAGATTGTAAATACACTGTGAATCTGGTCTGTGTTACAGTTTCGGTGAATAATTCTTGTTTCAGATGCAGTGAAATCTGAACCCATCGTATCAGACTGTGAATCCCCGTCACCAGCTGTTTGGTGGATCTGTTGAGATGCTGCTTTGTACTACCACTGCATAGTATTCGCGGTATTACTGATCACCTGTGTGTCCCATTTTTCCTGTAGAGACAGTTTGACGTAAAGAAGTCCTCTGGGCTCCAGCTTCACACAGAGCTGCTGACTACGACTCCCTGACAGACGGAAACATTTATTTTAACATGTCATCCTGTGCAGAAGCTGCTGCCATTATTCATACATTTAAAAAACCCAGGCTAGTTAGTAAAAGCATAATATTTTAGTGTAGTGAACCTTTAAAGAGTGGAGGGATGGAGACTCCGCCCAGACAGCAGACTCTGTTTCTGGTTGGACCACCTGAAGTCTGACACTGATCCAGTGTGGACCCTCCCACTGCCTGTGGATTGGCTGCAGAGACACAAATGATCAAAATAAAAACACTGAGACTGATCACACAAAGGAAACCAGAGCAGAAGCAACAACATTCAGCTGATGATTCCTTTTGAATCTCTGGTCAAATCTGTCAGAGGTTCATTCAAAGCTTTATTAGAAAAGCTCGTATATCAGCATCAGAGTATCAGTTTCAAAAGTGAAAGCACTCATACAGAATAACATACAGGTGTATTACTTCACTGAATCACTGATTCATTCATGTGCTCATCTCTTTCATGCTGCAGCTGGTAAAGGTGGAGTTCATTGCTTTAGAAACTGCGGCTTAATTTACAATAGTAGATCATACTTTATTAATGAATAATATTTTTATTAATACTCTAATAATAATCTACAAAATAAAAGATTTAACATAAAAGTAGGACAGTAAAAAGTACAACATTTCCCTCAGAAATAAACAGTTGTATAAACTAGTAGTACCTGGTGTTAGCACCACGATGCGTAGCTGCCGGGCTCTCTCCAGCTCCAGGTGGAAGGTGTGGTTTAATGAGAGGGCGGAGCTTCGCAAGTTCAGGAGAGCGGTCCTTGCTCTCGTCACCCCGTCAATCTGGATGGCCAGGAAGACCTCCTTACTGCCCTCCAACCTGAGAGGAGACGCATCCACACAGATAGGAAATGACAGAGAGAATGTGCAAATGTGTGGAGCTGCAGTTCGTCTAACGTCCACTGCTGCTGTGATCAAACTCTGTCTGCATGAAAACCTCCAAATTCTCCCTACAAATACAAAGTCAATGCAGTTTTTATACAAGTTCAGCTCTCAGCAAATTATTTGTCTTCATCTAATTATTTTTCAGAAAAGGTCACTGTCTACCCTTTAACAGCCTGTTAGCTAGCTCCAGCTGTTAGTGATGTGTTTGTACCTGTTGGTCTTCATCTCCTCCAGGCCCAGCAAGTGGACTGTCAGTAAACCCGTGACCCGCTGGCTGCATCGTGGGGGATCAGAGCCCACGTACAACTGGAACGAACTGATGTCACATGCTGTTTCCTGGGCAGTTGTAGGTTGAGGGCCTTGTTGCCGTGGCAGCAGCTCTGGAGAGTCCCCATCACTAAGATAACCTATAAGGAAAACAAATATTTTACATCCTGCTGTTTTTTCAGTCAGGTTTATACAGGTGGAAGTGAGTGGGCAGGTTCAGAGCTTCACTCGAGGATTTATGGCTTTCAATGGACACAAAGGCTCCAACCATCAGGAAATCTATTGAGGAGCAAATCCCAGTTTGTGTTAGCCCAGAATCCAGACATTTTCTCACAGTTTACGTTATGACTGACTGAAATCTGCTGGTAACAAGTAAAGCTGAATAGTGTGGATGTCCAGATGTACGTAAACTAATAAAACAGCTCCACTGCTTATTTCTCCTGAACATCTGAACTCACTCTTTATCTGATTTGTATCTGATACCACCGGAGACAACGTCAGCCCAGAGACAGAGCTGCTATAGCTGATACTGTGGGTCTTTGTGTTATTCATGTCAGTTTACTCTTAACATGGTTTACAGCCGAGGGAGTAAGTCCAGTTTCCAGTTTTCATGTCTCCAGGCAAGAACAAAAACATTGAGTGACAGTAGCATCTTCAGTCCGAGCACAGCCAGCCTGGGGCGACAGGGTGTCACCAGTTATGTGTCATGACACATCATTGTCTTATTTTACAGTTTCCCTACATTATTAAACAACAGGGAAAAATGATTTCAAAATACCCATTCAAACGTTTAGCCTGATCCAAGTTTGGATCTTATCTCAAGTGGAAATTTGCCTAAACATCATCATCTGCACAGAAAAGTGCAGTGTGTTTTTCTTATGTGGCGCCAAAGCAACAGAGAACCTCTATGAAAAGATGTGTCTCTAACCATATTACATTACACACTGTATCAACAGCATATTAAACGTGTCAACCATTTACCTCCTTTATTGGCAGCACGTCCTCTGGACAGTCGTCGCAGGGGTCGGGCAGGAGGGGCGGTGCTGTCCAGGTGATATCTGCTGATCACATTGTGTTTCGACAACACTGATGATGATGTTACATTTTTATCGGTTGACTCGTCCCCACCTCCTCTGCTGTCGTTTCCCGGGCGATGAGCGCGGGAGGATGAGCGAAGGCTGAGTTTGCGTCGTAGCTCGGGAAGTTTTTTCATCTTCAGGGAGAGTTTCCTCACTGTACCTGGAGACCTGAGCCTGTCAATCACACTGCCGGACATACCAGCTTTCTTTTGGGAGGTGGGGCTGGAGTCTGAGGGAAGGGAGTCTGAAGGTGGAAAGAGACACAGAGAGTGTGTGAAGACAAACATGGCTCTGTTTTCCTGAAGGTGACCAACATGCCACCTGTGTGGTGCTGGATGTCGAGATGCTGAGTACAATCTGAGGACGCAGGTGGAATCAGGATTTCTCACCTGTGTTTTCTGCTGTGATGTTGTCAGTGTGGCTGCTGACACTTGGATTGGTCTCCAGTGGACAGTTACTGCTACAAACCTCTGCTGACCCAACCCATACTCCTCCAAGTTCTCTGATATCTCCTGGCCTCACCGTCTTTGTTGCACCTCCCTCCTCCCTGTCATCCCTTCTCCTCCATATCTCCTCCTCCCTGCATGGACCCCCTGCATCCTCCTCCTCAGGGATTGGGTTGTACCAGATGTTGCTGCCACTGTCCTCCTGTGGACCGCAGACTTCATCTGAAGCCTGGGACTTACCTGAAGACAGCACCCAGGCTCGGCTGCTGCGATCCAGGCTCTGCAGGTAGGCACGCTGGCCAGACAGCTTGGTGCTGATGGAGGTGGTGGGGACCTCAGTGGAGCCCCCTGCTGGTTGGATGACTTCCTGCTGTACTGTTGTGGAACTGACAGGAATACAGGAGGTGCTGGTAATGTCCCAGGCAAGACTGGTGCACATCCTGTCACTGCACTGTTCTGTCTGGACATAAAAGCATAATAATTAAAATTTTCTATGCAACCAAAGTATTTCAAACCACCAGGAGCAGGACAAGAGAACCAGACGGGAGGGGTCCATTTATCAGGAGTAAAAAGGTAAGGGTAAATCTCCCAGGAGCAGGACTATGAGGAAAAGTTTCTTTCTACTAAAGAAGGAGTGCACAGGGATTTTCCAACTTGCAATCCCGTACCTTGTCCTGTGCTAGCCTCAGGCTCCAGGCCTGCCCAGGTGCATCTTGGGATATCCCTGATAATGGGTTCCGACCAGAGGGCCTGGGGGCCGGTCTTGAGGGCAGAGATGTGGGCAGAGCTGCAGAGCCCTGCCTTGCCCACTGCTGTTTCTTAGCGACTGTGATGTGGTTACGTGGGGGTGAGGGGGGGTTAGGGTCCTCTGGTGTTCTTACTGTTGTCATCATCAGTGGTGATGATGGTGACGAAGACGTCTGGAGAACAGACTTGACTGGTACATCTGGGGGAAATACACACACACAGCTGTTATTAGCATTCTCATGGTTGGATTAAATCCTGCATTTAGTGTCAAGATATTTGAGGAGAGAGAAGGAAGGAATCCAGTGGTGAGTTATTTGGTGGTTCTCTCACTTGGTTTATTTATGGAAGTTTATTAAAGACAAAACAACAGATTGAAACAGGAATAAAGGTTCAGTACTGTTCTAAAACAGCTGGTTAAAGTAGTTTTCATCAAACACAATGAAATGGTGCATTTGTTGGGGACTAGTTCCAGTGGTGGATGAATCCATGTTGGTGCTCTAGTGATCGTTTGCAGAAGACAGCACTGATCAAAGGTTTTAGGATCTAAGAGTGAGTGTGGATGTTTTCAAAATAAAACCATGAATAGTTTTTATTCTTTGTGAACTTAGATTGATCCAGTGTCTTGGAGAACTTGTCTCAGTTCCTCTGTGGATTTAGTCTGTCTCAGTGTCTCTGTCTCTCCATGTAATCCCAGACTGAGCACCTGATGCTGAGATCTAGGATCTGTGGATCCACACCCTTTGGTCTCTGAAGATGGTTCTTGGTGCCTCTGACTGTGTGTTTGGGCTTGTTGTCCTGCTGCAGGATGAATCTGAGACCTCGGACTGAAACGTTTGTGTGGTGCTGCACGTTTCTGACGTTCACTGCTCCCAACAAATGGAGCCACGGCTCATTTGTCTATTGAGAATGAAGGCAACATTAGTGACTGCTGCCTGATTAGAGATAACTCCTCCTCCCAAACAGAAAACCGTGAACATGAAGAGACACAAAAGTGCGTCCAATCATCAAGAGTCAAATAAAGCTGACTCAGATCTGAGGTCAGTTACAGACAGTATATCAGCTGTCAGCGTTGTTATTAATTTGTTGCTGTAAAACAGAGTGTTGGAGACTGAATCTCTGCTCCGTCTGCTCTGGATCTTCAGGGTTGTCCACTCTGCAGGTTTCCTGCTGCTTCATTTACAGACTACATCTGACAGCAGAAAAAACTCTATTTGATTTGACCTGGAAGAGACGAGTCTTCTGGTTTCAGTCCCGTCCAGCTGCCTCCCAGTGAGCTCTGTCAGCTCTCAGCCTGGACTCTCAGGGTCCTGGTCTGAGGACACTGTCGAATGAGGCGACTGTCCTGCTGAACAGTTTGGTCAGTACTGATCCTCTATAATCACTCGGTCCCATCAGCTGTTTTACTGGCAAGACAAAGTGGAAAATTTAAAGCAGCACTTCATCAGCTTTAACCACAGATTTTCTCTCTCACGTCCTGAACATCTGGATTTCTCTTCCAGCTTTGTGTGAGTGAGTGTCTGTGTGTGTGTGAGATCCTCGTGGCAGACAGAACGCTGAGTATCTGACTGAGCTGCATGAATAAAACCTCTGTGTGTGTGTTGTTGTTGATCTGATCTCACTAATATCACATTTGTTTTCCACTTTTGTGCATTTGATTGAAATCAACTGTAATCTGAGATCTCAACATGAAACCTGACAGGGCAGATTTCAGAATCCTGCTCTCTGACTGGTGTTCAGGCTCCTGTTAAAATCAATCAAATTTCAGGTAGACAGTATTTAACTTAAGGAACTGACTGAGGACCACTGAAACCCTTCAAAGATCATGGAGACTCTTTGAGGACCTGAGAATTCAATGATGAGCAACACAAACTCCCACAAAGACCAATTTACCAGCCCAAGGACCCCTGAAGCCTCATCAGGAACTTCCGAAGAACCCCTGGAACCTCTTTGAGAACCTTTGTGGCCTCATCAAAGACAACAGGACTTTCTTGGAGATTCTTTGTGAACAACAAACCACATAAAATAGGCATTTCAACAAAAAATTAGCCCAGCAATGGCCATGTGAAGTGTCTCGGTTCGGTCTGGTTTTGGTGAGTCTCTGATCAGATGATCATGTGATCAAACAGCTGCTTATTTCCACATCCAGCAGCTACAGCTCACCATGATCCTTCATCTGGAGTGGTCTCTGAGTCCATCTGGTGACTCTCAGTCCAGTGCTCTCTCCCTTTTAGGTCTGTGTTTGGTCTCTACCAGCTCCTGAGGAAAACATCTGACTCTTCCGCTGCACCATGTTCAGCAGCTGCTCTGACTGAGTCTGTCTGACAGAGGCTTTATCTCACACACACTGGAACTAAAACAGGACCAGACAGGAAGTGATACTCTCCAGAGTTCAGCCTCCACTTCCTGTCATCTGAGTGAAGCCAAAGAGGACCTGATAGAGGACTCTGTGTGTGTGTGTGTGTGTGTGTGTGTGTGTGTGTGTGTGTGTGTGTGTGTGTGTGTGTTTGCTAATAATAGTCCATCTGTTTTTAATTTTAAGCTGCCTGAGAAATGCTGATTGGTGAGAAAAAAGGAGGGTGTGGGGGTGAGTAGGAGGGGAGTGAGGGGGGTGGGGGGGTGAATAAACAGCTTTAAGTGTGCAGATGTCAATGACGTCTCTGTATGTAGGACTAAACACACTGCTGTCTATTCACTATTCATGTGAGTCTTAAAATACACAAACACACAAAGAATGCAGTCTAACACACACACACAAAGTGAGCTTTGAGAGCTGAATCAGAAAGTGAAATACATCACTGTCGTCCTAAAAACACATTTTCCCTCAGTTCAGTGAGTCTGTTTGTGTTCAGAATAACATCACAGTGGATTCACATGACAAGCGAATCATGTTTCATCGTTAAACACAGTGCTTCCTGTGGAGGGTTAGAGCTTAGAGGAGGTCTGATCAGAGGTCCTGTATTTTATATCTGAGGACATCAACGGTGCTTTCTGGATTACAGAGCCCTCATCCACAGGCGTAACTGGATGGTTTGATGAGTTTGAAAATAATGTGGATCATATGCTTTGGCCTTCGCAGTCACATGACCAACTAACATTTCAGCCCGTATCACCTGACACCCTCACCTGAGGACCCTGCTGAGGCAGATCGAGTTCCAGAGTGCGTCTCAGAGCTAACTGGGTTTAATTTTGCTGAATGAGGTTTTAAGGTTTTTACTGTTCCCCTCTGACTTTGAGTTTCTGATTTGGAGGTTCTCTTTTTCAGAGGTTACAGCTCAAGATTACAGTTTGGATCAGGTGTGGTTTGTCAGACTTGTCACCTGACCATCACAAACCAGCTGTTAACACCAATAGGTAGCTTTAGTCTGGCCAATCAGGGCTGAGGGTCAAGGATCTTGGTCTAGGGTTCCTTTCATTTAGGGTCCACATGCTATCCTCTTTAGGAAGCAATGTCCTGTGTCCCATTCACCAGGACCAGGGAACACTTCAACTGGTCTGGCATGGAGCGGTTATGGTTACTGGTTAGGGTTAGAGGGTTAGTCTCAAGCTGTGATGGACACACGGCTCCGTGTGTGTTAAAAATTTTATATCTGAAATCTTCACTCACTTCAACTTATTGTTACATCACAGGAAACTGGAAGTCACCACACACACACACACACACACACACACACACACACACACACACACACACACACACACACACACACACACTAATGACAGGAAGTGGTCAGCTGACCCAGTTTGTCTGCAGGAAGCTGAACATTAAACCACATGTGTAGATGACCTAATTCCAGTTTCACTGGGTTAAATCGGAGGCAGTCTGTCCTTCGTGGTTAGAAAAACCATAAACCCGGTTCATCCCTCCACCCAGACTACTGACCAATGTCCCGGACAGACTGATAAAGAGGTGTAAAAGCCCCCATCTCTCCACCGAGAAAAGTACTGGATGTGTCTGCAGTCTCAGTGACGTGGTCAGAGCTCACAGCATTAATTGGTGAACCACCAGTGGCGACATATCTTAGAGCCGACTGTGTGTGAACATAAAAACATAAACCCTCCCGGTCAGATCCTGAACACAGAGACATAGACTGAACAGGAGCAGGCACCAGGATTAAGACACACATTACATATTTGAGTCTGACTCAGATTCTCCATCACCACTGCTGCTTTATAAGAAATGCATGGTGGGATACTGGTCTAAAGTCCTCCCTAAAACCGTTTAACTGTTAAACTGATGTGCACTCTGAATGTTTCACAGTGACAGACAAGAACATAGACTGAGAAAGACCCAATGGTTCAGTACAGAACAGGTCCGGTCTCGTTCAGAGCTGCTGTTCCTAATTTAGACGGAACATGACAGATCTTCAGACCAGGTGAACTCTGCCACCACTCTGCAGCCTGAATATCGCTGGTGTTTCTGCTCTTTTCTTCACCCTGAGACAGAAACTCTACAGCTAAATGTGACTCTGACCCTGAAGTCCTGATCCAGAACAGATCAGGTCTAAAAATAAACAGACTCATGGAAAACTTCCTGGAAATGATGTGACGATGTGGAGCTACAGCGTCTCTGCGAGTCGTCAGAATCACGTTCGTGACTCTGACCTGTCCAAAGTTCCAGCACAGCCCTGTCCTAGGCTGTGCTGCAGGCCACAACATGGGAAGAACTGACCTGGTCCCAGTCTGGAACTGAACCGGCTACCTGTTGAGCACAGGTGCGTTTGAGGTGTTCATGTCAAAAAGCTGAAGTTAGCTACACCCACACAAAGCTGTGATTGGTTTTGTGTTTGCTTGTGCTTCTACTGGTGTCAAAAGATTCTCTGGACCTGGTCTGGGAAGTGGACCAGATCAAAGTGGCTGCAGACTCTCAGTCTGGTTCCAGAGGTGTCCTCCACAAACACTCTACTTCATCCTCAGGTAACTCTGTCTCACCTGGGAGCACAACACAGATCTGACTTCAGCACTCTGAAACTGGACCAGAGTCACCGGATTGATCTTCTGCCATGAGCAGAAATTTGTAGATTTCATTCTGCAGTTTGAACCAAAAAGTCGTTTCTGCTGAAAGGTCAGAGCAGCATCTGTTTCTGACCAACTGAGCAGCTCAGACTGAGGTTGCTGTCAGGAAAAGGAGGATGACACACGTTTACAACACAGATACGATGATCCTCAAACACTCACAGTCTGTCAATCCCCACACATGGTGAAAAACAAACTTGTGGTGAAGAATCAGCTGACTGTCCTCATCAGTGCTGAGCAGAATCACGGAAAGAAAATCAACTCCAACAGGAAACAGGAAGTCTGCAGTTTTAGTTCAGATTGTGTTCACTGCTCCTGCTCATTCATGTTTTGACGAATAGTTATTCAGATCGCATGTGAAATATCTGAATATGTTACAGACTAAAGTTATCACAGGAGGTTGTCTGATCTCCTCATTTATTATTATGGCTGGTCACCAAATCTCAATCCCTTGTTATACCAACTGAAACATGTTTGTATCAGCAGGAATCTGAAGCTGTCAGGGACCGAGAGCTGACGCCATCTGGTTTAGAATCTAATGCAACGGTCCAGCTGCAGCCCTGGTCACCTATTCTACAGTCAGAGGTCATGTCCTGAGTCTCACTTGTTGTTGGTTTAGACGCTGAAACATTTTGGTTCAGGTTCAGGAAAGACAGAGGTGCTGGTTCAGTTCAGTATGTGGTGTCAGGGGACAGACCTGCAGTCAGCGGCTTTCCCCCAAAAATATGTTTATATCTGACTTCTTTCTCTGTAATGTTGTGGTGACAGACGTAATCTCTGCCTGGATTAAGTTCAAGGGCAACAAAGATGGAGGCTTTGGTTAATGGTGGTATTAAACCAGACCAAGATTTTTCTCTGACCTGAATCAGGTCTAAGCTTGTCTGACAGAAAACATTTTACGGTATTTCACAGTTTGTATTGAACCTACCTGAGCAGGTGACCAGTCACTGCTGCCAGTGAAACGCCGTGATACCTGGTCTCTAAACCTTACCCTGAGTCCTTGATCTGCTATTGTTTGTTTGTAGTTTTGTGGTTAATTGTGTTTATCTTTCTCTGTCTCTGCAGAGTGTGTGTTCATCTGGGTGGAGCTGCTGCAAACATTAGACATATAAATAAAGTAGCATTGAGCTGAATGTGCAGATACTGTGGACAAGAACAACTCTACAAATGTTGTCTCTGACCAGAATCTGATGTTTTGCAGAATCATCCGCCATGAACTAATCAGGAGATACAGTCTCCAGATTTAGTCATTAAAGCTGTTTCCACATTATGTTGATAAAAACATGTTTCAGGCAGCTCCACATTTCTATTGTCATAATAAATATAGTTCTTCAGGAGGCAGAGCAGAAGGCTGTCTGAGTAACATTTGAGAATTTCAGCTTCTTCTGTTCAAGAAAAAATGGGTTAGGCTTAAGAAACGGTCATTGTGGCGAGACACGAAAATTCATCGTTTCTTTGACAAGACGAGAGCCAGAGGAAACAGCGTGAGAGCAGCCAACATCAGATCAAACCAAAAGTCTCTGTGCAGAAGCTGTGGAGTGAGTCTGATAAACAGGATGTTCAGACTGAACATCATCACACACGTTACAGAGTCAGAGCGAACACACAGCTGCTGCGGCGCTAACGTCTGCAGGACTGGACAGTGTCTGAGTGTCCTCACCGCTCAGTTTGGGGTCAGTCTTCCTGCGGGATCTGTCTTTTCCCCTCAGCCTGGAGAAGGTCCTCTTCAGTAGGGGTTCAGCCATGATGACCTCCCCTCCTCCTCCCTCTCCTCCTCCTCCTTCTGGAGAGGAGAACAGACAGAATAATCCAGCAGGAGCAGAGAGGAGTCAGTGCTCCCTCTCCTTCATGTCTCAGATTCAGACTCGGCCATGACTCGTCCGTCTCCTCCGTCGCTCTGACTCTGAGAGCGGCAGAACAGGAAATGGATTCCACACATTCTTTCCCAAACTCCCCCTCCTCCTCCACCTCCTCCTCCCCCTTTCCCTCCTCCCACTCTCCTCCCTCCAAAGGGACAGATGGAGAGAAGGAGACCAAGGACTCATGGGAAATGTAGTTTTGTTCTTCAGGTTCCAAAAACAAAATGTTCTAAAAACAGAGAAACACGATCCCATCAGACTTCGTCAGTTTACATTATAAGTGAAGTCACTGAGGTAACAGGATGAGCATGAATGAATGAGTGAATGAATGAATGGAAGAGTTCAGCTGCAGGATCTGAGGTTTGGTTGAGGCACATATAAATAATGTCGACCAGACACCATAGATCAACAAACCCAGGGGGCCAGGGGACCAGGGGACCAGGGGACCAGGGGCCCTTGTTCAGAGCCGCTGCACACAGTAGCTGTTCTTAATGCTCTGTCTGGAAACTCAAAGAGCTCCGTCAGACGTGTAGAGGCCACAATCGTGGTTTTAGGCTGATCCTGATCCTGAACCTGAAGGAAATAGATTTGGCAAAGTGGTCAGACTGAATCCAGCAGCAGGTCCACATACATCAGACATCAGACTCATCTGATCAGGTAATCAGAGAGGCACGGGTGTCGCACCCGTGGGGGATGTGGGTGTTTTAACGCCCACACTTTTTCAACAGTTTTGCACAAACGGCGTACTACAGTCGCTCTGTGTTGCGCTGCAGCTGCCTCCTCTCCCCTTCCCTCTCCTGTTCCTTGAAATATGACACCAGCGTTGAGTGTGATGGTCACACTCATCAGCCAATCATCAGCTGATGACTGGCTTTTCCGCCTTAAGTACCGCCTCTCTTGCTGTGTTTATTTATCGTTCAGCCCTTGCTGAGGAGGCGGGAACTAGCTAGCTTCATGGTTAGCACTGGTACATAGCCGCCCAAAAGTGGCTTATTTGAAGCCTAAATATTGTTTTTGTGGACGTGCTAGTGCAAGTAAGCAAAATTGGTCAGTCTCCCAGTCGTGTCAGACCCATGTCACTATCAAGCTTACCACTGTCTTTTTGTCGTGCGGTATCATGAGATGCAGAGAAGAAAAAGGCAGGAGAAGATCGACACCTTTTTCAAAAGAAATCCTGTAAGTGAAGTGAAAAATGTTGACATTAAACAACAGTAGCCTATTTCAATTAGATATTAGATATATTTCATGATATTACTTTTCAGTATTCACTGAGGTTTGCTGGTGCCACAGCTGTAAAATTTCTTGTAGGTGGGCATTAATTGAGGGAGCTTAATTTTGAGCCTATTCCTTACCACTGCACCCTGCTGGTTTAGGACAGGCAGTTGCTGGAGGCATCGGTTTCAGAGAGAGTACAGGGAGGTTCACAGGTGAGCAATGAAATAAACTGAGGATTAAAATAACGACAAACTGTCGTCTATTGAAGGAGGAGAGGCCATGTGTGTAGAAAGAGCATCATCAACCTTTTTTTTATTTTATGGAATTGTAACCAATCTTTAAAGCATTCTTTGGTTGATGAGTTTATGTAAATGAGTTCAAATAAAAACATATAATAACATATTACACACAACCATTAAGTTCCTCAATTTGTAGCTAAAGTTGAAACTACAAACCCTGGGGTGGGGGGTGGGGAGTGGGGGGGGGCACATCCCTCACACTTACTACGCCCCTGCAGAGAGTCACCAGCCATCGGCTTTATGTCATGACCTCTGACCTCAACTCCAGACACACTGCCCGCTGTTGAAAACATACTCACACAAAGATGTTAAACACACAATCCAGGATAAAAGCAACATCTGCAGCTGCCAAATGCAGGACGAACGGCTGGAAAACATCACAGACACAGTGAAGACGTCAGTTAACACCTGTGAACTCCCCGAGTCTCTGTGGACTCTGAGTTTTTTGGGTTCGCTTCAGTCCTCTGTGACCAGTGACTCCATCTCTGGATTTGAGTCGCTTCACATTCAGTATCTGACTTTGATAAATTGTTGTGTCTTTGTCTGATGTTTTAAACAACATCACGGGTCTGTCTAAGGTCTGTGGACCTTCTTCCACCTGGGACACAAAACAGGAATGGCGTTCGCAGACCAGAGTCCAATCTGAGACAAACGGCATCGGTGTGAGGGTGAAACAGGTTCATCTTCCTCTCTGTGTCACATGACTTATTTGTTCCTCAGCTCTTCCTATTTGTCATCTGCAGTTTGTCCACCAGATGGAGACAAACTCCAGGAAACGGTTTGACTCTGACGGATGTCACACAGACTGAAAACCCAGAGTCTGAGTTTACTGTAAAATACAACACAGGAAAACATTTTCACCACCGCCAAACATTAAAATAAATTTCAGAAGATGAAGGAAGAGGACAACAAAAAAAAAACCTCACATCCCTGAAGCCACAGTTTGATGGTGCACGTGTTGTGTTATTTGTTCATATTAAGCAGTAAATTGTGCAGATTTTTTGAGCGTAGTGTATTGTATTGTGGTTTTTTTTTTTTTTTACTTTAGTTAATGCAACACATGATATTACCTCAACATAAATCTAAATATTTTTTTATTGACATCACATGATTTTAAAGATTTTCTTATTTATTTCGTTCACTGGTGTTTCAGGATCAGGTCTGTTCCTGATCAGCTGATCAGGCAGACATGGGATCAACCAGAAGCTTCAACAAAAGGCCAAAACCGACCCACAGGACAGTTCAGGACAGTGCAGGAGTCCAGGAGTCTAGGACGTGTTGTAGCCAGTTGACTCCCAGGTCTCCTGTCAATCACAGGGCGGACACAGAGACAAACATTCCATTGTCTTCGTTACCTGTCCGTGTTTTACAGGTGTGGTTCCTACATCATTTTCACATTCACGGTAAAAGTTCAGCAGCTCTCTTTGTTCTGTCCTGATGAAGAGGACGATGGGAGGACGAGTCAGCAGATTAAAAACAGAGATACACGGGGTTTGGACATCTGGAGCTGGCAGTCAAACTGGCTTTCATTAACCTCCTCTGTTAATTAATTAAAGACACGTCAGGTTCAATTAGGGGCAATTAAAGAGCTGGAATCATTTAAATTGACCCTGACTGGAGTCTGTGACATCACAGAGAGCAAAGGGGGGAGTGGGGGTTCTGTATGCTGATTTACGTTCTTTTTTTTAAGCTTCTGCTTTTTTTCCTCTTTGTGTGAACGTAATCTGCACAGTAAAAACTCTGTATCGTTTGATTTCAGCACCTTTTTGTCTTCAGCCACAGTTTTCTGACAGAATCTGCATGAAGGTGAAACTGATGTGGGCTTCGTTCTTTTCTTTGTCCCACCTTTGTTTCGTCTTTCTCTGTCTCTTAAAAGTTTCTCTGCTCTGTCAGTCCCCAGCTCTTTCCTGTCACTGGCTGGCCTCCTCTCACCTGCCTGGTTCTTCGTTGTTTGACAGGAGAAAAACATAAAACATCGAGAGCAGACATTTGGTGGACACACAACAAATTTAGGATGGGGCGGCTCCATAGCCGAGTTGTAGCCCAATCAAAAGTATGACATGAATAAATAAATAGTTCATTCAAGATCAATTAAAATGTGAAAACAGTTAAAAAGCTACACTTAATTCATTAGAAGTCAAAATTTAAAATATGAATAGGATGCATGAACCAGTTCAGTTGTCAAAACTGTGATGGTTAAAATAGATAAGTTAATTTGATAAAATCCAGTTGATTAAAATGCATAAATGAGTTCATCTGTTAAAAAATAAGTTTAATCCATTGAGAATCAGTTAAAAATAGTCAGATAATCCCTTTCATGATGAAGCGTGCCTGCAAGAAATTGCGATGACGCTTGCCCTTTAAGAACTTCGGTGTTTTTGCCTTTAACACACTGAATGAGATTTCAGACAGGAAAGCAGAGAGGTTACCTGGTTAGCAGGTAAAATACTTGGAAAAAGTGAATTTAAGAACTGTAAAGTTGTAAATATTTGAACGCTGAGTTGTGGAGAGACTGTGAAGTAGCCACAGCCGTTTTCTGACTAGTTTTGTGCCGCCGGCGTGCGGGAGAGTTTCCTGTTCGCGGCGTGCGGGACGACGGCGCTCACATGACGCGGGATCCAAGATGGCGAGCTAGAACCACGTGCCACGTTTCTAGAAGCAAGAACCTTCGGCGTGCGATGGAATCAGCGAGGAAACCCACTGCTGCATCTGAACTTGGCGAACTCACTGCCGGAGCGGTAGGAGCCTTGGGTTTTATTTATTTTTTTTTTTTTTGTGTGTGTGTGTGTGTGTGTGTGTGTGGGGGGGGGGGGGGGGTGGTTGGGTTTTTCCCTGTGAATTGAAAAAAAAGTTACCTCAAAAAAATGATTTCTTTGAGTTAACTGAGTAGAAAAAGGAGTTTTTTTCTTCTGTTGTGCAGCTGT
>JBBMJY010000014.1:18246217-18273387 GCA_037833715.1 Toxotes lorentzi | reverse complement strand
CCCCCCCCCCCCCCCCCCCCCCCCCCCCCCCCCCCCCCCCCCCCCCCCCCTCCCCCCCCCCCCCCCCCCCCCCCTCCTCTCCTCCTTCCTCTCTTCTCCTCTCATCGCCTGTTTACCTGTGAATTGAAAAAAGAGTTAACTCAAAGAAATGATTTATTTGAGTTAACTGAGTAGAAAACGGAGTTTTTTTATTCTGTTGTGCAGCTGTTCAGATTTAATTTAAGTTTGGAGGCTGTTTAACATGATGTGGAGGTTTGCACCGGTCCCTCATCTGTCTGTCAGGTGTAGTGGTTCTTATTTAGCTTTGTTAAAAAGAAACTGGCCGTGGCTCAGCAAATAAAGAGTGTGGCTTTGGACCGGCCTGAGATTGGAGGGTCACCGGTTCAATCCCTCAAACCCCCCCCTCCCCTCCGGTGCCCCTGAGCAAGTCACTGAGCTTGTGTGTGTATTTTGTTCACTTGATGTGGGTAAAATGCAGAGAATGATCAATTTCCCGTTTGAGGGATTATAAAATGAAATAAACTTAACTTAGTTTTCAGTCTGAAGACCTGATCAGGCGTGTGAACCACATCACATCGTCTGCTTCACCCACTCACAGTGGTTCTGGTCCCCGTCTCTACTCTGTGTTCTCTGTGGTGATGGTCCTGGGCCCTCTCTCTTTTTTTTTTTTCAGTTAAAGGGTCATTCTGTGCATTTTTTCTTGATCTGAATCCAAGATGTGATCTTAGAGGAAGCCCATGTTGAACTGCAACGACCTCTGACCTCTGACCTGATTAAATCTATGCTGAAAAAATAAAAGTGACTGACTGAATCAAATCAGCTGTTCACGCTTTTCACTGGGACGCTTAATTTGACCCTGCTCTTTTTATTCTCTGGAGCTGAACTGGGATCAGATCCTGATCTGGATGGATCATCGGATGTGATGATGAATCAATTCCGGAAAACGAAGAAGGAAACAAATATTTTCACACGGTTCAGTTTTTATTCATCTGCTCATCAAACCTGATCCAGACGCTCACTCCCTCTCTCCTTCCTCTTGGTGTCGCTCTTTCCTCGCCCGTCCGACTCTCTGCTGGGATGGAGGGAATTCCCCGAACTGGGACGACTGGAAATCCCTCAGCAACACACACACACACTCTCTCTCTCACACACACACACAGAATCTGAGAGTGTTTTTCTGTTTGGAGCTGAAGGTCGACCGCTTTGTTTCCTCTCATTTTATTTTCATTTTTCTGTTTTTTCTTCACAGCATCTGCAGAAGAGTCAAACAATAGAGTCCTGTTAAAATAAGCAGAGAAAGCAGGCGTTAAAGACGGCAAACGACTCAAATACAGTCAAATAAAACCAAACAGAATCGAGTGAATTTAATCAAATGAGTGAAAAAGAGACAAGTCGAGAAAAATGCTGAAACAACAGAAAAGACAGAAACAGGAATGAAAATAAAAAGCAAAAATAAAATACAGTTAGGAGAACGAATGACAGGAGGAGCTGGAGGAGGACTGATGAGCCTGATCGACAGCTGATCTGAGATCAGGTGAGATGTCGTCAATCATTTCAAAGATTAAACTTAAAAACCCGATTTCAGCCAGAGTTCAGTTTAAAAACGACTGATTTAAGGTTTAATGTCACAGTGAAACAGAAACGGAAAAAACATTGGTTTCAGATTTCAGACATTTTTAATGAACTGATTTCAGATCTGTTGGATTTTAAACTGATTATGTTTCACACGGTTCATCTTAAATCTAATTTGTTCCCGACCTGAATTAACTCTTATAACTATTCTAACTCATTAGCAGCAGAGATAGTGCTGATATGATTCATTATGTGTACTCTGACACAGATCGCAGCTCTGCTTCCTCTAAAACCTTAAACCTGATTTGTTTCGTGACTTCAAACTGAACCCTGCACTCAGCGACGACAAAAACCCGAACAGTCCTGACAGATTTCAGCTCACGTCCACCTGACTGCTTTAATACCTGATGTTCGGGCTTGAAGGTGACCGAGCTCCGTCTCTGTAAAGATCATCGAGCTCCGGCCGAGGTTTCTGTCCCTGATCGGAGTCAAAGGACAGAATTGACACACGTAGGATGGAGATAAAAAGACGCTACACGCTGAACGTTTTAGAAAACTGTGTATTTAAAATTTCACAGGTTAGAACAGGTGATGGAGGGTTATTATGGAAACAGGATGAAGGTTCTGATGCAGGTTGACGCTGTGCGTGTTTACATCTGAGATGATGTAGGATAAAGAATAACGAGGCGGACAGAGGACGGAGGTGGATACCAGTGCTACACAGGTGATGCAGGTTAAACCTGGGAATCAGTTTCAGAGATGATGGAGGTGTCACACAGCCTGATGTTAGCAGATCTTAGCTGTGATGTGATGTAGCTGTGTAGTTAACGGTGAAGGGGTGATGGAGGTCAGGGCGATGACGGAGACGAGAAATAATGAGGACGTTTGTTAACGATGATTCAGGACTGAGGTCTGATGATGACATTTGACGTATCTTGACTGTCGGTGTGTGACTTGACCAATGTGGCGCCGGGTTAGGGTCAGAGGATGGAGATTTGAAACGCAGCGGCGATGATGTTGTTTTCACACGAAGGAAATGAAAGATGTGAAGGAACGGAGGCTGCGGCTCAGAGAAAGATGGAGGTGAACAGGACTGATGTGACTAAAGGACAAAAAAAATGGACCATTTAAACTGGAGATGATGTCATTGACACGTTAATGATGCAAAGTAAACATGAAGTTGTGAAATGAAACTTCAGGATGTTCCGTTAATGTAAAGCTGCTGCAGACGCACGTATGTCAGTGGGATGAGGATGATGAGGATGATGAAGATGTGGACGTGTGAGCTGATAGGAGTCACCAGTTTGATCTGCCAATTGATCGATTGATGATTGATGTGCATGCTGGAGTGAAATGATGTCATCTTGATATGACACTGGCTTCACACACACACACACACACACACATACACAGCTGACTCGGTAAAAACATTCATTCAGTCAGTTTAAACTACAGCAGCATTTAAACATCAACAAAACACACAGCTTGTGTGTTATGCTGTGTGTGTGTGTGTGTGTGTGTGTGAGTGTGAGACAGCTGGCCCATCTGACTTTGCCGTGACATCTGGGAAACCCGCTGGTGTGCCGCCGCGAACGCCGGTTGATGTCGCTATTTAAATGCAAATGTGTGTGTGTGTGTGTATGTGTGTATGTAATGGTGTGAGCGCTCAACACAGACACACTCACAAAAGGAAACTCTTCACACACAATAGAGAAGAGGAGGGTATAACACACACACACACTGCAGTGCTGTGGTTCGTCTGTAAATCAGAAGAAAAAACAATAAATCAATTAAAGACGATTGAATCTGAATCTTTACAGTTTCACTGCTGCTTCTAATAATAACTGACATTAAATAACCATTTTATTTCATTAGGATCTGCTGTTAGTTTACACGTTTCATCCTTTTAATTTCAGTCGTTCATCAGTTAAATAAGCAACAAAACAAATGACAATAAATTTAAAGGTGACATAATCTGAAGAGACTGGAGTTTTAAAGAGCTTCAAAAGCAAATAAACTGGACAGAATAAAAACATCATTTTATTATATGATTTTATATATATTTCATCTGTTGAACTATAATTACATAAATACAAATTATTTATCTTTGAGATAAAAATGCCAGTTCGATTTTTTTTTAAATTTTTTTTTTAATAATGTAAACGCAGCTCTGACACTCAGAAAGTGTCTTTTTTTCCCTCATCAGAAAAACAACTCATAAAAAACTGTATTTACCTAAAAACCTTCCTATTTTAATTCAGACAAAATGTTTTAGCGGAGCCTCAGACTCGTATCACATGTTAAATCTTTTGTCCCGTTGGCTCATACAGAATCTCATAGAGAAAATAGGCGGTTTTCAGGCTGTAACCACAGAGGACAAAGTAAAGCAGGTAAAAGACAGAATAACAAAATAATAAATCTACATTCACATGTAAAAATGTGAAAAATAAGTCTGAGGACAATTCATCACGTCCGTCTCTTCACGTCACTATGAGCGTGGAAGGATTGATCACTTGCAGCTGACGGACCGAGTTTTAAAGAAGCAGCTGAATGTAACTGAGTTTCTGCTCATGTAAATGAGATCAAATCATAAACCACATCAGAGCTGAAGTGCAGCTGCAGCTCGACCGAGGCCGAGCAGATTTAAATAAAGAGAGAGAATGAAATAAACACAGGAGTCCGTCAGTTTTTGACCCTGAAACTGGTCTGAATTCAGTTTGTGGTGAAGAGTGACCTGCAGACATTCTCCTCCATGTTTCTTCCTCTTCTGCTGCAGTTTCTGATGTTTAATATTTTGTTAATGAAACGCTGCAGTTTGTCCTGAGCCTAATAATCCTCCTGCTTTTAAAAATCTTTAGATGGATTTGTGATTTTAAGCCACATCCATAAAACTGACTCTGATTCAGTTTCTCTTCTGATTTTGTTGCTTTATTACACTAATAAGATTTTAATAAGAAACATTCAATAGAAATGAGCATATGAACAGTCGGACACCGTTCAATGCTGATTTTCTTCTTTGTATTCAAACCTGTGTCAATAACATTGACCTTCAGCACAAATTTATATTTTCCATATCAGATATAGCAGCGTAGATTAGCAGCATATTGTGGACAGAAATTCACACAGGATTTCCCAGTAATGGTAAAATATAAATATAAAAAAAAAAAAATCCTGAAAATTTCTGGAAACACAAAAGAAAAAAAACTGAAATCAACAGAAAATATAACAATTAACAAAACGTTAGAATAAAAGAAAAGCAGCAGCTTTAATGGACGAGGAGAAAAATGTGATCGGGGGAAGGAGAGATCGTCCGTGACCAGACCCCCCCTCCCCACCCCCTCCTCCCTCACTGCAGGTCGGGGATTTGTCCCAAAAGAGCGAAGCCTCATTTGGAAACCAGATTGCCCCCCCCCCCCCTCCCGTCAGTGTTTCAGACAGCTCATTTATTCGTCCATTTAAATTGAATTATCAGCTTTTTATTACGACAAAAGCAGCAGGATCAAACAGCAACACTAATAATTACATAATAACAACAATAATAATAATTATTATTATTACTATTATTATTATTATTATTATTATTGGTATTATTACAGGTCAGTTTACTGATCAGGGATTGGTTGAGCACCTCTGTCAGATCAGTTTCTGCTGTTTTTTTTCTGTTTTAAAAATGAAAAAATAAGAATAAAAGTCTTGAAGCTGTTCACTCACCACACGCACCTCCTCCTCCTCTTCCTCTTCCTCCTTCTCCTCTTTCTTAATCACTTTTTATTTTTCATTTTCTCCTCTCATGTCACTCACTTTTCCTTTTCTTTTTTCTCCTCGTTTTCTTCTGTTTGAATTCTGTCTCCATTTTTCTTCTTTTCTTTGCTCTTTTTTCTTTTTCTTCATTTTTTTGCTTTTCTTTACCTTGACATTCATGTTCTATTTTCCATCCGTCTTTCTTCTCTTTCTCTTTCTCCTCATCTTCATCTTTTCGTCTTCATCCTGTTTTCAGTTGACAATGATTCTCCCTTTCCTCCTCTCTCCATTTCTCCTGCTCTCCTCCTCCGTGTCTTTTCATTTTTATTCTGATGAAACAGTAAATCTTCGTCCGTCTCTCTTCTCTTTTCCTCTTCACTTCAAACCGACCACTTCATTCCTCCTTTTTTCTCTCTTTTCCTTCCTCTCCTCTTGTTTTTCAGTTTGAACTTGGTCCACCCCTCAGAGCCTCGGAGGCCTTCGTCCCCAGAAGACCTGAGCGCCGTTACTGTGAAAAGCCCGTCTCATTTCCTGTCCGAAAGCATGATGTGTGAGGAACTCGGCAGAAACACTTCATCACGTTCTGCGCACAAGACCAGCATTGCATGTGGCAGGAAGGCCTGACTCAAGTCTGGTTCTGGTCTGGTTAGACAGCTGAAACACTTGGTGAACCACGGTTTTAAAAAGATTCATGGCCTGGAATGAGGGGTGAACCCTGACCTTCTGTGCTGTGACGTGAGTCTGGCCTTGACTCTGACGATGTCCTGCACCATCATCCAAAATACTGTGTTAACACCTCACTGGTCTGTTCCGTCCAATCAGAGCACGCTCTGACTCCAGGAGGGGTCGATGGGAGTCGATGGATCCGGGCTCAAACAATGTCAAACTTCAAATTTCAGATCATATAACAAACACATCAGCTGTGTGTGTTAGTGCTGGGTTCAGACTCTGCAGGACTCTGGACTCTCCACATCATTGTCTGTTGGTTAAATTGTGTTTCAGGACAACAGCTCATGTTTAACGTCTCCTCAGTGACTTCACCTGAACCTGAACCTCACTTCCACGTTTTTATGACCGAGTCCTGCAGCAGCGTACCACCTTCCACTACCTGTTGTTGGAATCGTCGGAGAGAACGGGGACCTGCACTCATAGAAAGACTGACAAGAACTGTCTGTTCTGTCTGTGGACTGGAAAGATCAAGACCCTGTACGGGCAGGTCCAGGAGCTGCAGCTGGATTCTGTTTCGGTGTGATTGGTGGTTCTGGTGCTTCTGGCAGGCAAAGACACAAACACTGTTTCATGATCATGACGACTACGGTGCACCAAGGTTCAGTTCTCAGGGACCCGCATCCCGTCACTGAGTCTGGATTTGAACTGGGATAATGATCCCTCACTGGCTTCCCACCACCATTGCCTGAGCTGCACCAAACCAGAATTCAAACCAGTTCAGAGTCTTCGCGTTACTGGAAAGAGAGGGGAAATGACTGCACCGGGCAATCAAGGACTCTCTCTCTCTCTCTCTCTCTGTCTGGTTGGTGGGTTCGAGCTCCCGCCTCCTCCTCCTCCTTCTCCTCCTCCCCCTCCTCTCTCTCATTCTTCCTCTCTCTCTCTTTCCTTCACACTCTCTCTCTCTCTCTCACCTCTCCTCTCCTTATATGGTCAGGCCCCACCCCCCGCTGTGATGTCGTCAGCGGCTCAGAGGAAGACCCGTGGGGTTTTTGGGTTTTGGCGTCCAGTCCTGTGGGGCCACAGGGCTGAGAGTTTCTCCTTTGCTCCTCATCCCTCCATCATCAGCCTGCCTCTCCTCCTCTCTCCTCCTCTCTTTGGGGAAAAGAAAAAAGATTCGCCGTCCGGACCCGGCTCTGTTTTCCCCTCGTTTTCTCATCCTCTAAGGATTTTATTTCTCTTTCTTTTTTTTTCTCCTCCTTCTTTTCCTTCACGCCAGGTTTCAACACGACGGCCAAGACTGAGAATTTTTTAAACAATCCCTAAAAAACTCTGGATTTTTTCTGTCTGAGTAAAAAGTTGAATTCAATCTGAAAAACAGACAAAAAGTTCTGCAGAAGAATAACTCCTCCTTTTCTTTCTGCTCAGATCTGTTCTTTTTCTTCCTGTTTCTCCGTCTTCCCTCTTTCCTCCGTGCGGCCGGTTTCAGACTTCAAGGTTTCAGTGTTCGTCAAGAAATTGCCGACCAGACAACCGAGCCTGCGTCCGTCCTGCAGAGCTGAGCTTTTCTGTTTTTGCTGCAGGTTTTTTTTTTCCTTCACCTTGTTTTTTCTCATTTCCTTCGTGGTTGTGTGGCGGCGGTCCGAGCGTCAGGGCCCCGGAGATGTTCGGGATCCAGGACAACCTGCCCCGCGGGGCCACGGCCAGCATGAAGGAGGAGCCGCTGGCTGTTCGCTCATGGATGCACTCGGCCGGTGTGGTGGACGCCAACACGGCCGCTCAGAGGTAAACTCACCGCCGCCCCAGAGGGATTCTGGGAGCTGTAGTCCCAGTGGACAAACGGCCTCAGCAGGAACATTTAGATCAGATGGAGACGGATTTAAATTCATTATTTCTGATGTGTTTTCAGGAACATTTAATCAGTTTGTGATTTGATTTTTCAGGATATTTCTGCTCTTTTTTTAGATGCAACATTTCATTTGTCACAGCAACATTTGTGCAGCACAGAGAATTTCTCTAATTAATTCAAAAAGGTCAGATTTCTTTGATAATTTCTAATATTTGTCAAAGATTTTCTGCATTGAAGGAGCAGAAAAGGAAAATCTGAATGCGATTGAAAAGAGAAATCATGTTTCTAATCTTAGTGCAAACTGAAGAAATTGTGTTTTTAGAATAATTTTAGAAGTTTCTGAGTTTAAAGGTCAAATATCTGAGAGAAAAATTAAAATTTAAAATCTCATTTTTAAATGTATTTATCTGAAGAGTTTGAGTTTGAAAGACGTGTGTCCTGTTTCTGAGGTCAAAGAAATTTTTTTTCATTTGGGGAAAAAAAAAGAAAATCTGTTTCTAACGTTCGTTTATCAGTCAGACCATATTTGTAGTTTTATGCTCAGAACAAAGTGATTTCAACAGGACGGTTAAAAGGAAAAGAGCAGAAAGAGTCGAAGCTTCAGGCTGATCAGAGCCGACAGTTAAAGAGTCTCAGTTACTACAAAGGATTCAAACAGGCAGACGTCCAATATTACATTTATTATTCATGTTTTCTGAGTTTTATTCTTTGGTCTAAGATGTTTCCTAATTCTCACTTTTCTCATAGTCCTGATCATTTTAGGGCTGTAATCCTGAAGAAAAATCTAAATCCTGAATGAACAGGTTTTCACTGAGCTGGACAGAGAGAGGCTTTGATTTTAAACTGGTTTTTCTTCAGCTGTGATGCTGGTTCAGCTGGTTCAGGTCCACATTTAGTGATGAAGATGCTGTTTGTTAAAAAAGTCTTTTGTGTGTAGTGGAGGTCAGCGCCTCAGTGTGAAGACGGACCAGAATGAAAGTCTTTTTCGTCTTCAGATTAAAGTTTCAGGCTCCTGCAGACATTCAGGCAGATTTTCACGCTCAGAGCTGCAGATGAAATGTGATCATTGACCATGAACATGTGTGAAACTGTTCATATCTGTCATATTTGTTACATGATAATCAGAACAGGCAGCGGGACAGATGCCGGCTGCAAATATAATGTCATTTTTCAAATTTATAACATCAGTTCAAACATTTTTTAACAAACATGATTTAGTCAATTAAATTTCATTTACTGACATTAGAGAAATTCAGATGCAAAGTGAAGCAGGTTTTTAACATGTTTCTAAAATGAAAAACATAAAACAGCCAAAAAATAACTGAAACCTCAATTTGAAACCTCAGGTCTCTGAATCTCTGAAACTTTATTTCTGATATTTTAAGCTTCTGTTAAATTAGATGTAGTAAAATAAACATTATGTGAAGCAGGAGTGTGAAATACAGAATAAACCTGTAACAGCATCAGTACAAACCGTCTCTGCTGAGACATCAGGTCTTTGTTTTAAACCAAAGCTGCAGATGAAATGTGATTTTTTTTTTCTTTAAAAAACCTGTGTAAAATTATTTTAGTTTTTTTATTTAGATTTTAGTAAATGACCCAAATGAAATCCAGTTCATCTGCTCACATGAGGATGGAAATTAAAATTATTTTTTGTGTTTAACGTTATGATGCTCTAATTAAATTAAAACTGAAAATTCTCATAAAGCAGAAAATAAAGAATAAAATCCAGTTCAGTTTCTGACAGGATCAGCGTCGGGTCTTTTTACATCAGAGCTGCACATTAATGATCGTATTTGAACATTAATGTGCAGTTTGTCACTGTGAACACTAAAATGAACGGTGTCAAGGAGCAGAGGTGTCAAAGAGAAGATCATTAAAAAAACTGAACTCAGTTTATCTGCACAGACACTTTATCATGTAAAATCATTAAATTAACACTTTCATATTTTGGTATTTTTAAATCCTCTGATGATTCTCAGATCGTCGTGAGGTCTGTCGGCTCCGAGCGTCAGATGACGCCGTGCAGAAAGTCGCACATCTTTACTAACACAAATCAACTTTTATTAACATTAAAATGTTTGTTTCTTCTCTTTTCTTCACTCAGCAGCAGATCGGTTAGGATTTCACGTTTAATATTCTGATGCTGAGGATGTGTTTCTGTGTCGACTGGAGCATTTTATTTTATTTTATTTTTTAATTCAGCAAAATCTAAAAATACAAATAATACAAATGGCATTTCTGCGTTCTAATGAGGAAATATGTTTGCAGTCGGGGTCAAAGCTGCAGTTTGACTTCTTTAATATGAATATTTATAAATCCTGACATGAACATGTGACTCAGTGTTTGCTGTGAATTTAAAGTGGTTTTTCTTTTCTTTTCTTTCTGTGAAATATTCCCTGCAGTACCAACATGCTGTTGTTAACATGGTTCATTCATGTGGAGGTTAAAGCCTGAAGCTTCATGTCACATCTCACTGAAGATTCTCATTTTTGTATGAATATTTTAGTTCTGGGTTTCGTCTGTTCACAGAATTATTAGGTTTAATTAAGATTCATGTTGTGATGAAAAGTTGTTTCACATGTTTGAGCTCAAACCTGAAGAGTTTAAAGGTGAAAGCAGGTTTGAGGTGACACATGATTCATTCCTGATCACAGACGAGTATTTTTTCATCATTTATCTTCAGCTTTGTTTTTCACTTTGCAGGTAAAGTTTCTCTTTGTCTCTTTGAGGAAACACTTTATTATCATTTGATGTCTCTTTTGTTATTTAATCTCTGACAGTGTTTGATGGGTTTCACTGAGGAGCGTTGATTTGAGCTTCAGGTCACATGAGGGGTTTCATGTTATTTCAGTAACTGAATTCAGTTTGGAAATTTAAGTCATTTCCAGTCCAAACATTCATCTGCTTTTCAAACTGTAAAATCACAGGCCTCGCTCAGAAATCAGAGAAAAACTATTCACACTCAAACGTTTCTTTTCAGGCAGAAGAAAAAAATAAAATTTTTACGGCGACAGACTTGGATGCTCTGTGCAGAGAGACCGTGTTTGTATCTGTTCTGGTGACAAACCTGGATCATGGTCTCTGAGAGGCCTCAGGCAAGAGCTGCTTCAGGGTGTTGATTTTTGTCCAGAACCTATTGGCTGAGTCTGATTAGTCACGGAAAAGACTTTCAGAAATATTAGAAATGTTATTTCAAGGTGGCAGCGCCGGGTGGAGCCGTAGAGTAACACAAACCCCCAACAATGTTTAACAGCGCACAAATAAAATGGAGGAAAAGATGTTTGGACTGAACACAACATGAACGTTGTTTTGCACAATTTTTTGCTCAAATTTTCAACCTGCTTTGATGCATCTTCAGCTCAGTTCAGCTCAGACTTTTTTCAGTCGCTCTGCCTCTAAAATTCACCTGCGTTTAGTCTGAACTCCAAGAACATAAAAAAAACAAGCTTCTCATTTTACAGCTGATTTATTTCTTTAACATTTCAGTGATGTTTTCTCTAAATGCTCATTTCGTGTTAAAGCCCCTTCAGGCTGAGTTTCATCAAATCTCTTTGTTAATTTCAGTTTTTAAACTTGTTCTCATCAGATTATTAAGCCCTGTTTGTTTGGTTTGTCTCATCTGTCTGAGCCGCTGTCTGTCTGTCTTTCAGCGGGGTGGGGTTAGCTCGTGCTCACTTTGAGAAGCAGCCTCCATCCAACCTGAGGAAGTCCAACTTCTTCCACTTCGTGCTGGCGCTGTATGACCGGCAGGGTCAGCCGGTCGAGATCGAACGCACAGCCTACGTTGACTTTGTGGAGAAAGAGAAGGTGAGAAACACGTGTAGGGAGGAGCTGGGACACAAACCAAACACACCACCAAAACAGATAGAAATTAAACGTCCTGCAGTTTCGTGCACTCTGAAAAATGTATTCAGAACAGAATGAAACAAAAGCAGCAAAAACTAAACCCATGTTACAGCCCGATTACCCCCACCCAGCAGATTAATGCCCAGGTCGGAGGGTTGACTGCATTTTTAGAACACAAATCAGGGGGATGCAGGACTGAAAAACGAATGCCCTCTCAAGCTGAAAGTCACGGGCCTGAGCAGGTGAAGATGTTCGTTCGCCAGCACACTTCATTTCTGCTTCAGTTTCTCTGTGACTGATTTGTCTTTCTGTGTCCAGGAGCCAACAGGAGAGAAAACCAACAATGGGATTCACTACAAACTGCAGCTGCTCTACAGTAACGGTGGGTACACTCGCTTTACTACACAGCGCAGCCTGTGTGGGTTTTATAGGGAACGATTTATCTTCAATGGAAAAGTTCTGTAAATAAAAACTGGACATTTGAATAAAAAAATAATCACAATCAATCTGAGATCTGAGAACAGTGATTTTAATGGAGTGTGTGTGTGTGTGTGTGTGTGTGTGTGTGTGTGTGTGTGTGTAGGAGTGAGAACGGAGCAGGATCTGTACGTTCGACTGATTGACTCCATGACCAAACAGGTAAGATTATTGATTATTGATTTTCAGATTGAGCTGATCAGAGAAAAAAAATCACTCAGACTTGATCAAAGGTCAAATCACAACATTCAACATCAGATCAGGTGAGAATATCAATCAGTCAATAACTGAATAACATTAGTGACTCTCCAGTAAACAGACCGGAGAGAGAGAGAGATTTCAAAATAAGAGCGTTTCCTCCTGCAGTGGAAGCTGACAGACTTTTGTTTTTCTGACTTTCCTCCTTCACACTGAGACACTGAACCCAGACTAAGCCAGTCTCAGCTCTCAGTGGTCACATGACCCACAAATCGTCCAGTCAGCATTCTGTCTCTCAGTCCGTTTGCGTCGTGTGATCCCATGAATCCACTTACTGTCTGTCCTACAGAGCAAAACAAAAGTATAAAATTATACACAAACAATAGGTGACGAGTTCATTCAGCGTCTAAATTTAATTAGTCCTCCCACATGGGTTCGTCTTTCAGTCAGTTCAAAGTACAAAGTACAAAGTTTTCTGAACAACCTACATTTGACAGGAAATGTGCAGAAACCAAATCAAAGTTCGAATCATTCAGACTAAAATGTAAATCTGTTGTGTGTAAATGTTCAGTGCTTCAGCTGTGAACTAGATACAGTTTTAATCTGTCCCACATTACTGTCTCTGTGAATTAAAGACACGTCGATGTGGAGAAGGCGCCATCACTTCCTGTGATGGGATGTGTGTGATCAGTCAGACTGTATCAGTGTGGATCAGTCTGTCGTTAGAGTTGACTGCAGACACACAAACATCTGAGAGATTTGCCACTTAGCACAAGGCTGCCTCTCTCTCCTGGGCGTGCGACACCACACATAATAAATCACATGCTGTCGAGCGTCTCTGATCACAGGCAACGTCAAGCTCGAACCATCTGTTAAACTCGTGTCATCTCTTCATTGTCTGAAACGACGGGATCGGGTCGTTATGGTTTCACTTCCGCGACGAACGGACGCTGCCTTCAGCTGTGGAATCAGTGTGTTCATCTGCTCGTGTCCCATGGAGATGTCCAACAATATATCCAATGATATGTGATTAGTCCCATTTAACTTTGGCCAATAGGGGGCGCTGACAGACGGTCCACAGTTTGTCCAGAGGTACATGAGGAGTGGACTGTGTCGACACAACTAATGAGAGTTTTGTTGTGAAAAGTCCTGGGCTTTGAAAGTATTGTTGAAGTCCATCAGGAGGAAGTGTTTAAACACACACTGACACACAACGTAGAAATGATGGTGACGTGTTGAGGTGTTCGCACAGATCATTTCACAAGTTAATAAAATGATTTTATTCGATGATTTAAGGTCCTAAAAAAAGTGAATGTGAGAATTTCTGACTGATTTCCTTCTCTGAGACGCTTCACAAACACGTCCTGATCGCTGTCCTGCTCTCCAGAGGATGAACCATTTCATTTTCATTTGATGACCCCACGATATTTCCTCTAGCGCCACCCTCAGGACAAACTTTACGTGTTTAGCCTCACTGCCATTCAGACTCTGAGAACAGGTAAATGGTCAGGATGTTGTTTGTAATGAAAGCTGTGGCCTGTGGGGGGCGCTGACAGGACTGTAGACTCATAGTTTTGAATTTCCAGTCCAGTCAGCATTCTGTCTCTCAGTCTGTTCTCTCTGTGTTTCACATGGAGACTAATGAAAACCAGCAACAGTTGAAGCATTTAAATCTAACGAGTCATTCAATTAATGAGGTTTTAACGAGCGTGCCCGTCAGGCGTCGTTTGCGTCGTGTGATCCCGTTTTTGTGAAAAAGGCTTTTCATGCATTTGGTTCCAGCTGTTTCATATGAATATCTGCAGGCTGCAGCTGTAATGGGACATTCAGAGGATCAAATGTTTGCCCTGCTCACTTCACACGCTCACGCACTCAGGCTAACAGCTCATAATCACTCATAATTGAGACAAATGAAACTGAGCTTTAATTGAGTTGTTTCTGCTGCGAGTAGGAAGGAGGAGGCGTGTCTTTACCACAGGTATCATACGTGAGCTGCAGCTGTACAGAACACACAACAGCTGGACGAGAGGTTGGAGGAAACTCGATGAAATTTGTCATCAGGTGTGTTTAAACACCTGGATTCACTACACTTGTATGTGTGTGTGTTCAGGCGATCATCTATGAAGGTCAGGACAAGAATCCAGAGATGTGCCGAGTTCTGCTGACACATGAGATTATGTGCAGGTAAGAAACTGTACCTGAACTAAAGGGTCGTTACAGGTCCAGCATTTTGGTCTACAACAGAGGTGGACTTGAGGAAAACGGGCCTGGACCTGACATGCCTAAACTTAAAGCCACACCTGGTCTTAACAGACCCGAGAACAGTCAATTCAATTAAATTCAGTTCAGTTTTATTTATATTGCTCCTTCCACAGTCAAAATAGTCTCAAAGTGCTTTACAGAGACCCAGAGCCTGACCCTAGTCTGACCCTACCAAGCCTGATTTTGCTGGAGGTGATTATTTCCTCAGTGTGAGGAGCTGAATGGGTCTGTAAAGGTCTGGGACCGGTTCTGAGACCGGTTCTGAGACAGGAGCTGTGAACTTATTCACTTATTAAATGTTTCTGACTAAACTGAAACAAACAACCTGTGACAGTTTTCATTATTCTGTCTGTGTCAGTCGCTGCTGTGATAAGAAGAGCTGTGGAAACCGAAACGAGACGCCTTCAGACCCCGTCATCATCGACAGGTAAGACACACACACACACACACACTATTATCATGCAGTGTGTTGACCTCTCCTGAATGTATTTCACGCTCTCTCTCACATATTGTTTTAATAGCAACATATTTCACATGCCTGCCCTGAGTGTGAGTGTGTGTGTGTGTGTGTGTGTGTGTGTGTGTGTGTGTGTGTGTGTGTGTGTGAGTGAGACGGACATGCAGTAAGTGTGTTATTGTAATTCAAACCTGATGTATAAATCTGTGTGTTTATAATTCAGATCAACATGTCAGAGTGTTTGTGTTGTGATACTGTGGAGTGTGTTACTGCTGATACAGTCTCACACACATTTACACAATAAGAAATGGTTGTTGTGTTGAATCCAGGTTTGTTGTGCAGTAGTTTCAGTGCAGTACTGAAGTGCTGTCTGTCATTTGTCTGTCACTTGAAGTCTGTGTGATAAAGGCTGTCCTCACCCACAGCAGACAGTCTGCTGCCTCAGTTAACAACCACAGCACACGTTATGCACATCATACACCTGTGAAGGTCCAGTACAGAAAACCATGGCAGCTACAGCACTGAAAAAACTACAACTCCTCATGAACCTTTAGAAGCATGGACGCTTTCATCATCAGAACTTTGTTTTGTCCTTCAGTCTCCAGCGGTCAGTCCTCCGTGTCCTGACCCTGTTACAGACACGTGAACTAACCACAGACGCTCACCTCGCTCATGGACTCTCTGTCGAGCTGTATTGTTTAATGCACAGAGGTTTGGGCTGATGGGAGATGGTGTTCTTTAGAGGCCAGTAAAAACATAAACATTATGAAAACAATAAAATTACATGATGGTTTTTTTCTTATGTAAACACTCAATGTTTACTTATTTGTTTGTGAGGTTCTGGTTTCAGACAGGTCCTCGTTTGAGTCAGCATCGTAACTGTAAACCTGGATGTTTTGATGTTATGGGGACATCACAAGAAAAAGGCTCAGCTGTCTTTTTGAAATCTCTCAGTCTGAAACCTGTTCTAAATTTGGGAAGATTAAAATGATTTACTTTGGTGTTCGACGTGTGGATTTCTGAATTTGTCAGGTTGTACAAAACAATTCACACAGAATGTTTAGTTTTAGGTCAAACAGGAAGAACATTCAAATCGCCGGTGCAGGGCTGAGAGGTCAAAGTCTGACAGACTGATTTTGACAAAGTGGCAGCAACATCACAGATGTGAGATATGGGTCAGCTCGGCTGTAATGTGTTCGAACATGAACCGATCAACCAGCAGACACAGATTACGTTCAGTCCACCTGGACTTTGGTAGGGTTCATACACAGGTGAATGTGAGCTGCAGATCTGGTCCCTGAACCACGACATTGATTGTTCAGCTGATGCTGGGTTGATGTGGTCCAATCCAGGCTGCGCCTTCCCCTCCTCCTCCTCCCCTTGTCTTTTATTTTTCTCTTCCTCCTCTCTGCCCCTCCTCGCCTCCTCCCCTTCTCTTCTCTCCCACGAGGAATCATATGCTCTCCTCTCCTCTTTTCACCTCCCCCTCCTCGTCTCTTCACCCCTCCTTTTCCTCTCCTTTTGTCCTCCCCCTGAGTATTAATCTCATTCTCCCTCCCCTTTTTCTCTCTCTCTCTGAGACTTTGTGGGGAAGGGGGGGTTTAAAAGGGGGAATATGGATGGATGGAGGTGTGGAGGTATAAGTGGATGGATGTGACTGCAGCAGCCTTTTGAAAAGAGAAGTGGTGATATTACAGCGGCTCGCTTCTCTCCATCTGCCCGCTGAAATGCATGATGGGAAGGTCTCTTGTGTCTTCGGCGGCGTCCAGTGAACAGGAAACATGTCAGGGTCAGACTTTGCTGCTGAGAGCACAAACACTCAGACCACTTTTATTTAAAGAACCAGTGTTTGACGTCCAACCTTCAGATTCCTGATCTAAAGTCACATGAATCTCAGTGAAAGCAGCGTGAGTAAAAGGCTGAAAGGACATTTACAGATTTACACTTCATCATGTTTTTGTCTTTTTGAATCCATATAAATAATGCAGACATTTCTGTTAATTGAAATTTCATTCTGAACACAAGATTCACTTTATAGCTGTTTATAGCTGTGGGGCTTTCAATCATGTCTTTCAATCTCCATCTGATGTTCTTCCTCATCAGATGGAGTTTGCTCAGTTCTGTGGGCGTTTTTGAAGCTGTTTTTAAAAACTGACAAAACTAATAAAGCTAATTAACCTTAGCCCCCAACTGAATGTAAATATGTTTGTATCCCACTAATTTGCTTTGTCAGGAAGGTTTTAGAGGAAAAATCTGTTTTTTTGAGTGAAGAAAATGTCACTGTCTGAGTGGGGGGTGGATGGTTGGACATCTAAAGCTCTGGACTCAGTGCTCTGGAGTCATATAAAGCAGAAATCTGATGGGTTATTTGGTGAGGAGATGACATTTAATGTGGAAAAGCTGTTGTTCCCAGAAGCAGAACATGTTGATATTGTGGATATGTTCAAATTAAATGTCCCCATGTCACGTGGATTAAAATATGACCTTAACATGTTTGCTGTTGGGGGACGGCACGGTGGTGAAATGGTTAGCACTGTCACTTCACAGCAAGAGGTCTGAGCTCTTCTGTGTGGAGTTTACATGTTCTCCCTGTGCCTGTGTGGGTTTTCTCCGGGTACTCTGGCTTCCTCCCACAATCCCCAAAAACATTCCCATCAGGTTAACTGGCTACTCTGAATTGCCCGTAGGTGTGAGTGTGTGGTTGTCTGTCTTTGTGTGTTAGCCCTGCGATTAACTGGTGACCAGGCCAGGGTGTACCCCGCCTCTCGCCCATAGTCAGCTGGGATAGGCTCCAGCTCCCTGCGACCCTGATGGATTAAGCGGTATAGAAGATGAATGGATGGATGTTTGCTGTTGTTAGGGGTCAGAGTTAAGTTGAGGTAAATGGAACTGTATCGTCTGCAAATGTGATCAGTGTGATAGAGGCTTCAGTCCCTGCTGCCAGCGACGGACTGACAGATGCTTTAGGTATGACTGGATATTTTATCTCTGCTCCTCAGCTTTATTTCTGAAGACACTGTTTAGGAGCTTCTGCTTAAAAACATTTATCTTTTGTTCCATTTACATTTACTTTCAACAAATTTATTAGACCACCTCTCATAAAAACAAGAAAACATAAATATTTTAGAAATCTTTGTAAAACGTCTTTAAAACTAATTTGGCAAATAACAAGCAGAAACAACTAAATAATTTTTCACAATCAAGCATGACATTCAACCAGAACTAATTTTTCTGTTCAGGAATGCAAGTAAATCCCTATGATTTGACATCTTAATCAAGAAATAATAATATGCTTCACTATTTCTTCATTTTTTTTTAATCACAGTTAATCTAAAAATTCATGGGTTAAAAATAATAATTATATTTCAGCGTTAAAAATATAATTCCAGTTAAAGAGCTTCTACATATTGGTGTATTAACCATTACAGAAACATAAAAAATTATTTTGGTAATTCATTTAGGGCAGCTGTGGCATAAACCTTACACTGGGTGGTGGTCTAATAAATTTGTTAAGCACTGTATATACCTATAATTTTTTTTTCTTCACCACGTTCAGTGATGAAAAGATTTGTGGTGAATGACTTTGAGAACAGAAAATGAAAAGAACTCAGACGTTTCCGGAGGTTTTAAGAACTCAGTTCTGATTTATTGGGTTTCTTTCTGACATTTATCTTATTTCAGGCTCTTTTTAGATTCACTCTGAACACACGCTGCTCTTTATCTTTCTGACAGTTTCAGAAAAGGTAAATGATTTTTGACCAGTACACTTACGTCATGTGTGTCGTGGCCCTGCTGGCTTTGCGGAGAAGTTCAGTCTTTACTGGCCTATTTAGGAAACTGGTTTGAAACTGGACAGTAACAGACACCAAACCAGTTTCATCCATCAGTAAAACAGACTGAAGAAAGAATTGTTGCTTAGAAGACTGATACTGTTGTGGTTTAAAGGAAAGAAAATATCTCATCCCCTCATTCAGTGTACTGTAAATGCTGCTGTTAAACGTCCCTGGCCGCCTCCTGAGGGGTCCCGTACCACAGGTTGAACCTCACTGGTTTCAGGTTCTTTGTTCTGAAGCCTTTGAGGGTCAGCGATGACGGGACAATCTCCCCTCTGAGCATCGACTGTGAGAATGTTTTAACACGATGATCTTCAGTCAGTTTAACGTCTTTAAACTCTCTGTGTCCTCAGAAAACGTCTCAGCTGAGATTTGACTCGTCTTTTCGTCTTTTCGTCTTCTGTCTGCCTGTTTGGAGCTGATGATGATGGTGGTGATGGGACCAGCTCTCATCTTTTCACGCGCTCGCTCTGAATACCAGATGTGAGAATTTTTTTGGGGGGGGGGTACAATCTCCTGTCTGTGAGGGTCTCTGGTGTCTGCAGCGTGGGATTATGGGAGAACGAAGTGCTGTCAATCATGTAGCGGGCGTAGGTGTGATTTCCCTCTCATGCTGCAGGTTGGTTTTGGATGGAATCTCATTACTGGCCGTGTTTCAGGGTGACTGACAGCAGAATAATGTTTGGGGCCCCCAGAGGCGCCCGGCTGGCTAAATGTTAAATGTATGAATGCATGGGAGTCAATGGAGAGATGAAGTGTAGCTGAAAATTTTTTCTTCCTGGGAAACGGTCACGGAGTGAAGAGTGTGACCCTGAACGCACCATCTGCTGCAGGGTGTCTGCTGAAACACAACGAACAGAGTTTATAGGAAGCTGGAACACAAATGCAACATCTTACAGACACACAACACAGACAGGCATTTAAATGTGTTGGGGCGACACAATGAAATTATTGACTCTTTCACCAAAAAGATCTTTTCACGGTCCTTTGACTGAACAATTCATCAAAAAAATAATCAGCAGATTATCAACGAGCTTACCTGCCTGGGCCACCCCGATGTCCCCTAACCCCTCAGCCCTTCATCCTGAAGATCCTGATCCTGACTTTTGGACCACTCCCAGTCCGAGCCCTCACCTGGGTGGACCTGACCCGAACAGATCAGAGGATCATTAGAGCTGATTCAACATGTGACCTGAACAGAGAAGAGCACAAACAGCAGCAGCATGGTGATCGATCGCTTCTTCCAATAATGATTTTCCAATTTAAATTTGATTGTGTTGTCATGCCCTAGGAACAAATGTAAAGCCATAGAGTCCAGCGTAATTAATATTATCGATGCACAAGACAGAGTTCAGTTCTCACTCTCCTCTCATTCCATGTCCGTTCAGATCCGGACCACAGGCCCGTGGCAGTAGCACCAGGCCAACACCCGACCCAATTAGACTGAGGGCGATTTGGACCCACGACTCAGGTCCCGGGTCGAGTCTCAGTGTCAGTTTCTCAAAACTGAAGTGAAGAGTCCACTGAAGACCAGACTCACACCTGGAATAAGACGGCCAATCAAATTCATGCAAACACACAATTCTGTCTGTGGCATGAACCCTGAGCTGCTGCTGCTCACCTGAGACCAGAGGCTGCTCTGGTTTTACTGGCTGGTTTTCACTGGATTTTATGGTTTTCGTGTGTGTGTGTGTGTGTGTGTGTGTTAACCTGACTGTCAAAGGTGATGTATTGATCGTCTTGTTCATCATTAGACATCAGACATGCTCCTCCTCTGTAACACCACAAACTGATGCTCCTCCTCCTCTTCCTCCTCCTCACATCCTCTTCATCCCCCCCTTTTCCTCTTTCTCTTCCTACCTCTCCTGCAGTAAATCTCCTTCCTCTAATTGGTATTTAACAGGTGTTTCCTGTTCTGTGTGTGTGCATAGTATTGATCGTCAGTAAGCGTTGCTGGTAGCAACGTATCACTATTGATTAACAATTTTAAAAAAGAAAGTGTTTTTATTGCTACTCCTCACACACACACACACACTCACAATCGGTATTTCAGGAAACGGCTTAACATTGCATCAGATGGGCTAATTAACTACAAAGGTCTCTCTCTCTCTCTCTCACACACACACACACATTCACTCACTGTGATTGGCAGCTGTGTGTCCGTGTGTTTTGTTTCATTGTTTGTTGTTTATGTTAACGATCTCTTAACGAGGCGTCTGGTAACGAGCTGTTCAGCTCAAAGAGAAGCGCTGAATTGTCGTCACGACAACGATGTTGTTTGTCCTCCGATGATGTCATTGACTTTACCTGCAGTTGCTCAGTCTTGTTGCTCGTTGGAGCCTCAGTTTCTCTTCTGGTTGCTTGAAAAAGTAGAGAACAAGTTGCTGAAGGTTTTCTAACTAAGTTGGTCAATTTTATCTTTCTGTCATCAGCATGTTTCCCTGATAATCCATCAACTTGTTGGTCAGTGTTGGTCAATATGTTGTTTCTCTGCAGGGGTCAGCCTGGTTGCCATCGGTGTTGCTGTTGCTTCTCAGCAGAACTTTCCAGAGAAGTTGCCGAAGTTTTCTTTAAAACTGTTTGTGTGGCCGTGGCGTCACTCATCTGCAGCAAATTAAACGTTGACGTTTTCTAAATGTTCGTTTCTCATTATGATCCTGATTCTGTTCGTCAGCTGATTCAACGAGCAGAGATGTAACAAGAATCGTCTTTAATAAGACCTCTCCTCAGCTGCTTTCTGATTGGTCCTTACGGAGAGCCGTGTGTGATTGGTCAGATCCGAAACCTCAGAGAGACAAAGCAGCTCAGCAGGACAGACAGATGAAATTACTCCCAGTGTGTCAGTGACAGGTGATTGGTTAATGCTCACCTGGAGAAACAGCCAAACCACAGCATTTAGAGCAGGAGCTGATTCTGTCACTGAAACTGGTTTGACTTTTATCCGGTGAGACTGGAGCAGAGTTGAACCTTCTCCTCCTCCTCCTCTGTTCTTCATCACAGTGAGGAGGAGGAGGAATTGTCTGTTTTCATTTGCCTTGAAGGGAGAGATGATGGACTCCTCATTATCTAATTTAATTATCTCCTCCCTCACCTCCTCTCCTCCTCCTCCTCTCCACATCAGTCTGGAAACCGAGGACTAGATCTCCAGGTCTGGAAAAACCTGTGTGTTTGCGTATGTGTTTTTGTTACTTCCTTTCCCGGAATAAATGCTGACCTTGTCGGGACCGAAGTCTGAAAACCTAATTTCTGGTCCTGGTTAAGGTTCAGGTTTAGTCCCCTGTAGCGTCCTGTCAGCTGCACAGATCTGAAACCAGCTGTGTTACATCTGGATGGATTTTATCTCTCCTCAACCTGATGTTTTTTTGTGTGTGTGTGTGTGTGTGTGTGTGTGTGTGTGTGTGTCTGAGCAGCAGTGATTGACAGCTGACATTAAGTTGTTTAGCAGTAAAATGTCAGAGTCTGAATATTCCTGTCGCTCTGTTTGACCCTGTCTGTCTGCCATAGGACCAGCAGACCAGTGAATCAGTTCAGGGTTTATCCTGTTTTAATGGGAATCAGAGAAACAGCAGCAGAAGCACCGGCCTCCAAAACACTTCCAACACAACGTCTCTTAGTTCTGACCTCTGACCTGATGCTTCAGTTTAATCGTCTGATGCTTTTAAAGTTTCCGTTACGCGTCAGAGTCCGTCCGACTTTTCAGGTGTGTTCTGCAGGTAAACGACAGCTCAGGGTTAGGGTGCAGTACACACACACACACTGGGCTTTATAGTGGTTACACTGGTTCCTCAGGTTTAAATATTAAAGCTTATTATACAGAGCTGACAGGGAACAAAGGGAGTCAGCTGGTGTGTGAACTGGTGTGCATGCAGGGAGCTGATGAGCACTGACGCAGCACCTCCACCGAGTTTATCGACATCCACTCCCTACACTCTCCACCCAGAATGTCTCTCTACAGAGGAAAAGAAAACTACTGACACCTGCCAACCAATCAGAGGCAAAAGTTTTCACAGTAAGTCTGCTTAGTGATGTCGAGTTTTTAAATCTGAGTTTACATCAGATCTGAAACCAGCTGTGTCACATCTGGAGTGCATTTTATCTCTCCTTGACCTGATGTGTATGGGTGTGTGTGTGTGTGTGTGTGTGTGGAGGGGGGGGTTGTAACAGCTGGTGCTCTGTTCTTCAGCCTGTGATGCCACCTGACACACTGAAACACGAAACACACACACACACCCTACTTCACTTTTCATAAGTATGCAAAATCACACGTTTTGTCTGTGGCTATAAAAAGGCAATCAGAGAGTGTGTGTGTGTGGGGTGTGTGTGTGTGTGTGTGTGTGGGAGTCATAATAGCTGTTAATTAGCTCCATGTTCAAACCAGCCACGGATGCTAATTAGCAGAAAAACCTGTCCAGCATTTGGTGTTAATTAGAGCGACAGGCCCAAACACATCTGACCGCACACACACACACACACACACACACACACACACACACACAGCTGTCAGATTTTAACTCTGTCCCATCATGTGTAGTTTTGTTTGACATGCAAGACAGTTCAGTCTCTTCTGACCCACACTGCCCACACAACAACACTACAACACCACAACATCTAGGATCTGATAAGGCCATGGCTTCAAAATAAAAACAGGAAATGCAAAACAAAGCTCAGGAGACCAGAACAGGAGACAAAAAGTCCAGGAAGAGTTCAGTGAAAAGTCCAAACAGTCACCGAGGAGCAGATCACAACATTTACGGCTCTTTGTCGTGAACAGCTGCTCTCACACAGGTTAGTGCAGGTCGAAGAGCTTCACATGTGACTCAGATGCTGACAGGACAGAAACCGAAGCTTCACTGGATAAAAAGTGAAACTGGAAAAATAGAACAATGAAAAACTTCGACGTAATGAATTGAACGATTTTCTCCACCAGATTCATCTCCTGTAAACTTGTTACAGACTTTTGTGAAGCCTAGCAGGCATCTGTGAGTGAGGTGGGGGTCGTGTCTGGGGGACTTGATCTTGGATCTCTCTGAGCATCATTTCTGTTTGCAAAGACCAAATGTGTTGCTGTTTTAACCTGAGGCAGCAACGCGCTTCCTGTGCCTTCCTGAGTCCACTAGGAAGTGAAATAAGAAGAAGAAGAAATCAGAACAATACAGACTGGCTCTGCTCCGCGGCGTCTTCCAGTCAAACCAAATCACTCAAGATGTTTGACGCACTGTAAATTTTCAGACATCGTAGACAAAGTCTGCTGCAGAGGTCATCTGTTCTTCACTGCAGCCCAGGAGATCTCGATCTTGGTGAAGAACCTGTGAGTGGATCCAGACTGAACCAGGTCAGGAAGAAGAGACACAGCAATCATCAGACCCCTCTCTTCAGTTTCCCTCCAGCGTTTGGCTTCTTTGTCTTTGACGGTGTGAGACAGTGCATCAGGTAACAGGTGAGTTCCTCATCCCAGGTTCCTGCTGGCTCCACTCTGGTCGTTGGAGTGATTTGAGTTCTTCATGAAGGGAGTGATGTTTGTGACTGACTGCTCCTCCTCCTCCTCTCTTTTGTTTAGTTTCTCCTCCTCCATCACTTTGTTAATCAGTTAACTCCCTGCTGCTAATTGACAGTTGTCATTAATTATCTCTGACTGCTCTGATTTGTATTCAAATGTATTCGTTAACAGCAGAATGTTCTGCTCATTTACATATTAAATACAAGTTGTTTTTGCTTCAACAGAATAATTTATTCATGTTTCCTTTAGTTTATATTTTATTTTTAACATCAGAGTCATGTGGGGACAGGTGTGTGTGTGTATGTGTGTGTGTGGGTGTCTTGTATTGCTGTCTTTGTGAGGACCAGTGAGGGCTCAGCTCAGAGTCAGGTTTAGTTTAATGTTTTTCCCTGATGATTCATTCTCAAGGGGCGGCATGGTGGTGCAGTGGTTAGCACTATCATCTCACTGCAAGAGGGTTCCAGGTTCGAACCCCAGTCTGAGCTTTTGTGCGGAGTTTGCATGTGCTGCGTGGGTTCTCTCCGGGTACTCCGGCTTCCTCCTACAAGGTTAACTGGCTACTCTAAATTGCCCATAGATGTGAGTGTGTGCGTGTGTGGTTGTCTGTCTTTGTGTGTCAGCCCTGTGATTGACTGGCGACCAGTCCAGGGTGTACCCCGCCTCTCGCCCGTAGTCACCTGGGATAGGCTCCAGCTCCGAGCGACCCTGGCGGATTAAGCGGTAGAAAATGGATGGATGGATTCAGTCTCGACCTTGGAAGCAGCAGTTGGTAAAACCTTCATAGAGCTCACAGTTAGTTAATTTAGTTGGTGTCAGAGTTTAAATGTCACAGTAAACACAGAGAGAATATCCCAGAAAAATCCAACCAGAGTTTAACAAATAAGATTAAACTTTAACAATAATAAAACTAAAAATAATAAAACTAAAGCTAAAAAAGCTAAAAAAAAAAAAAAACTAAATTAAACATTAAAATTAATGACAGAAAGAACAGCAGCACTGAGGTCAGTGTGTGAAATCTGAAACCTGTCGAGAGCTGACATGAAACCGGAACCTCCAGGTTCTGTTCCAGGAATAAGAAAAGCCCAGTCAGAGGTTTACCTTCACTGCTGGGAGCTTTGTTTTCACTGGGTGACGAACGGAGGTCGACACCGACTCTGCCCAGGTTATCCGAACGCTTCGTCTACGCTGCTGAGCTCATTTTCTCTGTGCTCATCAGGAAGACTTCACCTTCCAAAAGTAGCTGCTGAGGTGAGACACTGAATGAGGGAGAGCTGAGCTCAGAGAGTTTAAAGTCAGCAGCTGCTTTAAAGTAAAGATGAACCTGAACACACAGAGAGGGAGCAGTGCAAATGACTCGGATCAGATTAAGAGGCAGAGCTGCCAACAGCACGTAAATCACACACACACACACACACACTGTGTGACATTACATTACCGACAGCATAATTCCTCCTCACAGTGCGACTACATTTTCTACCTCATAGAGCATATTAACTCCAACACAGTGTGTGTCACACAGTGTGTGTGTGTGTGTGTGAATACTATTCTTCCCAGAGATAAATTTGCGGTGCGTCCTAATTTCCTGCTCATAAATATGAGCAGTAATAGACTGTGTGTGTGTGTCAGTCTACACACAGTGTGTGTGTGTGTCAGTCTACACACAGTGTGTGTGTGTGTCAGTCTACACACAGTGTGTGTGTGTGTCTGTGTGTGTCGGGTCTTCCCTGCTTATCACATAACAAATTGAAAGCTTAATCTGTCCTGCATGTAGATTTACAACCTCGATCGCTCGCTCTCTCTCATTGAGAGGAGGAGGAGAAAATAGATGGAGAGAGGAAACAAGGGAGGAGAGAAGGAGACAAGATGAGAGAAGGTGTAAAAAAGAGGAGGAGGAGGAGGAGGAGGTGAAGAGGAGGACGGTAGGTAAGTTGAGTCTGTGTGTCTAAAGATAAGGTGACGATCAGCTGAGACTGCAGATGCTCGGTAGTTACAACGGTGATAAGACTGTGTGGGTGCGCGAGCAGCTGATCAGAGGTCAAAGGTCACGTGGGCACACTGAGTTTATCTTCAGACAAACATCAGCAAGACTTCATCCAATCAGAGACAAAGTTCTCTGCTGCTGCTGGGAGAGCACAACAACAAGAACAATAATTAATGATTAAACATTGACTCCACACACGTTACATAAAGGAAATAAGCAAAAAAAACACTAAAATGAACGCGGCTGAAAAATCTTCAAATTTTAACAGAATTTTTAGAAAAAGATCAAAATAAAAAACGGGAGTGAGGCCTGGTTCCCTATGCTGCTGCGAGAACATGAGCTGCAGCCAAAGCTCAGACAATGGAGAACAAGTGGAGAACAAGATGGAGAACGTGATAGAGAATGTGATGGAGAACATGCAGAGAAGATGATGGAGAACGTGTGGAGAACGTGATGGAGAACATGCAGAGAAGATGATGGAGAACACGTGGAGAACGTGATGGAGAACATGAAGGGGAGCACGTGGAGAATGTGATGGAGACCATGGTGGGGAACACGTGTAGAATGTGATGGAGACCATGCGGAGAAGATGATGGAGAACGTGATGGAGAACATGCAGAGAAGATGATGGAGAACACGTGGAGAACGTGATGGAGAACACGTGAAGAATGTGATGGAGACCATGCGGAGAAGATGATGGAGAACACGTGAAGAACGTGATGGAGAACACGTGAAGAATGTGATGGAGACCATGCGGAGAAGATGATGGAGAACACGTGAAGAACGTG
>JBBMJY010000014.1:18219199-18241829 GCA_037833715.1 Toxotes lorentzi | reverse complement strand
GAGACACTTCAGTCTGAAACATGTGATGAAACATGATGAGACTGCAACACATGATGCGACTCTTCAGTCTGAAACACATGATGAGACGCTTCAGTCTGAAACATGATTCAGTTAGAGCCCGAGTGAGCGACCAACAGAGCGCTGCTAACGTGGATAAAAAAAACCAAGGAGACCTGTTGCAGGAAATTGTCTTTGTCTCACAGTCTCCGTGTGTCTGCTGTCTCACACACACACAGAGTAACCCCCCCCCCCGAGCTGACAGGATGTTCAGTCCAGTTTAACTAGCAGAGGAGGAGGGAGACAGGGCAGGTGAGCTACAGAGAGCACATGGAGAGAGAGAGTCAGATCAGATGAGTCAGACAGGTGCAGTCAGGTCAAGCCTTCGATTTTGCGACTGGTTGTCGTGACGACAGCAGGGTGAAGGATGTGCTGGTTAGTCACCGTGGCGACAGAGAGGACACCTCCACTCGCTCTCTGTGTGACCTTCTGCTTTGTCGCCATGGATCAACAGCAACAACCTCGCGACGGCAACCAGCTGCAGATGATGAATGACCGCAGCTGAGTGGCTGTCAGAGTGAGGCAGTGACATCACAGAGGAGGTGGGGCCATGGTTGACAGCGTCTACAGTTTTTTACTTTGTTCTGTTCATTTTTCACAATAAGAAAATGGACAATTTAGCTTTTTAGTTTATATTTGTTCTATATTGTTATATATACATAGACTTTTAAAGGTGACTGAGATTTTTAAAAACTCATCTCTGGCAAAAATATGAAGACAATAGCAGAAAAAGTTCTCACAAATTTCCTTTTCCTCTACATATAAAATGTACGTTTCTCTGTTGACACAAAGGATGAAGTAACATTTGTGTCAAATGATGCATTTTTTTTTTTTTTTTAGTATTTTTAGTTTTTGAGGAAGCGCAATGTTGTGTCTTTCTGTAGGTTATAAATACAGTTTTCTGTGTGTGCAGGTGGTGGTGTCTACGACAGTGAACGTGGACGGTCATGTTCTCGCCGTCTCCGATAACATGTTCGTACACAATAACTCCAAACATGGCCGCCGAGCCCGGAGACTGGACCCATCTGAAGGTATGCAGTCCAAAGGTTTCATATGTCTTTACCAATCAGCAGCTGCAGGGACTCGAATGGCCACTAGATACCGCTGTGATAAAACTCTGATTGTACCAAAGTGAGTGGGAAATATACACATAGAACAAAAACAAGATCAAAAACTCCAGAGGAGCAATACAGAAGCCTGAGGGACCCCACACCTCTGCAGTACCTCCAGAACACCTGTAATGTCAATGTTAATTATTTCATGTTGAAATTATTTGTAGTAAATTCTGTTTCCCATTGCTGTTGTTTGAGACCAGAGCAGGAGTTTACATTGATGTGGTTAAACTGTGGCTTTCTTTAAAACCTCTGTGATGAATCATCTCATGAGGAGCAGCAGCAGCAGCAGCTCAAAATACTTTGAGCTGGAAAAACCAAACATTCTTTTCCTTTTCCTTTTCGACTTGGTCCAGTCGCTTGGGGAAAATTCTCAGTGAACTTCACTCTGGTTCTCTGGGTGGTGTTGAAGCTCAATGATACAGCAGCTACTACTGATTTCTCAGTTGAAAGGGAGGTGTTTGTATGGTGGACTGCGGTCTGGCCAGCCCAGTATCCTTGAATTTATGTTCCTTGTGGATGATTCCGCAGTACAGTGTTCATCATTAGGACAGGAAGCAGTGTGTATAGAGATGAAGTGAGAGGGTGTGGAGGTAAAGGAGGTGGATAGACATGTAGCAGAAACCAGTTCACTTCCCAGAGCTGCGACCACAGCCTTGACCTAACATCGACCAGACTGTAGCTGCCATCAGCAGACTGTGTAGAAATCACTGTAGGGTGTTTCACAATCGTCCTCCTGTTTAAGCTCAGTGTCATTAAACTGGATGCTGACACAGATCGTCACATCCTGAGAGTTTGTCCTCAGTGTGAGGACAGTGTGTGATAATTCACATGTCGAAGTTTGAGATGATGTGAGTCTGGCCTGAGATTCATTCCTTAAAATGTTGCTCTGACTGGGTCTGAAAGTCTAGACCAGAGAACCTGAACAGCCAGAGAGTAAGAGAGAGAGAGAGGAGTGTAATTTGGTCTTTGAAGAGCAATCACCCCAGTGGCTTGTGGGTAGAAAGACCAGACGCCTCACTGTCCCTAGAGAGGACAGTGTGTGTGTGTGTGTGTGTGTGTCTTTTTGCAGGCTGTTCAACCTCTTTAATTGCCCTCCTAATTAAAGATGGTAACCATGGAAACCACCCCTCCCAATCAGAGCTCAGCAGAGTCCCGTGGGTTTGAACCCTCTCTCTCATTTTACTGTTTCTCTCTGCTTCTTCTCTCTGTTCTGTTTTTCCTCTACAGACATTAAAGTCAGCACAAAGCTACGAGTTTAAAGGTTTACTTTGAGGACAGTGTCTTCATCAGAGACCAACGACTTCAAATCTCAGTGAGACCTTTAGCTCAACTTTGACTTTAACACCAATGTCCTTACTTACTTGGTTGTAGATTGATATTCAGACGAAAGTTGTTTTTCACAATTCAAATCTTCATTTTCCCAATAACAGATATGAATGGATTACAGACAGACGACAGATTATCAGACCCAGGAAAGACGGAGATTCATCTGTGTTTGGTTTGACGTTTCTAACATTCGTTTGACAGAAATAATTAAACATTAAAGAAACATTCTTCATTTGCTGACAGACACACAGTGACGTGTTAAGGGCCCAAAACACAAAGTTTAGGACTCGGTCTTGACTCTTAACCTGACTTGAGCTGGCTCATATTTACTTTTTGGGACTTGTGACTTAGCTGTCCTAGGCTGAGACTGGATTTGGGACTTACCTGACTTGCAGGGATCAGACTGTGTCTGCATGTCTTGATTTGGAACTTAATATGGACTTGCCTCTGGACGTAGCTGTCTGGATTTGGGGCTTAATGGCCAGAGCTTGACTCATGGCTTGAAGAACAGTGACTCTGTCCATGAAACCCTGCTGACAGCTGCTTCATTAATGGAAGATAAAATATCATCTCAGGACCAGAAACATCACAACCAGACGTTAACTGCACCAACAAACATTAAAGCTGGATTAGAAAATCACCAACATGTTGTCTCTTCACATCAGAAAGAACTGAACACACACAGTGAAGCTCTTCAGTGTCAAAGCCACACCGACCGTGTCATCAGAGTCAATCAGTCAAATCAGAATCAATCATCAACGATAAAACGACTCAGTCCAACATGCTTCATCAGTTTCACACGATCCGTTTCTGCTGAGTGAGGAGGAGAAGCCGAGAAGAGAGGAAAAGTTAAAGGGAGAGAATAGAATAAAATAGAGTAGAATTCACTGGAGTAGAATAGAATAGAGGTCAGGTGCTGTAATGTCATCTTAAATCGTCAGTGGTGAGATTAGCTGCTCAGCTTCACACACACGCACACACACGCACACACTCACTGGCCGGTAATGACTACTTCTCTGTCTTCTTTCAAGTGCAGCTGCAGATTAATTATAAAGTGAAATGAAAGCACATTTTGTGTGTGTGTGTGTGTGTGTGTGTGTGTGTGTGTGTGTGTGTGGGTGAGTGGGTGAGTGGGTGGGCGAGTGTGTGTGAACTAAGTGAAAGCGGATAAAAGCCACGACCCAATTAAATCATGTTCTGTGTGTGTGTGTGTGTGTGTGTGTGTGTGTGTGTGTGTGTGTGTGTGTGTGTGTGTGTGTGTGTGTGTGTGTGACCTTCAGCCTCAGTACCTCAGTAGTACTGCAGTAGTGTAGATAAGTGGTTACCAACCTGTGGGCCTGGACACCTGAAGAGGTCTCCAGATGAATCTCAGGATCCCGAGCTGAGACAAACCCACATCAGACAGATTTTTCTGACTCTTCAAACTTTTAAAACTGAGGAAAATGATTAAAAGAAGAAGATTCAGAGGGAAACAACATTTTCAGGAACATCCTGTTTACACAGTAAGAGCACGAGGCTGTGCGCACAGTGAAGAGCCGCCAACATGGATGCCTGTCCCTGTCCCCTCCACCTCCAGTCAGCAGGTGTTTTCTGAAGCTGTCGATGTTTTTCAGATGGATCTGAGAGTCACTGACGAATGAACGGAAACCAGGAGCATCTAAGACGCCTCCTCACGCCTCACAGCCCCACTCACACTAAACATAGGAAAGATGCAGTTAAGCCAATGACCAGTGGGGGCAGTATATCAGGATACGGAGAATGTTCAACAGCAGACTCTGAACAAACTACAACAACAATGGAGGAGCGATGGACAAAGCTTATTAATCTAAGGTTTTGACAGAACTGCTGCACATTTGTCTCCTGAGTTTGGTATTATCCAATCAAATTTCTAAAAGTTTTCTGCTCTGATTTTTTTGGAGTTAGGGTTCAGTCATTGATTTGACTTATTTTAAGAGGAAGTGCACCTGTTCCCACCTCACCTGTCGCGCAGCGACCAAAGACTCTCTCTAGGACTTGTTGTGTCCTCTCTCCATGGTTAAACTGTGGTCTCTGAGTCTGTATTTGGTCAGGATCTGTCTCAAACTCTGCCTGTTTCATGGTTTATGGCTGAGGTTTGACAGTGTTCCAGATCATCAGGCATCTTTGATTCATTTAATAATTTGGTTTACTCTGATCAGTGGTCAGAAAGCAGTGCCGGTCTGAGGCGGAACTGTATTGGGTGTAGTGTAATCAGTAAGTCTCAGGCCCAGAGGGGACTCTTCTGGAGGTCCGGTTTTTGGGTTTTTAGAGCCTGAAATCTCAGTTTGTCTTAGGTCTGTCCTAGGTCAGTCTGAGATGTAAGCAGACTGTTTTTGTTTCGGTTAATGATCAATCGGTCACAGATGTTGAATGTGGACCCGCACAGGATCCGGGATAGTCTCTATGGGACTATCCTGATTGGACCCTGGTCTTCACTACTATAAAGGCCAAATGTTCAGATTACACTGTCAAAGTTTTCTTCTAATTACATAAGATGCTGTATATGCTTTTTGTTTATTTTTGTCTATTTGTTTCGCTCTCTCTCTGTCTCTCGTCCAGCAGCCACTCCCTGTATTAAGGCCATCAGTCCCAGTGAGGGCTGGACGACGGGGGGAGCCACCGTCATTCTGATCGGAGACAACTTCTTTGACGGCCTGCAGGTCGTCTTCGGTACAATGCTGGTGTGGAGCGAGGTAACGTGCACCTGTTCGTGAATCAATAACCAATACATCCAACAAACAGTGACAGTGACTCTGTAATGTCACTGTGTCTCTGTCTGTGGTCAGTTTCCTGTCTGCTCTGTAAAGAGGACATCTAAGACAAACTGTGTCTCTCTCTCTCCAGCTGATCACCCCTCACGCCATTCGGGTCCAGACTCCCCCACGTCACATCCCCGGGGTCGTTGAGGTCACGCTGTCCTACAAATCCAAACAGTTCTGTAAAGGTGCACCGGGACGTTTCGTCTACACAGGTAACACAAACATGCACTGATGGGACAGGAACCGCACAGCCAATCACAGCCTGTCTTCATTTTCAGACAGTGATCAATCACTAATAAATAACTCCAGATCAGTGGAGGTGTCTCTGATCACAGTCAGAGTAATTACACACATTTAAATCCCATTAACCCTCACACTCTGTCTGTGGACCACAAACACACACACACTTAAAGAACTCTGTGTGTGTGATGTCATCAGTCACATGACCCTCTGTTTCATACAGCAGCTGCTTTCACACCTCAGTGGTTCAGAGCGTCTCGTCCTGTTCACCTCCACCCTGCACCACCCAGCTCCCAGCATGCTTTGCACCACCAACTTTATTAGCAAAGCACCTTTCAGACACAGGCTACAGAACAACATTTAAAAGTAGCACCTGTCAAACACTGAGAGGTTGTTGTTGTTGTGAAGCAGGGACAGTGTCACATGGTAACACCTGAGATTTTAGATGAAGATGGTGACATCACACAGGTAGGTCTGTTCTCTGACAGACAGCCTGTGTCTGCTCAAAGTCCATGAAATTTCGATGAGTATTGATTGTGAAGTATCGATCGCTTCAATGCCTCCTGTCTGACACACCTTCAGATTTTCATTTCCTCACCTCACACACATGCACATACACACAGCTGACGCCCTGTTCGTCCTGCTCGTCACAGATAAATGAAAAAGAACCGATGGACGTTTCATGGTCATTCAGTAAAAATGGTTTTGCTGGTTTGTCTCTTGATTCTGGGTCAAAGAGTCTTTTGTTCAGCCTTAGAAACACGGACGTCCCAGCACTTCCTTCCTCAACCAAAGCTGGGCACCAACACATAGGAAATCAGTTCTGTTAAAATAAAAGCATAAATAAAACAAAGCAATGTTTAATGGTAAAACTGGTTTATAAACCAGAATGAAATCAGACTGACGACACTTTATTCTCCTCACAGATTTGTTTTGGTTCTGTATTCTAGTTCTTGAGAATACTACAATTCCCATGAGCCTCAGCTGTGAGTGTAGGGTCATCTTATATTCTGAATCACAGCTGACTTGACCCAAACCTGATTCCCATTCACTGATTTCACAGTGAACTGATCCAAAGACCAGAACCCGTGAGGCTGATTGACAGTTTGACAGGGTGACGGCAGTCCGGGGCTGGCGCTGCAGAGAGAAAGCAAGACTGAGATCAATGTCAGGTGTCATGTCAGATCAATACAAACTAATCAAATCTTTATTAATAGTCAATATTAACAACATATCAGCTGAGTGGCACGCTGGGAGCTGAACTCTGACATCTAGCAGTTACCACAGTGATGCACCATCACGTCTTATTGATCGCAGCGTTACACGGTCTGGAGGCGCTCATTACAGACAATTAGCCAATAAGATAAAGACCTCAGAGGTGTAACGACTGACGCACAAGGCAAAGACTCCAACGCACAACTCTGAGGCAGAATCGGGTTTCCAAAAAACGTCGTCACTGAAGGGCTGGGTACACACTGAGGGGGGGGCAGAAAACTGGAAACACTGAAAAAGGCTGGAACGCTGGTCTCAAGGAACAAAGACAAACAGAGACAAAATACAGTTGGCGCGGGGACAAAGAGACACAGGTGTAACAGATCAGAGCAGACAGTCACAGAGGTGGGAAACAAAGGACAACAGGAAGTGGCATCTGAAACCACGAAGTTAGGACACCAAAATAAAACAGGAAATACTACAAGAGATGGCTGGTCACACGAGTTTCAGCTCCCCAGTGTTTGTGCAGCCGTTGTTTGTTTGCTCCAAACAAGCAAAGTTCAAACTGTTCAGATGTTTGCTGAGAGTCACGGAAACAGATGTACGGACCAAACCACCTCCGACCTCTGAACCCCGCACAAACACATTCAGTCTGATTACACTGAATCAGACTTTTACTTCAACCACAGATCTACGTCCAGCATGTGAAGAGTGTGACGAGTGCAGTCAGGTGTGTACGTGTGCGAAGGCGTCAGTGACACAACCTCCAATCATCGTTTAGGTTTGATTCCTAAACTGAAGATAAATCCAGCTCTGATCCATAAAGACAGACACGCTGCAGGTTAACCACATACACAGGTGAAAACAAACTGTACAACAGTCAACAACACAAGGTCACACACACACACACACACACAGCAGGCTGGAGATAACTCAGACATCTGAAGAGCTAACACACTCTTATAACTGGTGCTTGTTACGGCCTGTGAGCCTTCAAGGACTGAACACACACACACACACACTGTTTGTGATGTATAGGAGAGTCAGTCTAAAGCTTGTTAAACGCAGCTGAACCAAGACGGGATTATGATTCATGCACTTCACACACACACACACACACACACTCGGCTGCGTTCACTGACGCTCTGATTTATCACCTCCCAACCAGTTTAAACTGTAAATGATGTTAGAGGATAGAGCGGAGGAGGAGAAAACAATAAGCTGAAGGAGCCTGGCACATTCACAGTGAAGATGATGTGCACGGTCACAGCAGCTGCAGCACAGACAGCAGCACAGACCTGATGTGACTTGTCGTTCCTCAGGTGTTTTCCAGGACAGAAAGGCGAACCCTGCTGTGCTCAGTCTGAGCTCCAGCACACTGAGCTCGTCTGGAGACGGCGAAATACTCACAATGGAGATTTGTTGGTTTTTGTTGGAGTTGAATGATGATGGAAGGCAGCAACTGTGCTGATGAAGAATCATTACAAAGAAAGGTCTTAGAATCAAATTTTAGCAACAATACTTTCTGATTAGCTTCTTCCTCCTCTTCCTCCTCAGCGTTAAATGAGCCCACCATAGACTACGGCTTCCAGAGGTTACAGAAGGTCATTCCTCGTCACCCTGGAGACCCTGAGAGACTGCCCAAGGTACTACACACACACACACACACACTCAGACAAACAATTGCTTTATACAAACACAGACAGAGAATAAGTGATTATTGTTGGTGTTTTTCCATCAGTCTGTGTTCTGGTCGGCTGCTCCGAGTCCTGATAATCATCAGCTGCATCTACTGATTCTACTGTTTAAATTGTGTGTGTTGACACAAACTGACTCTCTTTAACACACACACGCGGACGGGCTCAGTGGAACCTGTGGTGACGCCTGTGTGAACAGATGCTGTCAGGTTGAGGTGAGCGGCGGTGACCGACCCTCTGAGTGTGTTCGTCCTGTCCAGGTTTCCCAGCTGTGAACGATGCAGATGTTGAGGTTCCAGCAGACGATCATGTGATCGAGCAGAGCTTCCCGGGGTCCAGACTCCTCAGTGATGATGATGATAATAAGCTTATAAAAACACCTTTAAATCAGCGTTCATGCATAACACATCTGTGGCGCAGCAAGTAAAAAGTGCGGCTTTGGACTTTGGACCTGAGATCGGAGGGTCACCGGTCCTCCATCCGCGACCATGACTGTGGTGCCCTTGAGCAAGGCACTGATCCACCCCAGCTCCCAGGGAGCCTTAGTAGGCAGCCCTCTGCCCCAGCGTCTCTAGTGCATGTTTCATAGTGTTTCATTCACTTGGTGTCGCTAAAGTGCAGAGACTTGAGGGATTAAAATTAATCAAAAATTAAAACACAAAGTGCTTTTTCAAAGAATCGTTGCATTTACAACAAAAAACAAGGAGAAACAGTGAAGTGAAGGCTCACAGGACAAATCTCAGGGGTCATAAAGCCATAGACAGAACTGCAAAGATTCATCACCACCCTGTGCTGATGAAGCTCTTCATGAACTGATGGATAATTTCATATTTTCAGGCTCCTAAAATATCTTTTAAAATGTGACAATGAAAAAAATCAAGTTTCTTTTTATGGGTCACAAGAGCAGAAGGTTGGCAGCTACCACACAACTGCAAAGTTTGTGGCCACGTAGGGCGTCAGTTTGTTTGAAATAAGAAGTGAGCAAAGTCAAGAAGTAGCTCATCGTGAGAGAAGAGTCATGGCAGGTCCTGGACCACCAGCAACACTGTCAGCTCTTTGTTTCTCGTGTGTCTCATGTCTCAGCATTTGGTGCTTCTGTCTCACCTGCTCAGCGTCTCAGGTGTAGGTCGTTGGTGAAGGGTGCGTGCAGCGTGTTCCTGACTCCAGCAGCTCTGATGTGAGCTGACATGCTGTTAGCTCCATAATGAAAACCACATCCCACCGTGTCTTTAATAATTCATCTGTAATGGTTTTATTCAATAACCCACGCTGCATTGTGCTCGGCGTGCAGCAGCGCGGCTGTCGACCACAGAAACTCTGTGCAGCTCACCAAGTCTCAGCTCATACGCCAGGACCCCAGTCAGGGTCGGGGTTTTGGAGGAGCCCAGTTGTGAGTTTACACACATGAAGTCTCAGTCGTGTGTTTCCTTAGATCAGTGAATCATTAACACTGAAAACTGAGGACGAGAAAAACAAACCTGATTCAATCAAATGAAGTAAAAAGAAAAAGAAAATGATGATCCTGGAAAAGAGCTTTAACACACACACACACACACACACAGGAGATGATTGAATAAAAGGTAAACCAGTGTGTGTGTGTATATAAAGCCCATTGGCAAACAGGGAGGTTGAAACAGTCAAATCAGGTAATCAGCAAGTGCAGCCATGTGGCAAGAAAGGAGATTGGCGTGAACACACACACACACACACACACACACACACAATTATCAGTTTTTCTCTTATCTGATTTATAAAAATAACAGTTTTTGCTTTTGCTGTTTTGGTGACGTCTCCATACAAAGTGAACGTTCGGGGTTAGGGTGAACAGGCTGTACCTGAACTACACACACACACACTGTGCGAATGAGTTTGTTTTGTGAAAATGAGTATTTCTCTGTATTTTAGAATTAACTCTCTAACCAGCAGAAACTCAGTGACTCGGACTGTGTGTGTGTATATGTGTGTGTTTGTCTGCGTCTGCCTGTCACACTCACAGACTGCAGCTGTAACGAGCAGTGACGCTGCGGTTCACACACCGTTTTACCTGAGCTGCACACCTGTGAGCGGTGAGCGCTGGGTGAGTGACAGGAACAGTATCATGAAGGAGGAGCCGTCCTCGTTTGATGACTGGTCATTACAGGGGGAGGGGGCAGATTTCCATGTTTCAGATATTGTGTGGGACATTGCCCCCCCAGTGACGATCATGTTTTGTTGCATAAGGTGATTGTCATCTCCCAGGAACGTGACACGAATCGGACTCGGACTGAAACTTTGTCCGATGACCCTGTGGTTTTTTTGCAGCACCCCTATGTTGACACCCCCAGTTTGAGCACTGGGGGGTCAGACTGGCCTCATGAAGTAAATGAATTTATATTAAATGGAAACCTGTCATGTCTCCACTGTTTAACTTTAACTACATGTTTAGGAGGAGGGGGTGTGTCGACCCACCCGATGTAATTATTCATCACGTCGCGTCTATTAAGGTTCATTTTCTGCTGCTGCAGCTTTAAGACTGTGTGTGTGTGTGTGTGTGTGTGTGTGTGTGTGTGTGTGTGTGTGTGTGTGAAGAGTGTGAAGAATAATTGGTTTCCTCCTCAGTGATGACATCCCAACCTCCAACGGTATTGCCGTGGTAACCTTGTTAATGTGTGTGTGTGTGGAAGAGAAAGAGAGAGAGGTGCTTGTCATCTTGCAGGGTAACAGTGAAACACTTGTAATAATAAGACTTTCATTTGTCACTATAAACAGTGTGTGTGTGTCTGTGTGTGTGTCTGAATAGATCTCCTCTCACACTGCGACACACTCGAACGTCGCTCTGCATAAACGAGTAGATTAAAGACGATCGGAGGCTGAAAGCTACTTCACAGAAATGACTTCCCCTCTCTGTGTGTGTGTGTGTGTGTGTGTGTGTGTGTGTGTGTGTGTGTGTTATACAATCACACACACACAGGCTGATCAGTGATACCCTGACAGATAAAGGTTGTAAATTCAGTTCGTAACATTTATTTGTGACCAAAGAAATGATGTTTATCATGTGGTGAATGGATAATGAAGAAAAGAAAGGAAGGAAAGACAAGAAAAGAAAATAAAGAAATTTTTTTTTATAAAAGGTTAGAGGAAAAAGGAAATAAGAAGAGAAGGAAAGGAAAGTGCAGAGGAAGGAAAGATGGAAAGAAAAGAGGAAAGGTAGGATGGATGGATGAGTGATGGACGGATGGAGAGAGTGGAGGGGGCGGGGTTAATTGAAAACCCTCCTGAAGAAGTTTGCAATGAAAAGCAGCAGATTAACTGAGTGTGTGTGTTTAATTAAGATAAAGGCTAAATGAAGCATTGTTCTGTCACTGCCTGATTAGACACACACACGCAGACACACACACACACAGACTCACACAGAGCTGTTTGTTTGGCAGCTTTTTAACACTGCTCATTGAAGTGAAGTGGTTCAGTGTTAAAGAGGTTCTGTGTGTGTTTGTGTGTGTGTCTGTGTGCGCTCTGTGAGGTGTAACAGAGCTCTGATTAGAATAAACACTTTTTAATACTATCAGCTCCATCGGGTGAACACAGCCACACGCACACACACAGCAGGTGTGTTTCCATCCACCTGTTTTCACTTTGCAGAAATGTCAGCGATAAAAAAAAAAAAGACTGAGGGTTCTTGATCCTTCAGGTCCTGGTTTTCCAGGAAGATCTGAATCCAGTTCAAGTGGACCAGGTTCAGGGTCAGAACCAAAGAAGCCTCGTGGATGAGAACTAGTTCCCCTCAATCCAGCTCTTCTTGAACAGAAGTGTTTCCAGCCTGAGGAACAAACGCTGACGTACACGAGGGTCAGAGAGGAAACGTCAGCTCTTCTGCTTCTGCTGTGTTTAATGTTCATCTCCAGACTTCACAACATCTCTCATAATTCACCTCTCGTTTTCACTGGCTTTGGATGAAACCTGGCTCAGCATTCGGTGCCAACCTCCTCTCTGCTCCTCTGTTGTAGGAGGTGCTGTTGAAGAGAGCAGCTGACCTGGTGGAGGCGCTCTACGGGATGCCTCATAACAACCAGGTAACATTTGTACCTGCACACCTGTCCATACTCTGTGGTGCTTTTAGTCTGGCTCTGTTTTTCCTGCTTTGGGCCTCTTGGTTTCATTGAAGCTGAAACTCAGTGCTGCAGCAAGATATTTTAGCCAATCATGTTCCTCCACCTGTCCAGCTGTTATGACACCTACAGAAACTATGACGAGTCAAGGTAAATGAATCCTTTATTTTAGAGGGAAAATCCAGTGATAAATAAGATAAACACAGAAAAGTAAAAAAGCAGAAGTAGGACAAGTAGTGAACAGTCAGTACAACTAATCACATGATACCCACCATAACTGCATGTAAATATAAACATGATGTGACTGACCTGGTCGTTCAGTTAGAAAATTAGATACATGAGGAAACAGGACATTTGAGTCCAGTCGTTTCCCTCCGTGTAAAACTCAGGCCTCCTGCTGTCATTCATGTATTTACCATGTGTGCAAAACTGAGATGATGAGACTGACACAGGTAGACCCCCCCCCCCCCTCCCCAGAATTAGAAGACTGTGTCTACAAAGGTGTTTTCTTCACACTTCTTGAAAAAGAAAAAAAAAGTAGAAATTTCCCATGAAGCTCAGTGAACAAGACGAGCCTGCAGGTTTATGAGTCAGAACCTCCTGAAACACGCTGATGGAGGAGGAGAGCTTTATATTCTCTCCATCCTCCTGACTCCCTCTCCGACACGCTTCTCAACCTGCGAGTTAATCGCCCCAAACACACACACACGCACACACACGCACACACAGCTCTAGTGAAATGAAAGAGTAACCTTGAACAGAGAATAGAGGTTGTAAACGAATGTAAATCCAACTGTAGTAACAATAATAACAGCAGTTTGTGTGTGTGTGTGTTAAAGGTCACATGCTGTCTTCATGTTTGTGTGATGCAACATGAAACAAACTAAACACGTGTGTTTTTAATGTGAGTCAGAAACATCATTTATATCCCAAAGAGTGAAAACACAATGATAATCTGTCAGACAAGAATCAGAGCTCCCTCTACAGGCCGGGGTGAGTCTCAGCAGTAACAACAAAAAAGAGTCAATAAAAGGAGACAAAATGCGACCAGACATTGAGAAAAATAAGAACATGAGACAAAACAAGACACAAGACCAAATCAAGGTAAAGCAAAGAGTCAGACGGCGGCCCACCGTGAGCCGGTTTCATCACCAAGTGCTGCTCATGTGGCAAAATGTTGGGTCTCTGTGAATAATACTTATATAATATTAGAGTACAGCCAGTAAGACCTGCTCTGTATGAAAAGTTCCCTGAGATCACTTCAGATTTGATTTCATGCTAAAAATTTTCTTTATGCTATAAAAGAAATTGACTGGACAGTGATGACTAATTGTTTAACACTGACATAACACGTTGAGCTACGAGGTTTGTTTGGATTTTAGATCAAGAAGAAGAGAAAAAGCATCACATTGGACGGTTTATGTTCTCGCTGTAGATTCATTACAGGTCATTGTGGATGACTGAAATGTCTGGGGCCAATAAATGTGATTTCATAACATATATAACGTTTCTCTGAGTGTAGGAGATCATCCTGAAGAGAGCGGCGGACATCGCTGAAGCTCTCTACAGTGTTCCCAGGAACCACAACCAGATCCCATCACTAGGCAACACTACCTCCCACAGCATGATGGGAGTAAACTCCTTCAGTGGACAGCTGGCCGTCAACGTCTCAGAGACAACGCAAGGTACAAGTAACATGGACAGTGACAAAGGAGAAGTTCTGTAGGTGTGGTGGTATCAGCAGTGAAACAGTACTAAAGAGCTGCAGATTAAAGAGCTGACCCTGATCCACATCCAACGCCAAAGAACAGCTCTGACCAGAGACGGGAGTTACCTGACACAGTTATCACCTGACTGAAGTTTATATGATAACTGAGCAGTTCCATCCTCTAAGCCAGGTCATGGCATATGGTGGAAAGCTGTCCATAAATCTAGTAATAACCCAAATGCAGACACACATGGACTTGAAAAACAGCTTTTAAATCCATAAGGCCAGGAAACAAAACCGAGCCAATAACCAAAAATGTCCACTTTTTGGCATAGCAAAAACTGAAAACAAACATAAACTCAAAGGCAATACAGACTTTACTGCCATGGCAACAGCAGGGAGGGGAGTCCACGGGGAGACGAGGAGCCACACTGAAGCCGGACCACAAAAGGACAAAGAGACAGGAGGCACAGGACCACATGTGAACCACATCGCAGTACTATTAGGTAGTGCTGTGGAAGTGAGCAGCAGGTCACTGCAGTGTTATTAAACCTTCACTGTTGTCCTCTTTCAGTTGGTTACAGTCGTAACACCAGCAGCGTGTCTCCACGGGGATACGTCCCAAGCTCCACGCCCCAACAGAGTAACTACGGCAACACCGTGAGCAACAGCATGAATGGCTACGGCAACACCGGCATGCCTAACCTCGGAGTGGCAACATCACCGGGTTTCCTCAACGGGTCATCTGCCAACTCTCCCTATGGCAGTAAGTATCAAGGTAAATCCTTCTATTAATGCTATTACAAGTACTTTACTGTTCGGTGGTAACAGGGAATCCTGATGTTACTATCATTTCATGATTACAAACACAGGAAATGGAGTTTGATGTCAGTTTCTGAGGATGAAGACACAGAGATCTCCTCCCATCAGAACAGCGTCTGGTTAAACTGGTTTCTGAACTGTTTTCTTAATGACAAACACCAGTCAGTCAACTGGTTAAAGCAGTGAATCCAAACGTTTTTAATTCAATTCAATTAAGTTTTATTTATATAGCACCAAGTCATAACAGAAGTTATCTCAAGGCACTTTCCTTACATAGCAGGTTCAGACCATACTCTTTATAATATTATCTACAGAGACACTACATTTCACCCAAGAGCAGAGAGAGAGACAGAGACAGAGAGAGGGGAGGAGGGGAGGAAAGAGAATCTGGGATAAGTTTACACCCTCCCCACCATCTGCTGTCACAGTAAATAAATTCACAATAATAAAAACTGAACTAAAGAAGTGATTTTCTCACCGCAGCCTTTTCAGCTGATTGTCGCCTTTAATTCAAATCATACGTGTGTGATGAACTGAGCTGGAATTAAGACCGTACAGTTCTGTGATTATGAAGCTTTAGAGACAGAGAGATGAGCTACATCACACAGGAGAGACACACTTAGTGTGGTAACAGGTGAAGACGTCACCTGGTAAGTGAAGTGGTTACAAGCGATGCATCAGGATCCGTCTGAATCAGCTCTGCAGTTGATCAACTGATCGATCACTCTGATCGATCACAGCAGCTCATCAGAGCATTATGTCACAAAAAGGAAAAACCTCCAGGCTGAGTCTCTGATCCACAATTTGTTTTTGTACCTAATGATGTTTCAACCAAGCAGAGTTGGTTCAGCTTGAGGTTTATGTAACAGCCCTGTAACAAACTCCACTGTTCCTCATAGTGGAACCAAAGCATTTACCATAAGCATTTATATCGGGTCTTTCAACATCTTGGTCCCAGTTATGATACTTCAGAGGATGAACTCTGCCCATCCTCAGGTCAAAGTGTGAACTGGTTTCTGAGCTGGTTGAACTGCTTTCTGGGCTGTTTTCTCTGTGTTTCAGTTGTTCCCTCCAGTCCAACCATGGCGGTGTCAAACTGTAACTCCTCTCATGGAGTTTTCTCCTTCTCTGCTGCCGTCAAACAGAAGAGCGCCTTTGCTCCTGTTGTCCGACCGCCTGCTTCACCTCCTCCTCCACCAAACTGCTCCGCCAGCAATGCCAATGGGCTGCAAGGTATGCCAACACTTCCTAGGTAGTTTGACGTAGATGGCCTCCTTAACTCCTTTTTCAATACCCTCAGGCCATCCATGTCAAAACAGAACATCCATCACTGATGGAGGGTGATGAGGAGGTGGTCTAAGACACCAGCTGTCACCTACCTGTAACGCAGTTTTGAGATTCCTCCCCAAACGACTAACACATTCACATCTGGGCTCATGTGACTCTAAAGACTAACATGATGCTTAGTTTCTACGATTACCTACGTACCCTCAGGTGCTAACGATATCACTTGATACAGTAGCTGGGATTTTGGCTGGATGGTCATTGACGGGTTGTAGAAGCAAAATGGAAGTCATCAAGTCTTTATGATGTTGGTGAATAATTAACAGTAACTGAACATCAGTTTGTTTCTGCTGCTGTTTTTTCATCAGCTCTGCTTCCTGTAAACAACAACAGTAAACATACTAACACACACACACACACACACACACACACACACACACACACACACACACACACACACACACACACACCGGGTGGGTAACCTGAGTACTGTTAGTCTGTTAGTCTTGCATAGAGAGTGACAGGCCAATGCATGTTTTATTCACTACAACCCACAGATACATCCTCTAAACACACACACACACAGTCTGGCAGTTGGTGTGTGATGTCAGTGTTTCTGACAGAGAGGTTTGTTGAGTGTTAAATATTCATGCTGCTCTCCGCCTTCACTGAGGCAGAAAGGCCAGAGTGTGTGTGTGTGTGTGTGTGTGGATCCATTTGCAGGCCATACGCCATCACAGCAGATCAACAAATACAGTTTGAATGTTATTAATAGTAGTAGATGGTCCAGCTGTCAGCAGCCAGACCATGACACAAATAAAACATATTCACCTTCATATACCTATGTTAATAAACTTTAAACATTAAAAATCAGACTTGACTAAAAACCCGGTGTTGGTGTCGTCCTCAGGTTTGTGTTTCATCCTGTAGGTTTTTCAGTTTGTTCATTTTTGAGTTTCTCTCTTTCTGTGTTAATGACTGAACAAGTGAAGTGTCATTTTACAGACCCGTGCTTTAACTAAATGAAAACCTCACACACACACAGGCCAGAGTGTGAGTCTATGTGTGTGTTTGTATGTAATGAGCTGGTAAATTAAACTGCGAGCTGCTACATGCATTTTGTCGTTACAGGAAACTAATGAGGAATAACATGTCATCACACCCTGTGTGTGTGTGTGTGTGTGTGTGTGTGTGTGTGTGTGTGTGTGTGTGTGTGTGTTTTCACAACAAACTTCTCAGATTTTGTCTTTTTTTGATTCAGTGTTGTGATTCAGTTCAGTTTGTTAAAGGAACACATAGGTGAACATTCTCCGTCCGTTCTCCGTCCGTTCTCTTGTTCTTATGAAACATCAGAACTGGTTTTCAGGACGGTTCCAGTTGGTAATTTGTTTTTGGCAGATGGATGCAGAGTGTTCAGACGTTATAAAGCGTGCTCGTCGGCCTCTGAGCTCTGGCTGTTTGAACTCCGTTTGCTTCTCTCGTCTTCTTCGTCTGATCCGGCAGCGCTGCGCTGACACCTTGTGGTAGCGTCCCAGGTCAAGGGAAGATGGACGGCATCATTCATTTCTAATACACTGTGTGTGAGGTGATAAGTATCGGAATACATTTACTCAGTCACTGTACTTGAACACGATTTTGAAGTACTTGTACTTAAATATTTGCGCTCCGCTTCAGTTATTTGATAACTTTAGTTTCTGTGCAAGATCAGATGAATAATACGAAATGAACCAGCTCCACCTTTACACATGAAAGCATCAGTGACTCCAATCATAATAAAATCAATCAATTCTGGAATGGACCACTCTGACGAGTACTTCCACTTCAGTAACATTTTGAGTTTTACTTGTAACAGAGTGTGATTCTACACTGTGTTTTAGTGCTTTCCCTTAAGTAAAAGATCTGAGTGCTTCCTTCTCCACTGGGAAGCTGCTGGTTTGTTCTTTGGTGCACCTGCTGAGATCAGATTAATGTGAGCTTGATCACCTCCACATGTGGTCTGACTGATCACATTCTGATCCCAATGTGTTTTGTTGCGTTTACACCTGCATTCATGTGTCGTATACAGGTTTCAAGGTACAGCCAGATGTATCAGGATCAAACACGGCTTTAAAAATGTTGTGTGCAGTCTGTTTGCACTTTAACCTCTTCTTGTCCCCCTCCTCCTGTCCTCCATTCCCAGCTGTCCTATCTTCCTCCTTTCACCCAGCCCGGTCGGCTTAGTTTCTACGATCACCTACGTACTCTCAGATGCTAACGATATCACATGATGCGGCCCAGCAGGAGCCAACCAAGGTGTGAACGTTCCAGCAAGTGGTTTCATTTGCTCCCAGAGGTACCACCCATTAGGTGGGATAGGGAGGAGTTTAGAAGTTTGGACTCTCTAGAGTCTCTAGAACTGAAGGAGCTTCTTGGATGAGAAGTAAAACGTCTTCAAACTTCAAACAAGAAGTCCAGTTGCCTTCAATGAACCCTTAGGATACAATGACCTGGATGAATGGGAACTTGCACAGACAGTATCTGATTACTTTCTGAGCTATAAAATTAGGCTTATTTCTACTTCTTCAACCACATCTGCATCTTTAAAGTTGAGAGTTAAGAACAGTAGCTGGGATTTTGGCTGGATGGTCATTGACGGGCTGTAGAAGTAAAATGGAATATGAGCCAGGTTCTGATCAAGGTTTCTTCCTGTTCAAAGGGAGCTGTTTCTTGCCACTGTCGCCTTAAGTGCTGATCTGGGGTCAGACTCTGGGTCTCTGTAAAGCGCTTTGAAACCATTTTGATTGTGGAAGGAGCTATAGAAATAAAACTGAATTGAACTGGAAATTCTTCCGCCCATGGAGACGATCATTCAGTTCATCCCTTCTCTCTACATTCAAAGTGCTGCTGTCCTATAAAAGGTTTCCTGTAAAACCAGTTCAGGATTCTTGAGATCAGGTTCACATTAGCAGCAGGACTCTGAGGTCCTCTGATTAGGTCTCTTGGTTGTTTCTTGATCCAGGATTAAAACTAAAGACAGATCTTGAGGTTGAGTTGGGCTTAGGATCTGACCGGTTTCCTGTCTCTCTGTCTGTATTTCATGTCTTTTATTTGCTTTTGTTTACTGTGCAGCACTTTGTGACACTTTCACCGGAGAGATGCTTCGTAACTAAACCCACAGAATAAAGAGAGCAAGTTTCCAGCCCAGAGCTCTCTGACTGGAGACTCAGGAGTTGAGACTGATTACAGGCTGGATTGTTCTCTCAGAGGTCTAGTTTTCCTGGATGTTTGATGAGTCCAGAGGTGGATGATCAGCTCTGTCTCTGCCTCAGTCTGCACCAGGATCAGTGTTTATACGAGAATGTGGTTCCTCTTAGAGAGCAGGTTCCCTAACTGTCAGAGCTGCAGGACTCCAGAGACCAGCAGCATGGTCAGCCTTCAGATATCACACACACACACACACACACACACACACACACACTTCTGTTTTTAGAAACACTCTCTCTCTGTCTGTGTTTGTCTTTAGAAGGTCTTTTTTCTTCAGGATGTGTCCTTTTAGAAAAACACATCACTGCCCTCCATCCCTACACCCCCCCACCCCACCCCACTCCCCCATCCTGTCTTCTCTCTGTCCTTGTTTCAGTTGTCATGGTGACCTCTTCTTAAAGCAACAAATATTTTACAACCAAGCTGGAAAATACAGTGTTGCTACAACTTGTAGTATCAGTGGTTCTACTACTACGAAGAACATGAGGGAAGGACCCAAACACAGACACACCAGGTTGTCCTGGTTCTTGTCCCTGTGTTCCTCCCGACATGGAGGCTCAATATTATTTATATACATATGCATTGTGGAGCAGATGCATTTTTGGAATCTGTGAATTCAAAAGATTAGACTTGAATTTCTTATTTGTGTTGAGTTGATTTTTTTTCTCTAACCTTTTATTAACACTAATACCGCTGTACTGTGGGTATCTGCTGCTGTATTTTAACCTCTGCTAAAGCATCACAGTGTTTGCATGTAAAATGTATCACTTCTGTCTCATTGTCTCTGTCCCTCTGCAGCCATGTCCGGCCTCGTCGTCCCTCCAATGTAAGAATTCCTCCTCCTCGTTCCTCGCTTCTATCCTCCCCCATTGGCCGCGAGCACCAATCACCTCAGAGGAGGAGGGGCCTCAGGCAGCAGTTGACCAGTCAGGAGGGAGTACTGATCCTGTCCATCAAAGTTGTCCCTGGATGGACCCTCTGGTCTTTAAAGAAGAAAATAAACAGGACTTTTTGTACAGTGGTTTTCTCTGGGTGCTTTCGGCTCTCTGTAATTATTTGATGTTATACACTGTGTTTGGGAGTTGGTGAAAAAATTATGATGTCACACCGGTGATGCGAGATCATTTCCTCTACGTGTGATATAATTCTGATTGAAGAAACGAGAACAGATCCAAATCAGATATGAAGATTGTTATTATTAAAGGCCCCAAGTTACAGAAAATGTAAAGACATCAAACACTTTTTTTTAAAAAAACTTTTTGAAATCTGGTTGCCATGGTCACCATCACACTTAAAAGCAGATAAAGTTGTCTTCCTGTCAGGTGGTAAATGCCTCAGCAAACACCTGCCCATTTTAATCCTGATGAAACTCAGTGAGGAAGGACAAACAGGACGCTTCCTGTTCTGGGCCCTTGAGCAGGACATTCATATCAGAGTTCCCATTTAAATCCACTTAGGCTGCAGGTAAGAGGGATCAGTGACTGAGGATGCCTCCACTTCGGGATAAGTTAGGGGACAAGAGAGACAGAAATCCCCTGTCCAGAAACAACGGGGTAGGAAACTTAGTTTTAAAGCAGAGATGAAGGGAACTTCCAGTTTTGGAGCAAAGAGGAAGGGATCTCTCTTGCTGGGAATAAAGAGGAGCTTACTGGTTTAGAAGCAAGAACGAGTTGGGTTTCCTTTGAGAGAGAAAGGAAGACAGAAGCTTCTACTTAGAAAGAAGGGAGGAAGTAAGTTTCCCAGGCAGAGAACCAGGACCTTGGAAGAAGATTCCTACATAGGGAGGAAGGATGAGTTAGTTACCAGTTAGTTTCTCCCAGATATGATATTTCGGACTTGGCACCTTGTATTGCTGAAGTGCCGAACAAACAGAAACATGGATGTCTGACCTCAGCCAGAGACCACTGTGAACTATAAACAAACCCAGGTTTAGTGGATTCAGTTTGATATTTCTCAGTATTTCACTCCTCACACAGTCCACTCTGTAATCAGCTGTTAACACGTGAATCCTCCATCTCACGTCCATCACATGGACACGGACGCAGCGTTGTTCCAGCTCGGATAAAACGGTGCCTGTGAAAACAGGTGGACTTGGTCCTGATTGGCTGTCCTCACTGACAAATCACTCAAATGTCTTCAATCAAATCTTTGTCTGGATTTGAAAGCCAACGCCTCCCGCTGGTTTACCTCTGCTACCATCAGCCAATGAGAATCCAGTACTGTGACGACTTGGTCTGCACATGAACTCAGTTTGACATGATTTTATCCGACCTCAACCCCAACCTTGTTCCTAAACTCCACACTAAGACTTGAGTTGTTGTGATAAATCCTCTGAAAGCACAGTGAAGAAAAAAAGGAATGAAAATGATCTTTCTCCCTTCCCGAGCCCTGCCCCTTCTTCCTTTAGCCCCGCCCCCACCTGTATGTGTATTTATTTATTTATTTCTTATTTGCTCGCATTGTAAAAACAAATCTTGCATCCTGATAGGCTACTGTGACTGTCTGTCTTCTTGTTCAGAGTTGTCTTTTTAATTATAGTCCCTATCACTACTCCCTAAGCCCCACCTTCAGCACTTGACCCCCCCCCCCCATGTTTTCTCAGTGGGTTTTGCGATTTTTTTCCAAAGTCATAGCTGGCTCAGTATTAATATGTCACTGTGGTTGATCCCCCCCCCCCCCGCCCGTCACTGAGCTCACCGAGGGAAACTCTTTTTGTAACATACAGATTATAAATAGTGTATTTATATCTCAGACGGTTTTTGTATAAATGGATGTAGAGTCATGTCGTCTTCATGGGGTTTTAGATGTGTGTGTATGTAGTGGTGCCACACTGAACAACAGACCATTGTTTTGTATGAAAAAAAAGTAATGTCTTCACACATTTATAGCACTGTCAGTCCAATCAGCTCCACTCGTTTTGTTTTTTGTTGTTTTTAATGTAAATCTGGTTTTAATGACTGAACTGAAATGATTTCCTCACAGTGAATAAAGTCAGCGGGTCGCTCTGACACACACTGCTTCAAGTCCATTATTTCCTGACAGAAGAAAAAGTGACAGAACAGTA
>JBBMJY010000014.1:18205175-18215971 GCA_037833715.1 Toxotes lorentzi | reverse complement strand
TGTGTGTGTGTGTGTGTGTGTGTGTGTGTGTGTGTGTGTGTGTGTGTGTGTGTGTGTGTGTGTGTGTGTTAGGAGTATGAGTAAAAGTCTTCATTTTCTAAAAGTTAATTCAGAAAAACATGAAGAAAAGAAAAGGAAATTAATGAAAAAAATCAGTCAAAAACATTTCTGATGAGCTGGAAAAAAACTAAAAATAACTAACTTTTCCAAAAACTTTTAGTTTTAGAAGTTTATTCTTTTCAGCAGAATTTATTTAAATATCAAAAAACTGAAGGAAGGAAAAAGATTTGAAGCCATGAATCAGCGATTTCAGATTTGAAATCTCTCTCTCCCTCCCTCCCTATCTCTCTCTCTCTCTGGCTCTCTCTCTCTCTCTCTCTCCATGTTTAGTCACAGCTCGTTCTCTCAGACTGATGCTCTCCATTACTGCTTATCGATAGACGACCTATTGATCAGCCTGATATTGATCGGTATGCATTGACACCCTCTGTGTGTGTGTGTGTGTGTGTATGTGACCTGTCTCACCTTGTCTAATCAGGCTGTTTACATCAGAGACAAAAGAGTGTGTGTGTGTTTGTCTGCTGCAGTCACGTCCAGCTTGTTAACACACCTGTTGCCTCGTAAGTAATTTAATTGGATTGTTTAAACTCACCTGACCCGCCTTAACGAGCTGAGACAAACTTTTAGATGTTCTTCATTAGAAACTTTCCAAACAGAATTTTTTTCTTTCTTTGTTTTATTTTGAAACATCGATACATATCTGAGGTGAAATACAGTCAGGGTCCTCTGACTGTATTTATTCATCTGTGTGTTGTTTCCTTCAGCAGCAGTGTGTACTGACGACACCTGTTGTCCTGAGGTGTTTCACTGGAGCTTTTGACTCCGTCGCTCAGCCTTCTTCTCTTTGGTCATGTGATGGCAAATGACTGTGTGCGATCTGATCATATTTGACCACCAGTTATCACTTCCTGTAGGTCACATGATGACACCTGAGCATGTTACATTTTCTGAATCAGGCTGTGGCACATGGTTGAAAGCTCCTGAAACTACAACTATTTGTTTTAGTTTGTTGTCATCTTGTTTAAGAGCAGCAAACGTACAGCTGATGGGAGGAGGGGGGTGGGGGCAGAAGATTTTCCCATCAACCCTTTCTCACCTCTGAATTGAATGGGTATTGATCTGCAGCTGCTGCCATGGTAACACATAGTGGACAGCTGAGGTCAGAAGTCAAAGCACATCTGCTTCTACTGTCAGTCAGATCTGTCTCAGTCTTCTTCTTCAGTCTGTGTGATGTCACAAAACAACGCTGCTCCGACTGTCGACCTGCTCGGAGCCACGGCGGCCAGCTGAGTGAATCGCACTCATTCATAGCACTCGGATTTCAGAACACTGCTGGACCGGCATCCTCAGGTGAGTCACCAACACAGCAGCCGGTGGATGAAATCCTGGGGCCCAGTTGCCTCAGGGTGAATGCAGTGACCTAACAGCTGTGAATGCTGTGACTTCCTGTTGCCAGCTAAAAGAACAACACCTGTAGTGTCCACAGCTTGTACGCAGCTGCGTACGGTGACGCTGCACCTGCAGGTGAGAGTATGTGTCGTCAGGCGGGGCTCAGCTCCATGACTGCAGGTCGTTTCCACCCACTTCAACCAGCAGAGTTAAATCTGTGGCCTCAGTTTTATTATCAATCAGCCAATCACTTCACTGAGTCTGCTGCGCCGTGTCGCCGTGACGACCAGTGGCTGTAAACATGTAAACACGGGTGGGGGGTGGGGTCGGGGGGATCCCAGGAGGGAGGCCATATTTGTTGATTAAACTAAAACAAGACAAACAGAGACAAAACAAACTAATTACCTGCAAACAAACCTGATCGGCTGAGAGTGCTAACGAGGCTTAACGAGGTCACACAGTGTTTACACACAGGGAGCGTGTGTGTGTGTGTGTGTGTGGTTTGTAAGCATGATGCTAACTGGATGTAGTGACATCAAGATAGCGTTCCATCAGTGTTTCCTGAACACACACACGCACACGCACACACACACACACACACACAGGGTTGAATAATTGATAGCTCAGTGTGGTGAAGCTAAAACACTGCTTTTAATAAAACGTGTGTGTGTGTGTGTGTGTGTGTTTAATAAAATATCAGTTGTCATGTCGATAGATGAATTATGAATCTGCACATTATGGAGCTGGTTCATCAAACACACACACACACTTTGCATGGCTTTGACCCACAAACCTGTTTTTTTAAGAGACAAACACTTTGACTGTAAAGAGCAAAGAAGGAGGGAAGGAAGGAGGGAAGGAGTGATGAGTGAGTGCGTGTCCAGTCTGTCACACTGCAGTTATTAATGAAAGTAACTGAATCTACTGCAGGCAAGAGTGTGTGTGTGTGTGTGTAATTGAGTTTCATGGGGTCTAAATATGATCCATGTCTGTTGTCACGGAGACAAGTGAGCGATTATTGTCCTGCCTTTCTAATATAAGCCCGAACACACACACACACACACACACACACACACACACACACACACACACACACACACACACACACACACATTCTTGTCTTACGATCTTTTTGAGGAGACACGTTGACATAATGCATTGCCTAATCCAAACCTAAACCTGGTTCTAACCCTAAAACTGAGCCTTAACCCTCAAACAGCCCTTTAAAGTTGTGTGGATGGACTAACGTCCTCACAACATCAAAATAAAATTTGTCCACACATGTGAGACATGTACACACACATACAAACACACTCATTCATAAATGAGACTTCAGACAAGAACAAGACAGAGAGAAAGAGACCACAGGAGAAATTATTGATCAGGTATTGGTGTTTGTCAATGTTACTGTAATGAGATCAGAGATGATCTATAGAGAGAGGGGGAGGTGTGTGTGTGTGTGTGTACGTGTGTGTGTGTGTCTGTGTGCTATGTGTGTGTGTGTGTGGGAGGGGGTATTATCTGAAGGAGTTTCTCTGAATGGAAAGCAATTAAAACTCAACATCAACACCATTAACCCCAAACACACACACGCACAAATCCTCTGTGTGTGTGCATGTGTGTGTGTGTGTCTGATTGGCTGCTAATCCTGGTTAAATTAATGAGAAGAAAGTTAATTTGTGGTTTTGACCCTTTTCTGCTCAGGAAACAGATTACACACAACAATATACACACACTGACACACAAACAGCACAAAGTCACACTCACACACACCCTGAGTGTGTGTTTGTGTGTGTGATGATAAATGAAGGGTAGGAATGAGAGATGACAAGTTTGCTCAGTCTGACACACACACACACACACACACACACAGCTGGGAGTATTCAGTGAGCTCTTCTAAAGGTCTTGTTATTAAATTAATCTCTCTCATTATTTTTGACCCTCTGAGCTTCTGTAACCCCCCCAACTACCACCACCACCACACACAGATGCTTTTACTATTTATTGAATCACTGATCAATACTGATCAGTTCCAACAGAAAATAACTAATCCACTTTATGTGACTCTGTAAAATCAGGGGATCTTCATCAGAAGTTGAGGATCTGTCAGCACAGATCAAAGAGTCGAACTGGTTGAACTGGTTAAACTGGTGATCCACTCAGTCCTGATTGTTGTCAGTTCAGTCACAGACATGACGGAATCATCGTTGGAGTAAAATTCATTCGACTAAACGAAACAGCGCTGACATCTGTTGTGTGCTGCTGACGTTTAGAGGACAACACAGAACTTTTAACTGCCCCACATCTGGTTACTGGTCACATCAGGGGGCAGTTATGAGCTGGGCCTGTTTCACAGTGAGTCTGGATCCGTCACAGCCTGAGTCCTAGTTCCCCTTGGACCCTGTCTCCAGTCCTTACTCCAGTCCTGACTTTTTTCCTGTTGCTCACCTGTACTTGTAATCAGTTTCCCCACCCACTCACACACCTGATTCTAGTTCTTCTCATCACCCAGTCAGTATACATACCTGCCCCTGTCACTGGCACTTTGTTAGATCATCTGCTTATGAACTTGTTTGTGGTCCTTGGGTTTTCTGTGTACCTGTGTTTGTTTACCTGTTATCTGTACCTGTTTACCTGGCTGCCCGTCTGCCTGCCTATGCTGTCAGACCCTGTCACCATCACTTGTGTTGACTGAATTTAGTCTTTAGTCTTCTTCATGTTCATCTGAGTTTGGACTGTGATTGTCCATCATCCGTGAATAAGAACACTCTCTTGACCATCAGACTCTCCACCCGTCACTGCTCGGACTGCCCCCAGACATAAGGTTTACAACTGAACCATCATCTCACAAAGATCAGGACTGTGACACCAGAGACCAGGTCCACATGTCCAGAGTCCCATCTGTGGTTCAGACAACTGAAGCTCTTTGGTTCAGGTTCAGGAAATATAGTGGCTCAGGTTAAATTGTTATGATGAACCCCCCCTCCCCCGTTTTATTTTGAAGTTTGTTTCCTTGTGTATCTGTTTCCCTGTTTATTTCCTGTCTTCGGGTCTGGCTGCTGTGACTCTGTCAGCCTGTCACCCTTCATATTAACACAACATATTAACACTCACAGCAAAGCAAACTCACGTGAGGCTGAGATCTGCACGAGTCCATCGTGTTTCTGCGGACACGAGACGGCTCTGCTCGGATGTGAAGCTGATACAAATTCTCCTTCTCTTCTGGGATAAAGTGCTGAATCTGTTTTCCATGAACAGCATCAGTAAATAAAGAGAGTGAAGCTGTAAACAAACGAGTTTCAGTTTCAGCGGCAGCAGTAATTAGTCAGACTTTCATTAGTCTGAAACATTTCAGCATGTGAGCGTTTTGTTTGTATGTAAATGAGTTTAAATCCTGTTTTATGGACTCGACACTAATTTAAATTTAAGTGAAGACAAACACATACACACACACACACACACACACACACACACACAAACATACACAGAGCAAAGAAGTGCTGATGACACCAGACACTGAGGAGAGGCGGGAAAAAAATGCTGTGATTAAACAGGAAATATGGAAATACTACAACACACACATCGTCCTGTAAACGTCTGACAGACATCGTCTCTGGAGGTTCACACACACACAGACACACACACACACACGCTCTAAATGAAGACTGCTGACAGTGTTTGTGAGTTTTTCTTCACCTCCCTGCTGAACAAAGAAACATCAGACCTCAAATACTTACATACATGTACTCACTGTAATCTTACTGCATCTGATACTTGTGCTGGCAGTGCAGCTGTCAGGCCAGTGAGTGTACCTAAAGTGCCAAAAGTAAAAGTTCTCATTCAGTTTTCGGAGCTGAAACGTGTTGGGAGAATGATCATATTTTAATGGATTTAAATAACATACATTAACACTTTAAAATGGAAAATGCAAAATAATGTTGAAGAGAAATAAAGCAAATTAAATCTACAGTTGGACTTTGTCTTCACCATGAGAGGTGATGATGATGATGATGATGATGATGATCAGGTTAGCCTTGTTTGACCCACAGTCACACTCACACTGTCCTGTTTCCTCAGTTGTGTAAAAACAGTTTCACTGTGACCAGACTGAAATTACAAACTGCTTAATCTTCTCTCCATCACTGAGTTTATTTTCCGGACACAGCCGATAACATGATGTGAGGAGTTGCAGCAGACTGTCAGAGTAGTTTTAATCTAATAACCAACCTCCTCCATCTCTCTGCTGATTGTTTCTGCTGCTCAGTTATTATTTTCCTCCTCACTTCTTAAACTTCGCTGCAGAGGCTCGGCCGCTCGGTGCCGATAAATAGCAGGTGATGGATGTCGGCTCCTCGGCCCTGATACTCCACTCCAACATGAAAAAGAGAAAGACTATTATTTCTTATCATCTTCTTAACATTATAAGCAATGGAGTGTTATCAGGGGAGCAGAGAGGAGGTGCTGTGATAGACTGTCACCTCTTCTCCTCCGATAGCATCACACAGAGATGAGAACGAGTGAGGAGGGGGGAGGAGGGTGAATGACAGAGATATTACTGCCTTGCAAGATTTGAGCAGTGATTTCCTCCATGACAAATGACCCAGTGAGGAGAGGAGCAGGGGGGAGGGTGGGGTGGGGGCGGGGTAGGGGGAGTGTGGACGGCCGAATGTCTGACAGCTCAAATTATAGAGGAAACATCATGGAATCTGCAGCCTGACGGATGCCTGGATCCTGGATTTCTACCTGAAACACCGGCCTGGAGTTTCCTGTTCTGGGACAGAAGTCTTCAGGTCTCAGACCAAACGTTTCACCTGAGCACAAAACAAACTCAGAAATCAAAGCTGTGGGAACTTAAGAATAATTCAAACATAACACACTGACCCCTGCAGGACCAGGACCAGGAACAGGGCCACAGACCTCAGTGACTAAGGGCCAATCTTAACTGAAATTGCATCTCAGTGGGCCAGAGCGTTTGGGGCCCCCAATGGTCTCTGGTGCCTGCTTTGCCTGGTTGGTGATTCAGCTTTGAGGAGGCTGAGCTCTGGAGAAATGAAGTGGCAGACATGTTGAATATTTCCGTCTGACTTGGGACGGTTGTTCATGTGCAGGTAAAATCCTGTGTACTGTCAGTACAACACAATATCTCACCTGTAAAAAAGAAACAACTGTACGCAGAGTCTGAATCACCTGTGCATGCTTCACTCTGCTCATGTGTCTAAAGTCATTTTGTAATTCATGAAGCTGTGACAGCTGCTCAGGGCACAGTTACAACGAAGCTCCACTTTTTCATTCTAATCGCTGTTGTGTTGGTTTTGTTTTGTTAATAATTATAGTTTTTTTTTATAATTTTCTAGTAAAAGTTCTGGAACTGGATTGAAATATATTTATTTATCTCTGTGTTGTCAATTATTCTCCTGTTTATTTCTGTTACACTGCAAAAAGTTCCATAAAAATTTGAAGGAAAATACTGTTTCAGTAAGGTGTGTGGTGTCAGTCCAACATGAGGCGGCCATGTTTCTTCTCAGGTTCGAGTTGTGAAATCTTCTTTAGTATGTGTCACTATATGCACTGACCTGAGTTCAGCTCTCTTCACTTTATGTGTTTCAGCAGGAACTAGTTTTACATTCAAACTCAAAAGATTTCAAAAGATTCAGATTTCTCTGAATCTGAATTATCAGATGCAATAATAATATTGTCCATAAACTCGCGGTGAAAAATGATTTACTGCTGGTCCAGGACTCAAAGACGCTTTTGGAGAAAATAACCGTCAGATTAATGACGATGGAGGAAGCAGCAGGTTGGAACAAACAGGAAGTGACAGGACACAGACATCCAGCTTTGAAAACACATCAGGGGACATTTCAGTTAGCATGTTCTGCTAAAAGGCTATTGTTGTTGTCACACATGCACACACATAGACACACGCACACACAGAGTGCTCCATTATCAGTCGTTGTTCAGGCTGATAAATTATCAATGACTTCACTTCAGTGTCTTTCACCTAAATCGGACGATCGAGGTTCAGCATGAATAAAACAGTAGCCTCTCTCTCTGACTGACTGACAGCTCTCTCTCTGTGAGTCATGTGACAGGAAACACTGGTTTAAAAACTACTCAAATAAAATCTTGTCCCTAATGTAAAAATCCAGAATCTCTGAACATATAAAACCTGAGTCAGGATCACGGTGCTGATGTTTATTATTTTTATTATTATTATTATTATTATTATTATTATTACTGAGTCCTCAAAGGTTGGGCAGCACTGTGACACTGTACACTAATGACATTTAGTGGAAGTTCAGGCAGGAAGACCATCTTCCTGTTTATGCAGTTTCCAGCTCACTCTTGTCTTCATCCAACCACAACCTGACACGTTCAACTTTAGCCAATCACCTGTGAGCTGTCAGACTTTAACAGTCTTCTCTCTTTCTGATGTCATTCACCTGTCTTTTCAGCACCGTGGAGATCTGTGACCCGTCCCGCCCCTTTCACCACCTCTGCTGTGGATGCCCCGCCCTCTCCAATCAAACCCTCCAATTTGAAGTCTCCTCCTCTGAAGACATCCCATCATCATCAGTGTAATGAGACTCCGGGGGAGTGTCCTTCACGTCACATGATGATCTACTTCCTGCCGGGGTCTAAGTCTTTTCTACCTGTTCACCATAAATTTACTTCAGAAATCCTCATTTTCTTCTTTTCTCTCCTGATTTAAGTAGAACATTGTGTGTGTTTGCTGCCCCCAGTGGACGATATGAAGAACACATCATCAGGAACCGCATGAGACAATGAAGGATAACAGAGCAGAGGAGAGAAGAATGAAGATGAGAAGGAGGTGTGTGTGTGTGTGTGTGGAGACCAAATGGTGTGTTTAAGTCCATCATTCAGGTCATTATGTCTCATTCAGTCTCAATAATCACACAAATCAATCTGTGTAAATGATGCATCAGCCCCTCCTCCTCACGAATAACTGGGTGAATCTGTGGCCAGTAGGAACGCAGCATCCATTCATAATTTATTCAAATAAATCTGTGTGTGTGTGTGTTATGTGATGCTCTCTGACAGGACGTTGCCCTTAAAACGTGAACTCACCACCATGTTAATGATTAGCAAGCTCACCTGCTCCTTAATAGTTAATAACTGAAAAACAGGACCAGAGAGAGAGAGAGTATGCGAGTATGGATGGTATGTAAAGCAAACTCAGTGGTGGTACAGTTTTTAGTTTTTACCTGTGCAGGTGTCGGACTGTCAGTCTCATTAGACCTGAGACAGGAAGAGGCTGGGGTCAGGTGAGAGTGACGACGTGTGACGTTTGTGTCTGATTGGTTCGCAGAGTTCGTCTCTGCAGCTGCGTCACAAACTCCGAACTCCGAGTCTCTGTGGAGTCGCAGGAACAAATTCAGCTTCCAAACGTCAGCTGATTGGACAGGAATGAATTTTCCCTCCGATGTTAATGAGAAACAGTCGCAGGAAAAACAAGTCCAAATCAAATACCCATCAGCCCCTGTGTCTGTCTCATCTGCCTTCGCCCTGTGCACCTGAGAGTCAGTATATATACATACCATTTGTTTCTATTTACATGGAGAACATTGGGTTATTACGACCATAATTACTGCGCAGTGGTGGCCCGTCGCCGTCTTCACTTCTGCCAATAAACCGCCGACCAAACACCCGGCTCTACCGTGAAGCAGGGAATCATGGGAACGAAATTAACTCTTGATTTGGAGTGTGTGCGGGGAAGCGGGAGCGACGCTCGGGTTAAATGAAAAGACGACTGCAGCCCGTTTGGCAGGGCTGTTCATTTGTTAGCAAACGCCGCAGGTTCGATTCCCCTAGAGGCCGTGACCACCTCCACCGCCGCAACCTGCCGCATCACATCAGCGCCACGGCAACGGAGAATCAAATATGAAGGGAGATGATGTTCCCCCTGGAAACACGACGTAAATAAACTCTTATGGAAATGTCCGTCTGTAATGTCGTTTTGTCACAATCAATTTCCCATTACCCGTCACCGCGGCAACGCATGCCATAATATTACACACACACACACACACAAAAACACACCCCACCGTGAGTGAAATTCAGTTTGAACAGCGAAGACGGAAAAATGAAAAGAAATCAGGAGGGAAAAAACGAGAAAATGAAACGAAGGTTAGAGTTTAAAACAAGGTTAGTATGAAAGAAGGAGGAGAGGAGGGGAGGAGAGGAGAAAAGGAGAGGAGGTGAGGAGGAGAAGAGAGGAGGACAGGAGGAGAGAGGGGGAGAAGTCCTTACTAACCAGTGAAAAAACGAATGAAGCTGAAGATGAAGTCAGTCTGTGATCCTCAGTCCACCTCCTCTCCAGGATCCAGGATCCAGACCCACTGGTTTCTGTAAGACACACTTCCTGTTTGAAAATAAAACTTCTTCAACAGGCAGTGAACTCTGCTTCAGCTGTCAGCAACACAACCTGTCATCACACACACACACAGACACACAGTGATAATCTGATGCTAATAAAGCAGCAGTGTGTTTGGCAGAGGGCCGGCTGGTGACCTTTACATGATGATGAAAGACAAATGTCAGGAGTGTAACAGTTTGTGTGTGTGTGTGTGTGTGTGTGTGTGTGTGTGTGATGGATTCCTTTCTTTGTCAATAAGCTTTAAATACACTCTCTGCTCTGCATCCAAACAACAGCAGCTGTGTCAGAGGTGACATTTACTCTCATGCTGTCAAACCAAAGTCACTCACTCATAAACATCTCTGGTTACCACAGCAACGCGCTATCCACTCAGAGACCGGAGACCGATGCGGTACAGAATCAAAGGCTCCCGATGTACATGGTCTGGCTCTGGACCCTGAATCTCAGCCTCAGTTGGAGGACTCCCAGCTGCCACAGGTCAGATCCATCACCGAGGACGGAGGCGGAGAGCGTCAGCTGCCACAGGTGAACATGAACAAATAACACACAGGTGTGGAGACATGTTTAATACTGAGACATCAGGCAGCTTCATCCTGTGAAGATGTGGCTGATGTTCCAGCTGCGAGTGTTACCTTCATGTTTTTCATCAGCTTCACTCTCTGATTATTATTCTTCTGATTATTGATTATTGTTTGATTGGTGGCTCAAATTTGCACATTCAGAAGCAGACAGCGAGCGAGTGGACCTATGTGTGTGTGTGTGTGTATGTGTGTGTGTGTGTGTGTCTTGTCTTGTCTCAGCCCACAGGCTTGAAAACCAGTGAGACTCCCGCAGGGACAATGTGTATATCTGCTGCTGTGGGCAATGTTCACCACAACACCTGTGTGTGTGTGTGTGTGTGTGTGTGTGTGTGTGTGTGTGTGTGTGTGTGTGTGTGTGTGTGTGTGTG
>JBBMJY010000014.1:18149369-18170895 GCA_037833715.1 Toxotes lorentzi | reverse complement strand
AGGGGTTTTTTTGTGTGTGTGTGTGTGTGTGTGTGTGTGTGTGTGTGTGTGTGTGTGTGTGTGTGTGTGTGTGTGTGAGTCCTTGGTCTGATCTGCTGACACATGCAGCAGGAAGTGAAGATGAGTTCCAGCAGTGAGAGCAGCTCACCTGTGAAGTTTGGGACCAACAAGAGTTAAAAAACGGTCTGACCTGACGCAGCAGAAACCCTGAGTCCTGGATCCTGATATTTACCCTCCTCTCTTAAACTTCTCTGATGAATCTGGGACAGTCCTGACCCCGGCAACCAGACGGTCGGACTCAAGGCGACAAGTGACAGAGGATCAACACATTAAAGTACTGAGACCATATCATTATTGTGCCTGAGATCCAGAACTGTTTGGCCCTTTAACTTACAGCAGGTCTCAGAAGCTGTGATCACTGGGTTCACAGCTCAATCTGGGCTTAACTCAGGTTTTCTGGTGTCACCGAGCTGGCTCACACAGGGCCGACCACTGACCAGTCAGATCACTGATAAAAAAGTCAGATAAAATCAGTCCCACAGGATCCTGACAAACGTTTGCAGAAATGTGACAGTTACTGAGGATCAATAGATATATTGATATCTTTTTAATGTGCAGAACATTTGTTCATCATCCGATGAAACAGCAGGAAGTTCTCACTCCTCTGTAACAGACGTAATGTACCTGAGCCGTCCACACTCACCGCCAGCTTCAGCTTTGGCCTTAAAGTTTGGAAGTGATTTCTAGTTTTTCCAAAGCTTCTTATCTTGTTATGTGGTTTTATGAGAACCAGACTCGGTGCTGCTCCGATCAGAAACCGTCCTGTCACTTTAAATCTGTCAGCTGGTCCGAAAGGTCGACAGCAGCTACTGAGTAAAAGCTAATGACAGGGATAAAACCACATTACACCTGAATGTGTGTGTGTGTGGCAGGGCATTAGCACTGCCCTAAAAAAAACATTAATGAGACTCATAAAAGGAAAAAATGAACCTTTTAATGTGAGCTGGTCATCAGGCAGCAGCTGTGTGTGTGTGTGTGTGTGTGTGCGTGTGTGTGTGTGTGCGTGTGTGTGTGCGTGTGTGTGTGTGTGTGCGTGCGTCCGTGCGTGCGTGCGTGTGTGTGTGTGCAGGGTGTGTCCGGAGGCTGGTCAGTTTGTCTCGTTAACGACCCCTCCCACCTTAACGAGCTAACAAGCTAATAATGAGACCTCGTTAAGACAGACAGACAGAGCTCAGCCAATAAAACACTCTCTCTCTCTCTCTCTCTCTCTCTCTCTCTCTCTGTAACCACCACACCTGCTGATACCACGGCAAACAGTCTGGGCAGGTGGTTTGGGGTGTGGGGGGGCGGTTTAATCTGTGTGGTGGATTAGTTTACCTGTAAGTCACCTGAAGCATCAGTGCGGTTGCTATGGTATCCTGCAGGTTAATGCACCTTGTGTTCTGATTTAGACCAGAAGTTAAAGTGACAGCCAATCAGAGAACAGAGTTCCCTGTCGAATCTGAATATACTGAGAGTCCTTGAGGAGGTCAGAGAGGTCTTTAAACAGGTTCCATGGATCCTTGAATAGTTCTGATGGGACTCATGTGGTCCCTGAGGCAGTTACAGTCTCAAATAAAAAAACTACAATGAAACCAAACATCTGAAGTTAAATATTTATGAATGAAAACTTCTGACAGTATAGAATCAGATAAAGTCTGCATCAGCAGACGAGGAGGACGTTTTATCTCCGTTATCAGAGCGAAGAGAAAAAAGCTTCTGTGTGTTATTAAAAACCTGCAGCAGATGAAAGAAGAACAGATGAATAAAAGATAAAAAGAGGAGTGAAGGTGTGTTAATGACCAGATCCTCGTCCTCAGAATTTACCTTCATTATTATTATTATTATTATTATTATTACTGGAAATAATGTGATCAGAAGTGGAATCCAACACGGTCACAGAGCTGTTCTTCATTAATGGTGGTTACCATGGAAACCATTCAAACTAATGGGAGGGAAAATTGTTGAACTATAAAGAGGATGAGACACAGAGACATGACAGGAGGCCGAGGTTTAGGTGAAGCAGCTGAAATTATAATGAGAGAGAAGAAGATTCAATAATTAATTAATGTTAAGAATCATAAACCAATCAGCTGTCACTTGGTCCAGGTCCAGGTCTTGTTCAGTCTTCTGCAGCGCAGAACCGTTCTTCTTCTTCATATCATCATTAATATTATGGTTGTTGTTGTTGTCATCCCCATCACAGATGGTTTTGGTTTTTTGTGCAGGTGTTGCAGATGTTAGTACAAGTAAGTGTAGTTCTGACCTGGTTCTGGTCTGGTTCTGGCCTGGTTCTGGTTTAGTCTTTGTTGAGGTCCTAGTTTGTCCTGGTGCAGGTGTAGTGGCTGTGTTTTCAGGGATCATGTGACTCTCAGTTTCAGTTCTTAACAAGGCCTTAATCTGTGTGTGGGAGGAACAGGAAGCTGCTGGAGAACCTCGTTAAAGACGTCAAGTGTCACTAACGAGCTCCTGATTAAACCTTCACACACTGAAATCCTCCAGACTCTGATCTGAGGACAGCATTCACCTCCCTCCTCTTCATCTGTCTCTCTCTTTAATCTAATCTCTCTCCTGACAGAAAGACGGATTTAACAGGTTTAATATCACCCAGCTAAAGGGGGTGGGGGGGCTGACCCTCTGTGATGTTAAAGAGGAGGAGGAGGAGGACTGATGGTCCCTGCTTGGTCTCCAGAGGATCTCTGTATCTAACACACAGACAGAGGAGTTGTTAGCAGCTAATGTTAGCGTCCTGCTGCTGTCGGACTAATGGAGTTTCCATGTTTCGGTCCCGGCTCAAACCTGATGGAGTGGATCAGCTGTGATGGACAGACGGGTGGACGTGTGTGTGTCGGGTTTAACTGTAAGTGATTGGAGCTGTAAACAGTGGACAGACAGACAGGTGCACATTTATTTACAGACTGAAGATCAATAAACACACTGATGTTTGTCTCTGAGTGAAGCTTCAGCCTGAAGTTTATCCAGAGGTCAGAGGTCACACCATCATTAACAAATGTTAATTTTAAGTGTGAAGAGGATTCGTTTCCATGTCATTCAACACGCACTCACTCTGTCCTTAGAGCCCTGATTCAGGTCCTGAAGAACCTCCAAAGAACCTCCAAAGAACATCTGGTAAAAAGAAAAGGAGGGAACCTCCTGGAGAAACCTGGCTCATGTGTTCAAAATAAACAGAAGAAACAAAGGTTACAGATCATATCATCATAAACTTTACCATCAGCAGATTTACATTACACACACACACACACACAGTATAACACTGTGACTGTAAACTGGTGACGATTCAGTGGGTCACACTCATGTACCCACGTTCCCCATTATTCTCTGCGTGTTTGCGTGTTCTGTGTTGGTGGACTGGTTCATCACTGTACAGCACAGACCGTGATCTGAAGTGTTACCAAACAATGTGCGTGACACACACTGTTTATCAGCTCACATTAAAGCACCTGCACAGCTCATGTGTGAGTAACATCAACACTGTTAAGACCAGTTCAGTCCAGGTCCAGGTCCACAGGTCCAGGAGGACTTGGTCTGTAGTTCCAGAGGGTGGAGGCTTGGACTGTGTGTCAGACTGACCATCTGGGCATGCTCCGTAGAGACCAGAAACCAGGACTGAACTGAATCTCATTTATCACCTGGACAGAAACACACACAGGAAACAGTTTGCACACAAACAAAGACTTAAATTCTCATCAGTTCCAAAACAATTTCCTCTATAAAACATCAATAACAGGTCATTAGAAAATTCCATTCTAATTTTGTAAAGCTGGATTTTTTGGTTGTGTCTCTGTGGATAGTGAATAGTAGTTAGTGACTGTTCATCTTATTGTACCCGGGGCCACTGATCCAGCCCATCGCTGCTGCTTGTTGGACAAACACAGACACTGAAGGTGACTTACACCGTTTTCTGCCCAGGCCTAAAACTGAGACCTGAACCCACATCTTACAGACCCAACCGGAGTGAACCCGACAGGTACTGAATTCAGAGTCCCCGAGACTAGTTTAGTTTAGTTTAGTTAACTCTGCCTCTACCGTGATGCTACACACATCGGCCACCTCCCAGCATGCAGCACTGCAGCCTCTCAATACAATGAATTCTCTTCTCCTTTTCCTATTATCGACCAGATGAACGTGGCTCGTAACGTTTAAGCTGCTCCTGATTTCTAGAATCTGAACAGAGAATTGTTTTTTATTTGATCCCAGCAGCTGCACCTGATTAACGCTGCATGTTCAGCAGAAACAAACGACTGGTCAGTGCTCCTGTCTTCACAAAAACATGTCCATCATTCCATCTTCTCTGTCCTCTGCTGATCTGGACACAGTCCCCTCACTGGTTTCCAGTTCATTTCATTTTATTTGAAAACTCATCCAAGACTGACCCCAAAATGCCAGAGGTGTGGGAGCTGCAGCTCCACGTGATGAGGAGCCGACCGAGTCCAGCTGAGCGTCAGTGCTGATTTACACTCAGGTGAAACCAGAAGAGAGAGGCAGGATGTTTCTCTCTTCAGTTTAAACAACTTCCTCTGTCATTAATTATCTCTCAACTTCTTCTTCTTCTCTCATTAAACTGCAGCTTTTTGACCTCAGAGAATGTGAGTGTGACCTGAGCAGTGAACACATGGCAAACCTCCTCTGATATTTAACAAGTTTAATCGATCTGTGTGTGTGTGTGTGAGACGAGGATGTTCAGGTCTTTCTTTATTACATTATATTGTGTGAATTAATCATTGAGCTACTGCCTCTGTGTGGTCTGATTAAACAAACAGCGTGGGCTCATCAGGCAGGAGGAAACTTTCCGTTCATTTATGAGAGTAAAGTTGTTGATTATCAGGTGACCTCTGACCTCACAACAGATACACAGACTCACAAACAGCCGTCGATAGAATTCATTTAGCTGATGCAGATTCTCCTGCAAGCACCATGATGAAGTGAACCCAGACTCAGAGTTCAATCTCATTAACAGTCGACCTCTGACCTGCAGAGCGAGCTGCGCTGTTTACCTGTTCATGGTCACACTCAGTCAGTGTGAACACCTGAACTCATCAGAGCTCAGGCTGCAGGTTATTACCCAGTGAAGCTGCAGGAACGTGTGAGGATGAACAAGCTGTTCAACATCACAATGAACAGTTTGACACTGAATCTCCACCCGACACCACCCGCTGACCCACATCTGGATCAGTCAGAACACAACTACAGACCACTGTAAGCAGAACGTGATCATTCAGACCACATCTCACTTCACAAAACTGTCCTCAGTTCTTTTCCTGTTTTATGTTGAAATTACTCACCTTGTGTGTGTGTGTTGGTTGTTTTACTTCCTGCCCTCGTGTGTTTCCCGCCTTCCTGATTACCTGCCTTGCCCTGATTAGTTTCACCTGTTCCTTATGAGCTCTGTCCTCATGGTGTGTTTGGTCTCTGTGCTCCCTTCAGTCTTGGTCGGTTGTGTAAGATCCTCTGTGTTTCTTTTGGGCTGAATCCTGTGTTAGCTCCTGTGTTTTCCTGTGCACCTGAAACCTGAAACCTGACACCTGCATTTATTTCCCTCCTGGATATTTACCTGTCACCTCGTCATCTCATCTGCCAGTGAGTCTGTTATGTCTTCACTCTTTCAGTCTGCTCGTCTCCACATCATTTAAGCTGAGCTGACATGAAAGTGACAGACAAATCATGACTGATGACGTTTGGTGAACTCACAGTTTAACAGAACAGATGTTGGATCTACATTTCACATTCACTTCTTGTTGTCGTCTTTTCCAGCACAGTCTCTGACTGCGACCAAAGGACAGATGGACACATGGACAGATGGACAGACGGACGGACTGACCCTAACAGGGACAAGTGATGAACTGCTGAGTCAACTGAAACTCTGAGACACTTCATCCTTTCATTCAGTGTTGGTGTTTTTCCTTTTGTCATAAAATTATGCAAAGTCATCACAATTAGGAATATGTTGCCCTGGAGACACACCGCCCACACACACACACACACACACACACACACACACCCCATGTCAGACAAACACTGAATTAAACTGCAGCTGTTTTATTTCTCAGTGTTGAATTGATTCTGCATCAAGTTCATTAAGAACAAACTGAAGATTCAACACGTTCATAACACACTGACACTCTCCACCTCCTCCACCTCCTCTCCCTCCACCTCCTCCTCCACCTCCACCTCCTCCACCTCCTCTCCCTCCACCTCCACCTCCTCCACCTCCTCTCCCTCCACCTCTACCTCTCCCTCCACATCCACCTCCTCCACCTCCTCTCCCTCCACCTCCACCTCCTCCACCTCCTCTCCCTCCACCTCCTCTCCCTCCACTTCCACCTCTCCCTCCACATCCACCTCCTCCACCTCCTCTCCCTCCACCTCCTCCTCTCCCTCCACCTCCACCTCCACCTCCTCCTCATCCTGCTGGATAATCCTGCAGCAGAGTTCCCTCAGAGGATTATAATCTGATCTGTTGGCTCCACGTCTCCATCATCTGTCTGAACATGTAGATTAACTCCCACACATGCACATGCACACAGATACACACACACACACACAGACACACACACACAGATACACACACACACACACACACACACACACACACACATACACACCCTTTGTTTCAGGAAAAAGTAAAACAAAAAAATTTAAATCAAAACTACAAAGAAAAACAGAAACCAACAAAAATCTAAAAAAAAACCATAAACTACAGCTCCCTACAACAACCCAAACAACAACAAAACAAACAGCCAAAAAAACAAAACCACCAAAAAGCTCCATGAAACTGTGAAGTGTGAAAACTACCAGGTAACATTTCTGAAAAGCAGAAAACTACAGTGAAGCTCCAAACAGGATGTCAGCCATCGTCTGTCAGATTTCACTGGTTTGGTCATTCACCAAAAACTGACAAGTGTAAAAACCGCTTCAGCTTCATCAAACCAACAGACGTGTGCAGAACCAACCACAAACTACCAACACACAGAACTACACAAAATAACACAACCTTCAAAACTGCTTCATAAAAAAAAAGAATTAAATTAAAGAGAGAAAACAGAAAAATCCTCGAAGGCCTGAGGACACATTTGAGCGTTTCTCAGGTTTCAGCTTCAGTTTTGATTCATTGGTTCTGGCTCCTTCTTCTGCAGCCACTTCACCTTGAAAAGACATCAGAGAGGTCCTGGAATAATCTGCAGGATCCTGGAGAATCCTGGAAGTGATGTGAGCTGAGGGACTGGGATCAGTTTGAGTCCAGACTGTCAGAACAGAGAACAAAGAGCACGATGAGGCTGGAACTGATCCAGAGCCAGTTTATCAGAGAGGACAAAGTGGAGCTCTGGGACTCAGGGACTGGGACATGCACACACACACACACACACACACACAGATTAACACACACTGTGTGTGATTGTTGTGTCCCACACACACTCAGTTGGTTCAGACTTGTTTTATTGATTCTGTTTGAATGAGGTTTAAAAACACAAAGAAAAATAAGAGAACAGAATAAAATCAGAACCACTGTTTCTTTACTTCAGTCTAATTTACTCCAACACTCAGTTTTCACTTCCAGTGTTCGACTCCAGAAACGCCATAGGTAAAGAAGGTGGTGTGTGTGTGTGTGTGTGTGTGTGTGTGTGTGTGTGTGTGTGTGTGTGTGTGTGTGTTTGCAGCTTTTTTGTTGTTTCTGGTGTTTATGTGTTCACATCCTCATCAAACACACACAGACACACACACATAGATGTCACCGTGGAAACAAATTTACATGAGTTGTTTCCTGTGGGATTCGTCCGGTGTCTCCTCGTGTCACTGAGTCTGTTTTACTTTTCTCTGAGAAGAAAAGTCAAAGTGACAAAACTCAACTCAACCCCAGTGTGTGTGTGTGTGTGTGTGTGTCTGTGTATTTCTGTGTATCTGTGTGTATCTGTGTGTGTGTGTGCGTGTGTGTGTGTGTGTGTAAAACTCTTTCAGTTAAACTCAGTTTAGTTTTTGTTCCTTTCAGTTGTTCCATTGTCAGACTGTGGGACTCAGATTCTGAGTGAGGAGAAGAAGAGTCGAGTTCAGGGGATCTGAGTTTATTAATGATCATTTTAACTGACTGACTTTTTCTCTTTTTATTCTGGGATGTTTTATTTTCCTGTTTTTCGTTGTTCTCATCATCACATCATGTGAAACACGTTGCAGTTTGTCGTCAGTCACTTTGACATCAGCTCTAAAACCATGACAATCAGCAGTAACACTGCAGTGATCTGTGTAGTGTTACTGCAGTCTACTGCGTTTATTTGTGGAACCACAGCTCCATCAACAGGACAAGATGAGTACTGCAGCTGACAGGAAGGAGCTGCCCTGAGTTTGATTTTTAGACTATTCAATCCGAGTTAAGTCTAAAGCGTCTTCATGAAGTGAGATTTAAAATGAATTCACATGAAGAACTGAAGTCTGCCCCCCACACACACACCCCACCCCACCCCCACCCCATTGGGTGTGTGTGTCGTCACACACACACACACACCCAATCAATTCCCTTCAGTTAACTTCAGTTAAGTCTCATTAACTTGAACAGAGAATCACATGAAACACACACACTCCTCTGTTGTTTCCTCCTCTTATGTTTCTCACACACACACACTCACACACAGATACACAGAAAAACACAGATACACACTCACACACACACACACACACACACTCACACACACAGATACACACACACACACACACACACACACCATCCTCTGGGATGTTATTTGAACATTTTGGTCAAACAGCATTTCTTTATTCTCTCTGCTGCAAACTGACAGAAAATCAATGAAAATCTCTCCTCCTCTTCATATCTGCTCCTCTTCTTCATATCTGCTCCTCTTCTTCGTCTCTCCTCCTCTTCATATCTGCTCCTCTTCTTCATATCTCCTCTTCTTCTTCATCTCTCCTCTTCTTTGTCTCTCCTCCTCCTCTTCATCTCTCCTCCTTCTCTTCGTCTCTCCTCCTCCTCCCCTTCTTCATCTCCTCTACTCTCCCTGTTTTCTGATCACCTGTGACACTTTAAGAATGACAGGAAGCTGCTCCTCCTCACGAGCATCACCTGGTTACCTGGTTACCATGACAATCAGTTGCAGGCTCTCTAATTGGTTGTTGTTTTCTTTTGCAAAGTTTTTTACCTGTGTGACTTTGAAGTGAACTTTTCACTGTGTGTGTGTGTGTGTGTGTGTGTGTGTGTGTGTGTGTGTGTGTGTGTGTGTGTGTGTGTGTCAGCAGACTGTGAGGTCTCTATTACATTGTGAGGTCAGCAGCTGGTGGCGGGGTCAGAGGTCAGACATCCTGCCCACACAGACATCAGTGAAGTTCGTGTTTCATCAGCAGCTGATCAGCTGCCACAGTCTGATAATGAACAGATTATCAATCAATCAATCAATTAAATACATTATAAACAAAAGTAGACTTGGTCTCATGGTGATCGATGGTGGTGGAAGAACTCGGATTCTGTACTTCAGCTCAGCCTGTGACTGATCCTCTGTGCTTTGCAGCAGGTGGAGCTGGATTTAACTGCTTCATATACAGGTGCATAGCTTAGGCCAGTGGTTCCCAATCTAGGGATCGGGTCCCTCCAAAGGGTCAACAGATAAATCTGAGGGGAGGTCAGAGGACTGATGGGACAGCAGAGGACACTAAGTTCAGATTTACTGATCTGTGATCAGGTTTCAGTTTGGAGACAGATTCCTACTGATTTTACAGGAGGGGTCATCAGAGCTCTGGGTTCACCTGTTCAATCTCCATCTGAAAGGTAACTGCAGCTGTCAGATAAAAGAAGTGAAGTAACACACACACACACACACACAAACAAACACACACACATACACTTGTTCTCTCAGGTTCACTCCCTCCATTAATTGGTTCCCTCGGCAACCACTCAGATGAAATATTAACTTTAACGGCCTTTACACTTTTATTGATTTCTGTGTGACTGACAGCTGACAGTGTGTGTGTGTGTGTGTGTGTGTGTGTGTGTGTGTGTGTGTGTGTGTGTGTGTGTGTGTGAGTAAATCACACTCTTAACACTTTGTAATAAGGACACAAACAAATGTTTGAATAATAAATGATCCATTTCACACAGACTGTGGAAAATGTGTTCGATGTATCTGTGTTTAGTGATACTAAGTTTAAGATTGTTAATTTAGAAATAAGATGTACCCAAAACTGTCCTTTGTACAAGTCTTCCCACACTCAGGTTGTAAAACTCGACCTGGAGATGTTTTAAGAAGGATTTTACCTTGTGGTCATTTAGAACACCCCTAGGGTAAACTTTCGTCTGGAACTGTCATTTTGTTGTCCTGTATCTGAAAATGTCTTATCCTGAGTGTTTACAGTAGGTGTGATCAGAGACATCCTTTATTGTCCCTTCTGCTGGGAAAGGTATTTATGGCATACTGGTTCAGGTGTAAAGAGAGTCATGGTTCAGAACAGACTGTGAACTGTGCGTCCTGTCTCCATACTGCATGAAATTAAGGACTGATTTTTCTCTTTGCAGAATTAGACCCTCATGTTGTTTTCACAACACACACACACACACACACACACACACACACACACACCACTGTTGCCATTTTGCATTTGAACAGCTGATGAAGATCATGTGATAGAATCGACAGTTTCACAGCAGCTACTAAATGGACCTGACGAGTCTCCTGATGAAAACAGAACTTTAACATTTTTCTTTTCTGTTCTCCAGGTCCAACTTTCTGCTCAGTAAAGATTAAAATCCTGTGAAAAACATGAGCTTAATATTTTGTTAGCCTAGTAGTATAATTGCTTAAGTCATTTTTTGGCCAAATTGTGATATCTGCCTAATTTTACTCTCCTACCACTGCTGCATCACATCAGAACGCTTGTTAGAGTCTAAAATCGCTGTCTGCCTTAGTCACCCCTTTAACTTAGGCATTTTTGCTGCTACATACAAAGATGGCGGACCGCATGAGAAAGAGGGCTCCGCTGACCAGAAAAATTGCCTAAGTCAAGACATATTATGCCTAAGTCACTTTTATTTGTTATGCAATCAATGTTGTGTCTTACTTTTTTTGGAAACTCGTTCACACATCTGGTTGAACTTTCTGTTACAATATCAATAAAAAATACCAATGTGCTTGCTAAAAAATGTGTTTTTTCTTGTTTTCCGAAAACGTTCAAATATGACTTGGGCACTTATGCTATTAGGCTAACGATTTGTAACTGACATGATGAGAATAAAGCAGAGAAACCAAAGTGTGTGAGAGAATAAACTCAAGTTTCTGTGGTTTCATGTAGTTTTAAAGGAAAAAGCAAAATACAAGAAAAAATAAAATCTGTCATATGCAGAAGTGTAACTTTGTCTCTTTCTTGTTCCCAGTTTTGCTTCATAAAGAATTCATCGGACAGAAACGAGAACAAAGACGACGACTGGAAGAACAACGTGTCTGCTCAGCAAAATAAAAGCCCCTGAAATGTCACTCAGGAGGTGAAGATGCCTTTAATCTGACAGTTACGCTTCATTTTTCATGTTTCATCTTTGATTTCTTTATTTCTGGCACAGTTTCCTGTTAAGATGTTTCCACGCCGACGGCAACATGAGGAGCAATGAAGAGACAACAGGTCGGTAGATGGATTCATGGGAGGAGGAAGGTGGGGTGGGGGTGGGCGGGTGGGGTGGGGGGGTGGACAGATGCAGGTGTGGGACTGAACACACAACCCCCACCCCCAACAAGTTCCACACATTCTTGTTGACTGGGAACCTTGACACACTATACACAGAAAGGTAAAAGGCCCCCAGCCCTCCATCCCCAATACAAGAGAAACAATATTAGCAGGCACTTCAGGGGCCCCAACACCTCTCAGGCCCCTGGTGCTGAGCCTGGTAGGCCCCTTCAGTGATCTGTCCATGGCCCTTGGTACGTCCGCCATGTTACGTTAAAGGTTGTCATAAAGAAACAGCCTGAAACACAGTGATCCTGCCATCTTCTGGTCTCCATGTCCCCTCAGTGTGTTTGTTAGATAAAAATAAACCCACACGAAGGGAAACCGCTGACCTCAGACCACCTGATCCTGGTTTTAAAGCAGGAGGAGCAGATGAAGCAGTTTCAGTGTTTCTGGGCCTCAGGGACGAATATTTTCCGCTTAGAATCCTTTAACATGAAGATAATACGAAACAAGTCGGGGGGGTGGGGGGGGAAGATGTGTGTGGAGGTGTGGAGGGCCTCAGGGACCAGACTTCATCTAAAACAACATTTAGCACTCTGCCGACCTTCACTCCCTCATTTCCTTCGTTCTTTTCTCTCTTGTTCTTTCGCTCCGTTTGGTCAAGCAGTTTCCACTCGTTTAATCTCAGGAGAAAATGGCCATCACTCCATCCCTCCGCCCGTCCATCCCTCCATTCCTCCGTCTCCTCTTTGTTTTCTCTCGCCACCAGCAAACCTCCAACCACCTAAAATCAAAAATAAGCTCTTGTTCCCTTTTGAATAAAATCCACATTAAACCACCAGATTAAAACAAAACCTGATTTGAACAAACTGAACTCACTGTAACTACAAACCTGAGGAACTTTACTGTGACAGTTTTTGCATTTTCTTCTGCTGCACTGCAGAATCATATGTCACAATTCTGAATGTACAGCCACAACAGATGAAACCACCCAAGTGTTAAAAGCACATAAAACCAACTCGAGCTGTAAAATGCTGCTAAACCACAGACACAGAATACCACTCCTACTGATAATAATAATAATAATAATAATAATAATAATAATGGCTCAGGTAATTTCGTCATCATTAATACTGAAATGTTTCATTAAACATTCACTGAGTGAATATTGGAAAATGGCAGCAGGATCTTTGATGAACACAACAGATGAAAGAATTTAAACCTGTGGGATTCAAACCCACAGGTCAGCGTTGGTGAATCAGCTGTGAATCAAATAGAAAAGTCCATTAGAAAAACAGTAGAATCAGTGACGTGACCAGTGTCTGCTGCCACCTGCTGCTCACACACAGTTACTGCACCATCAAACTCCTGGATCAGTTGAACACTTATTTTAATTTAAGCGTAAGATTAAGATAAGACTTTATTGATCCCACAGCAGGAAATTCACTTGTTAGACAGCTCACAAGCAAAACAGGAGAAAAGGATAAAGTTCCGAAAAACAAGAAGTGTACATGAAATTCAAATACAATAAACAATGTGCAAAAAAATAGCATATTTACAATCTAAAGGAAAAAAAAGATTACGTTACAAAAACCATTACACAAAATACAAAAACCGTAAAAAAAAAAAAAAAAAGGCTATATACGTATTTACGTATTTACATGATGATGGAGTGAAGAGTAGGATCCTGTGGGAGAGAGAAAAAAATATACTGCACAGTTCATGGACAGATGAAAAGTTAGACCAGACCAGAGTACAACTAAACAGCTGAGTCACTCAGTCTGACAGCAGACGGAGTTAAGGGCCTGTGGTAGAGCCCCCCCCCCCCCCCAATATTTGTTTATGTATGTTCATATTTACTGTTTGTTCATTGTTTAGTTTGCTCAGATGTTCATTTAGTTATAACCGAGTAGAGACATTGTAGTGTTGGAGTTTCACCACATGAGGGCGCTGGGGGTTTGGAGTCGCTCCGGGTCAGCGGACGTGAACACGTGATGTGGTTGGGCCAATAACGTGCAGATACGAGCGCAGGATGGATAATGCCGTTTGGTGAATAAAAGAAACATACAACGATCCAGCGCTCGGTGTTGTTGTTTAAGGGTGCTACATCGTCCTGATGTTTTTCTTCTTTGCTGTTTTCTGCGTTTCAGGTGTTTCTGTGTCTGACTGACATCTGAGGCAAGAAACGTCTCCAAATCTCGTGAGAGTTTGTGCTGGCTCTGATTGGTTCGCTGGACTCTGACGTCACAACATTTGAAAAGGAAACAAGCAGGAAAAACGTGAAAACGTGACCGGTGAACAAACGGAAATACGACGTCCGGTTCAGTGAGTGGGACTTCAAAGTAAAAGAAACGTCTCGTTCCATTTCTACTTTTTATTTCTCTTCTAAACACAATGACTACAATGAGACAAAATAAAATATAAATATTATAAATATTCACCGTACAATGATGGTGACCAGTGAAATGTACATCCGTAAATGAAAAACTAACTGGTAAGTGTTAAAGAATATAAGGAAACAATAGACCAGTAAAAAAAACAACCTTGTATTAACTTTGTGTTTTAAAATATTATTTTGACAAAATAAACAATATTAGTGTCACGTTGGCCACTAAACAATAACAACAAATAACCAGTGTTGTGCATGAAGGGCGTTCATTGAACACGTTCATATTTTTGTGAACTGTGAACTGAACGCATCATTTTTCCAACTGTGAGCGCAGACTTGAGTTTCACTCAATCTGGAGGGAAATAACGGCGTTCACCCCAGTTCAGTGAAAAAAAAACAAAAAAAACTTTTACGACAGCTGTCACTCGACGTGCGATTTACGGCATACAGCATGGCTGGTGCAGCTGAAAGAGAAGATGCCGGCATCTCAGAAGTAACTGTAACACCTGTATTAGACTGTATTGTAGGAGATCTGCAGCCTTTGAGCAAAGATGAAAATATTAATTACTGGTTTGCAGCCGTCCAGGCGTGTGTCCTCCAGAAGACAGATACAGACATCTGAACGAGGCATTCAAGTTCTGTCAAATATCACGCATTAAGTGGTAAAACATTCATTTTGGAGTCTATGAACTTAGTTCAAATGTCACTTTAAATCTGTTCCAACTGAACTTTGAACTAGTTCTTGTTTAACGTGAACTTGCACACAGCAAATAACCTAATAAAATTTAATAATCATGCTGTAATGATAACATGTTTTTTCTTCTTTTTACCCTCTAATTACACATTTAGGTTTTATTATACATTTAGATTTACACTTTTTTAAAACTATTTCTTTTATCGGAAATGCTGGTGCTTTTATTATGAAGAACGGTCTTCGTCTCTTGCCGGAAAGGCTGACCTTGATCCTGGTCGCCGTAAACTTAAAGTTGCCGGTCAACAGAAGGTCGCTCAACAACAGCAGCAGTTAGCAGTAAGCACTTGGAGTACAGTTAGTCCGCCAGCTAGCTCCAGGCTAACCGAACTGAAGTGTTCCCGGTTCGCAGGTGGACCGAAGCGCCTTTAGTTCCGTTAGCTCTGTTGACTGTTAGCATGCAGTGTACTAACCTCCTGAAGAAGAGGAGTCTGGAGCCAGAACCGTGGCGCAGAGCGGTGAGACACCTGAGAGAGGAAGATGCTGATGAAGATCAGGGCTGTAACTGAGGATTATTTTCTACCTGTAGAACCTGCAGATGTTTCTTGTGATTAACGTGTGAATGATCTAACGCCTGTCTAATGGCTCCAGGAGACACAACGGTTAGCTCAGTGTTAGACTGGTGGTGGTGATCAGAATCAGAATCAGAAAAACTTTATTGCCAGGTATGTTACACATACAAGGAATTTGCCATGGTGTTGTTGGTGCAAAGAGAAGAGAAGACTAACACACATTAAACATACTAGACATAATAAATAAAAGAAAGTACGAAGAGAAGGACAATCTGTACAAATGATATACAAAAGCTGATGATGGTGGTGGTGATGTTTGATTTCAGAAGCGGGTGTGTTTGGAGGCGGAGCTTCAGACAGCTGAATGTCCAATGGAAACGACCCACAGTTTTGCTGTGACGAATCATCATGAGAAGCAGCAGGTCAGTGCAGGTTGTCATGACGACTGGCAGTAAATTGATATTGTTGATGTTGATTTTGTTGTGATTGTTGTGATAGGGTGGTTCGGGTCAGGAGCCACTGATTCATCAGACGCTTTACTGGCTAATGTACCCATGGACCTCGGGGGCCGGCTGAGAACAGAGACACATTGTTACAGTTGTTTAAAACTGATCCAGGATTTAGGTTCTGTTTTCAGCTTCCACCTGCTGTTAGCAGCTCACGTGACAGAATTTTATGCTCTGTGATTGGATGGTTCTTGCTGAAAGGTACCCTGGGAGCTGTAGCTAATGCCTGTCTCGTAGTTTTTGTCTTTTTCTCAGTCAGCAGAGATTTTCTGACAGTTGTTGATGTTTTTTCTGATGATTGAAGCAGGAGAGTTTCACATGGATCTGAGAGGCACTGACATACTGTATATGTTAATGTGTGTGTGTGTTGAAGCAGGTTGGTGCGGTCCAACCCAGACCTCCTCAGCGCTGCTGTCCCAGATGTCTTGGAGGAGAATCAGTAAGCTCAGTGTGTCTCTGTGTGTGTCTGTGCAGTGAGTCTGTGTTGCTGTTGTTCTGACAGGAACATGAAGGTAATAAACACCTGTGAGGCTGTAAACAGCTGATAAGGTTCAGTTTACCTGTGGATGAAGGAGAAGCTGCAGGTCACATGATCAAACCTGCTGAAGCTGGTTTATAATCTAACCTTTGACCTCTGATAACAGCTCTCCATAGAAACACACAGTTTTATATAAATACTGTCATACTAAGGCAACAGAAAGGGCTGACAGCAGCTGTAAACAAGGTGCATTTGATTCAGTGTCCAGCATCAGACCACATGATCGGACTGTAGATCTGTACTGTTTGATTCACAGAAGCTTTACAGAGTGTGTGTGTGAGAGAGAGAGAGAGAGATTTGAAATTTGTTGCTGAAGCCAGAGGACAAATAGAAACCACCTGTCTGGGGCTCTTACCTGTCTTCACTCCGCTCCAGTTGCTCAGTCAGCAGAGATTTTCTGACAGTTGTTGATGTTTTTTCTGATGATTGAAGCAGGAGAGTTTCACGTGGATCTGAGAGGCACTGACTTTCAGCTGCGTTTCTGTTCAGCTTAAAGATCAGAACAGAAACTATTCATGAAAAATAACAACAAAAGAACAAACATAGCATAGCAAAATAACATGATTGTTTATTTCCAGCATGTAAATGATGTTTTCATTTCAGGGTCACATCAGCCACATCACGGGACACTGAGCTGATCAAAGACACTCCCACAGAAGCCGTTCAGACTCCGTCCAGCCTGCAGCGCCTCCTGGCTGCACCCAGGTCTCTGCTGCTTTCACACACGCCCTGAACTTCTCAGGACGTCACCTGGAGGAGCTGTATGTGAACACAAATGTCCAGGTGAGCTGGACTGGACATTACACGTACTTTACCCTGTTACAAAGTCCGTGTAATGTCCGACCAAAGTGGGTCGCAGCCCAGAGAATTTACAGTGAGCGAGTGGGTGTGTCAATGAGGTGCTGCCCAGGCTCTGCCCCCCCACCTGTGTCACATGGACAGTCTCTGATCGTGTGCTGCATGTGTGATAGGAAAACTGTAGACAAAGTCTGGACGTGATTCTTCGGACGTTGTCTGGAGGTCGTATAGCTAAACCCTTTTAGATGATGTCATTGTTACCATGCCAAATTAGAGGACCAGTCAGGTGCCTCTTTGTCACGTTTTGGCCCTTTAACTCCAGATGATTGTTCTTTCATTCCTGCTCCTTTGAGCTGAAAGAGCTATAAACAACTAACTCAGCATTGTAGCCCCGTCCCTCTGTATCTCCCATCCAATCAAACTGTCTTCCTCCTCCTACCTGACGTCTGATTGGTTCACGTTGTAAAAAGGTGTGCAGTGAACTCATTCCTTAATAAATGCGTGTAGTTTTATATCCGCTAATAAATAATCAATAGCCAGTGACCTTTGACCTCCATGCTGCCTCTAATGCCGTCATTGTCATGAGATGTTCACTGTCGGTGAGTTCGCATAGTAAAGGGCTCTTACTGCTTTTAATGCAGAACAATCAGCTAATGAAACATCAGGGATCCACATCAAGAGTGTTTGTTTACATCATGTGTTTACTGACAGCCAATCAGATTGTCTGATCTGTCAGGCATCCACATCTGTATCAGCCTCAGTAAAAGGGACATAAGCCTGTAACCTGAGAGACGTCTTTTCTCCTCCTCAGACCTGGGTCTGTCTCAGCTCTTCCTGTTTGGACATTTTGATTTTTATGATGCAGAGTTTTATATTTTAAACCACTTTATTTTTAATATGACTGAATGTAAAACAGCTTCCTGCAGAGTTCTGTTTTTCAGAATGCCACTTCCTGCTTTGGGTCTGGCCAATCAGAGGGCAGCATTTGCATGGCAGCCCAATTTCAAAATAAAACTTTTGACTAAAAACTTGTCTGAGGTCTGTTTTCTTTGACTGATGAATTAAACCCAACATTTTGTCTGACAGGCTGCAGTCAGTCTTTTTTTTTTTTTTTTTTACCTCTGTAATTTAAAGTTTTTACTCTGTGGGCTGTTGGATGCCAGTGATCAGGGAACTGCTCAAACATTTTAAAGTTATAAAAAGTGTGTATGTGTAGAGACACGGTTTAGTGCAGGGATAGAACTGTTGCTCAGTGGTGAACTGATGAAATCAGACTCGTGCAGTGACAGGTGACAACATTTGATCTGCCATAACATTTTTCCCACGACTCAGTGTTTGTCTATGAGTGACTTCAAATGTTTCAAAATAAAACCAAAGATCCAAAGTGATTCTTCAAATTTTATTAGAGCAAAAACATCAAACTCAGAGTCAGATGTCGCCTGTGGAAGAAAAGAGTTCCCTCTCTTCTCTTCCTGTAAATCAGCAGAGCTCTGCGGGTCCCGCCCTTCTCAGCTATCAATCACTCAGTTAGTCAGTGGGAGGTTTGTGTCTCTTGGCAGCAGGAGTTTCACCTGGTCAGGTAAAACAAAAGCAGTTTGTCAGTAGGTCCGCAGAGAACAGGTCCACAATTCTGTGAAGATTCGTTTTATCTGACACCAAACACAGATGCTGGAGCTGAAACGGATCCTGAGACCCTCTGTGCACAAATCAGTTTCTGGTTTCAGCTGTTTGACGTGTGTGACCGGAAATGAAATGTGTTGTGTAGAGGCGGAGAACGTCTCCTGACAAACAGACACCTGTCTGACAGGTAAGGTCTCCTTCTGACCCTCTGTCATGACAGGAACCTCAATTCACAGTTTTTAAGACGCTTTCATTTCCCTTCCATCAGTTCACATATGAATGAGCTGTTTCAACGAGCGGTCCTGACTCTGTAAGCCTACCATGTTCAGGGTCTGGTGGCGCCCTCTGCTGGCTGGATGAGTCACCGCAGCTCTTCATGGTGTAGATGATCCCACTGGCCGTCTTCCTGGTTTCTGATGACAGACAAACGATGTGATGGGATCAGATGTGAGTCCTGTGCTACGGAGCAGGATCTGTGGTTAGCCAGATAACCTCAGGTTTAACTCTGGGTTCACCTCTTATGACACGAGGAGACTCTGTGAGCAGAACTGTTCATTCAAACTAATGATCAGAAACATGATCCACACACTGATCAATATTTCCTCTGATCCTTCTCTGCTCTCTGACTTCACCTGGTTTTACCTGCTTCACATGTTCACAGTCATTTGTTCCTGATTCAGTGAGAAACTTCAGAATAATTCTTCTTTTTCACATCATTACATACATTTCCATCTCACCTGGTTGAATCTTACCTGGTTGAAATGAGTTTACCTGCAGGTGCAGTGGTGGAGCAGCAGAACTTGATTTACCTGCGTGGAGCAGAACTGATCGACAGGTGGAGGAAATGGCTTCTTTTGCGTCTCCGTCTGACAAACTGAACAACAAACCTCTGAGGAGGCAGGTCAGGAAGACAACATGACAACACACACACACACACACACACACACAGAGCTGGTGTTGTTGAAGCAGGATACAGGTTGGCAACATCATACGGACCTCTGAGCTCCAGAGCCTGAAACACAGATTGAATACTGATCAATACATCATGATAATTGATCCATAACTGAGTGATGGACTGATCACTGATTGTTAACAATCACTGACCTTCTCTGCTGCACTGGACAGGATCACACTCTGAAAGACAGAAACAGTCTTTGAGCTCTGAACAGGCTGAAACACACTGTTCTAGTTTTTCTACTGTTTCTATTATTCCTACTTTGTTTGTTTGTTTGTTTGTTTGTTTGTTTGTTTGTTTGACAGCAGAACTACACAAACAGTTCTGAACTGATCTGCTCCAGACTTGGTGGAGCGATGGGACATGGTCCAGGGATGAACCTCTCACCTCAAATCTGCCTCGACTCAGGTTCAACTTCAACCTGTGACGTGGTGTCATGTCAGGTTGGTGACATCATCCTGACATCACACATCACATCACAGCTACAGGAGCTTGTTGGGACAAAAAGGAGGTACCTTTCCTTTACAGCTCTCCATCAGACTGACGGCGTTAGCGATGGTGTAACGTCTCATGGTGGAGTCTCTGATGGCAGCGGCGTACGAGACCTCAAACACCAGACCTCTGTCTGCAGCCTGGACGCACACAGGTACATACACAGTCAAAATAGATCACACACACACACACACACACAGTTTGTGTTTACACTTGATTTCTTCAAAGCTGATTTCTTTTCTCCAGAAGAACAAATGAAATTTACAGAAAATTCAAAAATCCAATCAACAATTTCTGAAATGTTCCGATCACCCATGAATCAGCTCAACACTGACGATGAAATCAAACTAAACCGTGTTCAGAGGAACACACAGTCTTACACACACCTGTGTGTGTATTGTACTGCAGATACAGTTGTGGTGATGAAGAATCTGAAACATTTTGTGGGTGAAAGTTTCCCACGAACAGATCAGTCCCACACGTCGCCGTCATTTCAGGGTCATTGATTATGTTACTGATCAAATGTCATGAACATTCACGTCCTCGTGAACAGGAAGTTTTCATTGGGATGAAAACTTCAATTTACAATCAATTTAATGAGTCTGACTGTGAAGCACTCGTACGAACAGACCTCAGAAAAAAATCAGAATAATGATGATGACGACTCTCACCCCGTTAACTGGTGCTCTCTTGAAGAAGAATGGAAGTTTCTCTGTGACCGAGATACAGATGATGTCGACATCATACAACATACAGGCTGCCTGAACACACACACACACACATTATCAATACATTGTTGGATTCTTCTCACTGATGCATTAAAGTCAAAGCAGGATTTACATGTTGTGGCAGATGCAGCTGATTCGAGCTTCATGTGGAGCTGAGCTGGATTTCATGACATTGTTAAGTTTTACATGTCAAATCTTTGTGTGGTAATGATCAGTGAGAGCAGCTGCAGCCAAGTAACGTCGTATAAACCCTGAGCTTCTCACATGGAAGAGTTTCTCTGTGGTGGGCTGGACAGCCAGAAGGTCGAAACTCCGATACTCTGCAGCGTTCGGCCTCTGAACACACAGGTAAACACACACAGGTAAACACACACAGGAAAACACACACAGGTAAACACACACAGTTTAACACACACAGGTAAACACACACAGGTAAACACACACAGTTTAGCACACACAGGTAAACACACACAGTTTAACACACACAGGTAAACACACACAGGTAAACACACACAGTTTAGCACACAC
>JBBMJY010000014.1:18060072-18146103 GCA_037833715.1 Toxotes lorentzi | reverse complement strand
TATATATAGTCAATTTTACTTATTTACTTTGACTTTGTTAATTAGAAGGAATTACACCGAAGGAATTTGTAGAAAAACATGCATTTTATTGTCACTGCTGCTGAAAATACCAGCCCTGCATCAACGTTTAACAAGAATTAAGCGCAGTGCCATGGATTTTGTTCAGAAGAGGGCGCGCTTGACCGAGAGCTTGACGAGCGGCAACGAAGCAGTTTTATTTACGATTACGAGCAGCACGTGAAGGCATCATGGGTGTGCGGCTGAGAAACAGGGAGAGAGGAAGCGCTGTTGTTGCAACATCGCTGCCACGTCGGAGGATCCTCTGCAGCAGCAGCAGCAGCGGCGGCGGCGGCGGCGGGTCTGAGCACCGGGATGGGCCGGTGCCGAGCGGATGTGGGGGATGAGATGGAGAGGTGGGAGTGACCGAGGAAGCACGGAGGAGAGGAAGGAAAGAGGAAACACGTAGAGCCACAGCACAACACAACACAACACTCCCTGATTGGGAAAAAGCCTGCGCGCAGCTCCAGCTTCAAGGAGCGGCTGCTGCCTTCTGGAGGATCCTGCCCGCTGGAGCTCTATTGTTCAGACACAGAGGCTCGTTCCTGCGGTTTTCCCGGGTTCAGGAGGAGGGGGTCACCCATGCTAAGCTCAGGGAGAATGGAGGAATTCGTGACCGAAGAGGAAGAGCCGTGGTACGACCAGCAGGACCTGGAGCAGGGTAAGACAAGGCATCCACCATCCTCCTTGCCCGCACCATCCCCACTGTCAGCTGCTGGCGCCGGACGGTGAGCCGGCCTCCGTTTAACAAAGGCTCTCTGTCATGTTAAGCGGCCACGGAGATGTCCTTCAGAGGTCTCTCCTCCGTCTCAGTGCAGTCAGTTTAACACTTCAGTAGTTTCTAATGTGCACACGGTGCTTCTTTGACAACAATGCATTGAAAGCATGCCAAACAGGGCCTGGTCAGCATCAGACAGAGAGATCCTCAGTTACAGTGTTATCAGGCTGCAGTTTATGAAAGATTTAAATTCACTAAAAGATTACAAAATTTTTTTAAAAAATGGCCCTAATCCTCTGCCGTACGTGGAAATTATAGGTAAAGGTTTATCCACGTTTTTGTATTTCTTGTTTCATACCTACAAATTTTTAATGTGACAAAGCAACACATAGATGCACTACTTGTTTTAAGTGCTCACCAAACCTTTACACTGCTGTTGTTTTAGGAATTAAAAAAAAAAACAAGCTATAGTCTGTGTCTTTCATGTGTTTTGGCTTCAGACAGGTTAGAAATGAAATAACTGCAGTGTTTGTTTTGCAGAATGTTTAATTTGCAGAATGTTTTTTCGGTGAATAAATGAACGAATCTATAAAAAACACACCTCAGAAGCTGGAACCATCAGATCTTTGCAGTTGTTGCTTGAAAATGTGACTAAAGTGATTAACCAACCATCAGAAGTGTTGGCAATTAATTCTCTGTCAGCTGATCGGTCGATTCATTGACTGATTGTTGCAGCTCAAGTTCATGTAGCTCTGACTGAATTAACTTAGTAAAGTAGAAATCCTGCAGAAACCATCCAGCAGTGGGTTTCACTCATGAGTCTTTAATTAACCTAATTCAGAGTCAGCTAATTACCCTCTGTCTTTCCACTGAGGCCACCTGCTCCATGTGGTAGCATTACATGTGAATCCATCACAGCTGTACAGCTGATTTACATCTGTCTCTGTCATTCATGGTCCTAATATTTTAATATGTTTAGTCTGAGAAAGTCAAAAGAAAAGCTCATCAGTTGAGCATGTAACAAGCCTGTAAACGGTTTCCAGTAGTGATACACAGTACACCAGGCTTCTGTCATGTCAGATGGACTTGGTATCAGCTTATTTCCATATAAATGAACACTGGCTTTTTATGTTCCAGTTCTAGGGAACTAAAAGCAGCCAGTCACACAGGAAACTATCATTTAGATGAGGTCACACTTTGTATACTGCTCTGGACTAAACCTCTGCAAAGATATTTATTAGCCAGTTAATCACCATATTTAATATATTAATTAAAATCGCATATATTATGCATTGTATGACCAACAGCCTTAAAATCTCAGTTAAAAAAGTCAGTAAACATGATGCTGTCTTAAATTTAGGATCAGTCTCTGGAATATATGCACAGAAATCTTTTACGTTCTCTAAAAATGACTCATCAGTCATCAAAGACATAAGATTCATTGTCGTCCTCTAGATCATTTACCTCATTTCCTGTCTCTCATCATCTCTCCATCACTTGTCTTCCTGCCAAGTCCTTATAATGGCACATTTCCGTCGGCTGAGGTGGAAGGGTGCTTGATGCAGAGATTTTACTTGACTGGAAACACACATGCGCACACAAACATGCATGTGTCTGCAATCACAACATAATGTATTTATTAGACTCCTTCTTTCCTGAGATGGAGAAGAAGGAAGAGTTCAAAAGAGAGAAGGAAACAACTGAAATGTCAAAATGGCTGGTGTAGAAGTGTGTCTTCATGTGTGTGTCCATGCAGAGCCGTGTGTTTGACGGAGCAGAGAGCATGTCAGACCTCTCAGAGCGTCAGAGTCCTGACTGTCTGAGCTCATCTTTGGCCATGTGACAGTTCAGGATGCCACGAGTCCTTCAGAGAGGGACACCACTGTCATTGTGTTACAGTACGTTGTTGTCATGAAGGAATCGCTGGCAGGCCGATCAGTCTGAGTTTCACATATTAACTCTGATCCATCCCATAAAATTTGATGGCACGTTGCCTGCACATGGTGCCCCAGCAACATGATCAATTTAAATTGCAATTATTTTGTTATAATAAAAAGTACAAAGTCCTACCACTAAAATCAACACGATTTCCTGTTATTATGTGTATTTTCATGTGGGTCTGGGTTTCCTCTCTGGCATGCCTGTACATGGGTTGCATGCACGGTTTAAGTGTTGATTAATGAAACTGAGCGAAAGGAAAATTATCTCATGTTGCAACTTGCACAATCCAAATTTGGTGAAATTGACCCCAGGATCCAGAACTGAGAACAATTTCTCAGCATTTCTCAGGTTTGTGCTCTCTGAGTGTTTTGTAGCTTTTGTTAGTGTCACAGTTGTGGTGGTGGATCTCCAAAAAAAAATCAGTAAAAAAAAGCCAAATCTTCCATTTCTGTCGAAATGTCAGATTTGGAAAGGCGCGTCCTCCTGTGGAATAGTTACAGCTCACATTTCAAGTCTTAGCCGAAAGGATGAGAGACATGCTACAGACATATAATTAGGATGTTTCTTTGTTTGGGCCTATTGTGTGTTAGCCAGAGCCGCCGCTGGCTCAGAAAAGAAGCAAATACATGGCTCTACCAGCTGAGACTGAGGCTTGTTGGCCTAACTTAGATCTGATGAGAGGCTTCCTCCACTGGTTAAATGCTCCTGTTACAACTCAGTAAGTGTTTATGTCGCCCAATAACAGGGTATTTAAGAGCAAAGTTCTCATTGTGGACTATAAAGATACTGCTAAACTTTGCTGCATTGGAACATATCATACATTAGGGCAGTTTGTATACAGAACATTTCTCTGCCGTAGCCGTAAATAATTAATTTCTGGCCACTGAATGTTTCTGGAACGGTTTCTGTTCACAAGTCCGGTCTGCAGCACAGGAAAGGAAGAAGAGGAGACGTCTTGTTTTCCACATTCCTGCGAATCTCAAGGGTGCTGTGCACCTACCAACACAGCACTGTCTGTGGAAGAGATCACCCCGCACAGTATAATGATGAGTGTCTGTGTGTGCGCACATATCCACTGATTCTTACAAAGACTGACTGCAGGTTGGATGAAAATAGCGTTTAAAACCTGAACACTGCCCTTGTTTTTTTACTGTGTGCAGTTCTCTGAACTCGCAGACAAACACACTTCCCAGCTGGTCTCAGCTAGGTTTTCTGGAGCATGCAGGAAATGTGCTCTTCATACATGATGTGATTACGTCTGGGTTCCGGCCTCAGGGGTTTCATCCTGCGCAGGTCAAGCCTCAGGTCTGTCTGGAGCAAACCAGTTATCTGTGGCAAAGTATCGACTCGCCAAGTTGTTTGCCTGTGCAGTGAGCTGTATTGATCGGCTCTGCTCCCCTCTCTGTCCCTATCTAATAACCACATGTGGACATTTTAATGAATTTAAAAGTATATGTTTGTCTTTTGTCCTCTGATATCGAGTCCAGTCACATCTCATGGTCTTCCTCAGTTTGCTCAGTTGTCATGGAGATACCTCATCATGCGACTTAAGAATGAAATAATAAATACGGTCGTGATGGCTTGAATATTTGATGGTGATATCAGGCCACAGATCATAACTATTATTGAGACCATGACAGCTGAGTCAACTCTGGGTTGTGGGTGAAAGCTCTGAAAACAAGCTATTCTTTTTTTTTTTTTTGTCAAATAAAATACAAATTTCCTCCGTTTCCTCAGTTACGGTTCCCACAGTGCGTTTCTAGTGAACCTGTCCAAACAGAAGGAGGCTGGCTGGACTCGCACCAGCACTGTCTGAGGATCCATTCAGTGGTACCTGAGCAGCTGATTGCCAGGGGCCCTGCAGGAATTCATTATACTATCACCACACAGGGAAGTGTGTGAATGGGTCCATATGGAGCTGCTGGAAAACGTCTGCTTAGCTTGTTACTCATTAGTCTAATTGGAGGAGGTGAGGACAAGACCAGGTGCCAGGACGAAGAGGAGCATTGTTACAAAACATGCAGTCATTGAAACCGTCTGACTCATACTGGATTTTAGAAGCTACCATCAATATTAACTTTTGAGAGAGGAAAAAAAACTGAACGATTTATTGATCAGTAAGTATTTATTAACTTAAACAAACATAGACAACATTTCGGAATGACCACAAACCTTTGGCATTTCCGTACTCCTCCACGTTCCTGGTACTACCCGATAACAATACATTATCTGTGATAAGTTAAAATCATGCAAACGATTTATTGGTTCATTCTGTGGAGTGTGAAGCTACCTTTCTTGGAGAATCTTTACATGGCTTGTTAGCAGCAAAATGAAAACATGTTAGTTTGCTCGTACTGCCGGAGTGAATGATTTCTCTGTTTCTTCCATTCCAACATGGCACAACGGCAGTGATAGAAGTCAGGAGTTAGAGAGGAAGAGCACAGTTAGAATAAAGACAGATGACAGTGACTCATCTTATTCTGGAGATACATTTGTCTGGAAGTGCAAATAAAAACAGAAGAGTGTGGTGCAGAGGCTGGTGTCGAACATGACTGATTCACTGTCATTCTTGCACTTTTATATAACACTCAAAATGTAAATTTGCCTCCGGCATCCCAGCACATTGAATCTCAGCCTATTTCCGCCCTAATCTCAGTGGAGAGGTGTCTCTCCAAATAATCTCTGACCTTCATATTCAGTCAGTGGAGGGCCTGCAGGGAGGAGTACTGGCTCTCTGTCCTCCTGCTCTCTTAGCTCTATAATTGAAACAGTCCAGTGCAGACTGAGATGCAGTGATGGACCCTTTCATCATTCTGTTTCAGACCCTGTTAGAAAATCGCCTAAAATAGAACAGTGTGCTCTATTAATCCTGACAGAGGGCAATCTGAATTGTGCCGCTGCAGTATGTCTTCTTCTCCCTTTCTTCTTGTCCTCTCTTGTCTTTCTTCTCTTCCTCTCCTATTTTTACTCTTCCACCATTTCCTTTTCCTTTCCCTGTCCTTCTTTTCCCCCTATCTCTTCTTTCACACTTTGTATCCATCTTTCTCCGTCTACAGCTCTCTTTCTGCACTTATGATGACTGATTTCTTCATCTCTTTCTTGATTTCTTTCCGATTTCCAGACCTCCACTTGGCAGCAGAGCTGGGAAAGACTCTGCTGGAGCGGAACAAGGAGCTGGAGGACTCCTTGCAGCAGATGTACATCACTAATGAAGAGCAAGTGCAGGAGATTGAGGTATGAATGACGGAGCTGCTGTACGGCCCTCGTAATGTAGATATGCCTTTTTCACGTAACATAATCTCACCTCAGATCTCAAGGTCCATTTAGTAGCTGTTCTGGGGCTTTCAATCAGATTCACACTCTTCAAAATCACAGAGATTTAAACATCTACAATTCCTCTATTGCTGCCAAACTCCATCTACAGATGAAATGATTGAAAACTCCAGAACAAAAGCAATAAGTCATTGATTAATGATTTTTATAAATTAATTTAACAAATAATAATCACATTAATTACATATAATTGGGAAAAGCAAAACCAGATTCTGCTGACGGCCAGTGAAAGCTTTTATTGTCTCCTTGCTTTTCTTTCAAGAATGTTGCTACTCTGTGTGGATTTGTGTGGAAGTTTACTGTGTATAGTTTTTTTTTTTACAAAGCTCATGAATGTGTTTGTGCGACAGTACCTATCAAAGCAGCTGGAGGTTCTCCGGGACATGAACGAGCAGCACGCCAAAGTGTACGAGCAGCTGGACGGGACTGCCAGAGAGCTGGAGCGCACCAACCACACACTCGTGATCGACAGCAAGGCCTCTCAGCAAAAGATAGAGAGGTGAGAGGGGCTGGCAGTTTTACTTTCTTTACTGCTACATCCTCCTTTCCTTCTTAAACATGTGCTCTTCCTCCTGGACCAGGTTAACAGGGACCATTGAGACTTTGCAGAACCAGGTGGAGTCTCTTTCAGGGCAGGTGGAGCAGCTTCGCTCCATGGAGCAGCTCCGAGTCAGGAGGGAGAAGAGGGAGCGACGCAAGACCATCCACTCATTCCCTTGCCTGAGGGAGCTTTGCACAGCACCGAGGTACTTGTTCGTTTTGTCGCAGCCTCTAGAAGACGAGGGAAAGATGCCTGGAAGAAACTAGCTCTGTATTTGTGCCACATTTCTAGGTATGAAGATGAGTTTGTCGTGGGCAGGGCTGAGAGCTTTAGCGTGGATGCAAAGCGTCAACCATTCGAAGAAGAGAACCAGCACCTGAGGGAAGCGGTGTCGGCCCTGAGGGCAGCCATCCGGACTGAGAGGGGGCGTAGGGAGGGGGTGGAGAGAGAGTGCAACCTCCTACTCGCGGAGTTCTCACGGCTGCAGACGCGGGTGCAGGTTCGGTGAAGAATCATACATGATATGCCAGAATTTTTGGTACACGGGCTGGGGACACCCACCAAAATACATCTAAAATCAAAAATTAGTTACTGCAGGTTTATGTGGTTCAGAATTCAAAGAAAAGAGCAGTAAATGTGTTCACTCATTGATAGTTACAAACCAAAAACTATTATTGTCTCAAAAGTCCACCACGTGTCTTTGTCTTCGTTTTTAGGATGCTGAGGGCTGCCAGGCGAGAGTACGGGAGCTGGAGGTGGAGCTACAGGAGCTGCAACAGCTACGTCGAGCTCGGACTTTCCTGCTGAGCAGCGAGGACGATGGCGTGGCTCTCACCCAGACTGTCCTCAATAGCACCCCGGAGACTGACACCTTCCTGGAAGTGGAGGTCGGGGAGACGGGAGGAGGGGTGAGGGAGGAAACTGAAGGTGGAGGGGGTATCGGCGGTGAGGCGTTACCTGAGTCCAGCCCTGTGAGGAAAAGCTGCAGCGACACGGCACTCAACGCCATCGTGGCCCGAGACGCGTCCGGCCGCAGGAGAGGCAGCTACGCTCTCCACGCCAACAGCGTGAGGAAGAGAGGGATGTCCATCCTCAGGGAGGTGGATGAGCAGTACCATGCCTTACTGGAGAAATATGAGGAGCTGTTAGGGAAGTGCAGACGCCACGAGGAGAGCCTGTGTCACGCTGAGGTCCAGACTTCCCGACCAGTCTCCCGAGACCCATCCATGAAAGACTGTGCCATGGGCCCCACCCCGGTGCCACCCCCTACCCCTACTCAGTCGCCCTCCACCCCCGAGGCCATCGAGAGCATCAGCAAGCAGGTGGAGGCGGTGGATAAACGGCTTGGACAGAACACACCAGAGTACAAGGCCCTTTTTAAGGAGATCTTCTCTCGTATCCAGAAGACCAAGATGGACATCAAAGCTACCAAAGCTGCTAAAGCTGGCAAATCCGGGAAATCTGGCAAATCTAGCAAACACTAATGGTTCCACTGCTTGGCTGTAAAGAGGATGATGATGTGCTCTTTCCATGTATAGTTTGTGGACAGGGGTTTTGGTAAAAGAGGGTGCTATTTGGAAAACTGCTAAAGTTGAGTACAGTTCAATTTAACTGAAGTCAAATGAGGCTGCATGGTTTTAATCCAGACCTGAAACCTTCCAGCATATACGGAATTAGAAAAGAACTAGTTCGAGATCAACACCCTCATAGTCTTTTATTCAGTGTTCCTTCTAAATATATACTGGCTTCACTGCCTTATTACCGTAAGCATATACCACAGTAACACAATGATAGCAATATGCCTCTCATGAGCCTCACAAGTGCACTAAACATTAAAGCTTCACAAGAAAAATTGCACCTCTGACAAGAAACATGAGTGGAAATCTAAAATGAACATGAGCTGTATCTGTTAACTGTAATGGATTCTACTAACATTTGTATAATTACATTAAGAAAGGCAAAGATTGATCCTCTCAGGCCACAGTGCTGTCTGTCTCAAGAAAGAACCTGAGGTGCTATTAATTCTTCTCCCATTACATATAATCACAGAATAACACTGTTCAGAATTTAAATAAGCCTTTAGTCTGGAGGACGTTGCTACTATCGTGTGTAAGTTTGAGGAGTAGCTTGACATTTTTGGAAATTAATTTATTTGCTTTCTTTCCAGGAGTTTTGATCAATACTACTGTCATGTCTGTCAGGATGAATATGAAGCTACAGCTAGCACCTGTTTAGCCTAGCTTAGCATAACGCCTGAAAAGCCTGGCCCTCTCATGGAGAATATAAAAATCCTGAGAAGACTGTGAAGTAAATGGGATCAGTCTTCGCACCATTTAACGGCTACTGGATGAAGTCAGCATGAACGTTTGTAAAACAAAGACACACACACACACACACAGAGGTGGATCCTTTTTAAAGAAAATGAAAATGGAATATTCCTTTGTTTTTTTCATTCAAGTGTTGGGACTATTTTCTTTCTGTCAGCAGATAGACGGACACGCTGCATAGTAGCACTGTAACCAGTATAAGGCTTCAAACCAGGGCTTTGTCTAACACCTTGCAGTCTTACCAAACTATAAAACTAACCTGCAAATATATTGCACCTTTTTTTCACAGTATACAATACAGATGCCTTTTTTTTCTGGGTAACCTCTTATGTATAAACCTTTGCTATAATGAATGTTATTACAGCTAATATTTTATATCTGATTCTTCTGTAAAAATTAAGGCATAACAAAGCTTGAAACCTTTCACATGAGGCACAGCTGACGCCTGAGGAACCCACATGCGTGTTATGAGGCTAAGTGTGTATAAACAGTACGGAGGATGGATGTTTTTCTGAAACTTGGTACAGAAGAAAATGAGGAATCCTGTGAGCTCCTGGTGAAGTAAAGGTTAAGTTACAGTCGCAGCAACTTAACTGTGATAACTGTGGCGTATAAAGTGCATTTGAGGTTGGTGCTCACGTCTGTTAGAATGATTCAAGCGTAATGAGGAGGGAGGATCAGGTGTTGGTGTAGACAAACCGGATGCCAAACCAGAGCCTGTTATCATTTTACAAAGGCTCATGAGGTTTCTGTACTGTAATGTCTTACCTGTTGCACTTGAAAATGTTTGACGCCTCATCTTTTGCATATCTAGGATAGCTAATGTGAACTTGTGTGTATTTATTTGTGTGTGTAAATGTTTCTTAAAATTTTTTTTTGTATTTACTTTTTAAGGTCCTGTATGTGAATGTTACTAACATATTGTCAGAATAAACAAATTTAATTTGCTTTATCTACATGTGCATTATTAGTTAAGAAGATACTGGCATTAAAGTTTAGTCTTGTCTGGTATTAGTTCATGTCCTTATTGAACTAAGGCCTACTTTACCCTGCTAATAAAGCATTCATATAATGTATCATGTGTTTATTCATTGTAATTATCACTACACTGGTGGAAAAGGGAAAGAAAATATTCATACTGTGGAAATGACACCTTAGCTAAGCATACAGACATGTTGTTAAGAATATTTTCATTAACAATGATGCTGTGATCACAGCACTTGAATAAAACTTGCAGGCTACACATAAAATAATTCTGTTGATAAGAACAGAATTATTATACGGAAGCAAATGAAACCACCACTACAGCACTTACCATATCCATGTAGGTGAAGGCTGGTTAACCTAATTCAACTACACAGACCACTGAGTAGTTGGTATATATGCTATTAAACTTTTTTAGTATGCATATGGGAGAAGTATTTGTACGATACACACCCTCAGCTTCGTCGATCCGACCGCGTGGCCTAATGGATAAGGCGTCTGACTTCGGATCAGAAGATTGAGGGTTCGAGTCCCTTCGTGGTCGCTTTTTGTGCTTTCGCAGCTGGCTTACTTTTAAACCAGTTGTAAAGGGTAGCCTACTTAAAACCGCATTTGTTTCACTAACACATACTACCGTTTGCCCGTCACGTACCCAAGAATCAATGGTAACATGCATCAGCTGTTGCGAGCTAACGTTACGTTAACCTAACTAGCTAACCCCCATTTAGCTAGGTCAGCTAACATTACCTTTCAGGTATTAAATATAACCTCTCAGTTAAAGACACAGCAACAGTGGCTTAAATATAGATTACGTTATAATATACAAAATTATGCATAAAGTCAATTCAAAAATTCACATACGTAACATTAAAAGAAGACGTACGACAGGACGCTAACGTAGCAGCAGAGTGGCGCAGCGGAAGCGTGCTGGGCCCATAACCCAGAGGTCGATGGATCGAAACCATCCTCTGCTAAGCTGTTTTTGTCCTCGGTTTACTAATAACCTCGATAGATACTTTTCATCCCCAAGGGAAATTCACACACAGTTTAGCACTGCTTTTTAACTCCTCTGTCCTTACACTGGTCTGCAAAGTCATTCTATATACAAACGAAAACACTGCAGCTCACTTTATTTTACACAAAATTAATGACAAAACACATAATGTATATGAAATTATTGATAAAGCAGTCATCAGAGGTAGAAACACAACAGTCAGTTAATCAAAATCCATTCGTCTGCTCTGCTTGATTGCTGAATTGACCTTCTTCTGTTTGAGTCGCTCCTTGTTCCTCTTCTGTAACCTGCAAAACACATTTCACATCAATGGCACACATAGGACACATTTATAATTAAGGTAGAAAACAATGTGCTCTGCTATTAGGTAATACCTGGCTGCCCTGAGAGCTATGTCTTCTGCTGTTGGTTCGTGTGGCTTCTTGCTGGCTTCAGCTATGATGGCAGAAATCTTCTGTATACAGTCAGAAAGGTTCCTCTGCTGACTCCTGCTCAGCTCTGAGGTCACCAGCAGCTCTCCAGCCTTATTGATGCGGTTTTTGTTCTGTGGAGAAAATTAGTATTTGTAATGTTTTTGGGACGTAACTTTTAAAGTATCAGTATTTTCCTGATTCCACAGTATTTGAAAACAAACCGTTTCAAAGATTTTCTGTCGAACATCTTGTGGGATCCAGTCTGCTGTCTGCACATGGAATCGGACCTCTGCTTTTGTGCTGACTGTGGATTGAGATTAAATGATTACACCACAGAACAAATGCAAGACCTTGTACAGGCTATCAGGAGTCACTTCTCCCTTTGGTATATATGCTATTATCCCTATTATCTACCAAGGAGCTTTTTTTTTTATCATAAACTTTTGAGAACCTTTATTGACATGCTGACCACCAGGACCACTGCTTCTGCTGTAAGATACTGTCAGACGGTCTAAAAGTCAGAAGGAGAAAACAATATTATGAAAACAAATACAAAAGGAGAATGAAAATACTTACTTATTCTGCTTTAGTGAAAACAGATTTGTATTTACCTACTGGAATGTGCACTTCAGTGTCCTGAAAAATGGAAAATAAATAAAAATCTCCTGCTTTACTGTATCACGGACGTAAATCCATTGTACTGTTGAAGACATCATCTATGAAACTGTACATTTACACAGTTTTGTGGATTTTCATTTATTGATTTGTTCTCATCTCAGTTATCATCACCACAACCATGACCTCTGGAGGTTTGAGAAGAGAGAAGCTTAGTGTTCAGCGCATAATGGGATGATATGCTATTATTTTCACCCCTGCATTATATGATACTCCTGTGGCTCTCTCTCCTGAGTCTGGCCTTCAAATTTGTGATATAGCTGGAATGGTCAGCCAGGCACTGGTAGTAAATGTGGTGTTTATTTGGTTTAACCACAATATTGATGTGTGAATTAGTTTATGACATGGGTAAAATGCAATGTGCATATTTGATCTAAGGCAATCCAACTCAGATGGCTGCACATCCAACCCGGATTTTCCGCAGCCACCAACGGTGGTGTTAAATAACCAATTAAGGCAAGTAAATAACAGTTTAACCCAGTCCAGTGTGTAAGGGAGTTTGACGTGACGTTCTCCATACAAGACAGACGATGTCTACATCTGGTGAAATTTCACTAACCTGTGTGGTGTCTGTTTCCCGGGTCCCATAACTAACAGTCGGCTGTAAAGAGCTGTTAATGCCTCTTATTACAGCAGTCTTCGTTTTTACCTGCCGTGGAATCACGCTTATTCCTGCGCTACGACAAAGTAAATAGGACTGTCGTGCTATGTGTGCCGCCATGTTGGTGAGACGTCATGACCGGTGAGCAATCAACGCACTTTGTAAAGCGGCACCTGTTGGTTTTTGTTTTTGTTTTTTGTCTGTGTAGCCTTGCATACTGTTGCATACTATTGATAGAGTAAATATATTCAGTGAACTTTGTAGTCAATCATATGATAGAAAAAGATAAATTCAGGTTCCACCGAGATTTGAACTCGGATCGCTGGATTCAGAGTCCAGAGTGCTAACCATTACACCATGGAACCACATGTTTACACCTTTTCCAGCTGTGCATATGAAAGAAAACTATAACCACGCAGTCCTCCAGGATATCCTGAAGTATTCTTTAACCCTAACTTAAAAAAACAAACAAACTGAATTTTAAAGAGACTTTTGAACATTTAGTGAAACTGTTAGGAGGATGGACTCAGGTTGAAGCACTAGACGGAGGTTTAGTAGAAATAACTTCGCTTTAGTTTAACATTGTATAAAACGGTTTGCTATCAGCCACGAGGTGGCGCTATATTACGTGCCTTTGCTATTGACAGTAAAATAAGAAAACGGAACTTTCATACGATGGCCGCTGTTGCAGTTGGGTGTCATTAACGGACGGACTGTGTTGGTTTTCGAGAAAAACAAAACAAACCAGCTTTCTATGTCTGTCTATATTTCACGCTGCCTTATGACATGAATAGGCAACCTTAGTTGCAGAGTAAGATGTTGATAGAAACAATAGCAACGCCTGTGGCGTCTGTCAAAAAGGATTAGCAATCGATTTCTCGGAATATATCTAGAGTATTCTTAGCGAGCTGGCTAACGTTAGAAGCTAGTCACGCGACGGAATAAACTGCTAGCTGTTGATAGCCGCAGTAGCCGCGTTATCTGCCGTTATCGGGCTAGCTACGTGTTGACAGGTCGCAAAGCGCAATACGATATATTATAACTTCTCTGGGCACATTACGTAACGTTAGCGGACACATTTTTTGGGCGCTTGAGCAACATTGGAAAGTAGAATGTGACGATTGTGGGCACGGCCCTTTGCCGTCCTGTGTAGCTGCTCCTTTGGCAGTGAAGTCATGCATGATGTGAGGTGTCCATTGCTCAAGAGAACCCTGCTTAGTTTATAGCGGTGAAAGGGTTAGTTTCCGTCAGTGCTATATCTCGGCTTATTTACCCGCAAAATGCCTGGAATGGTGGTGTTTGGTCGGCGGTGGGGGATCGCCAGTGACGACCTTGTTTTCCCCAGCTCCTTTGAACTGTTCATCCGTGTAATTTGGTATGTTTACCTTCATGGATGTCCGTGATTTACTTGGGACTAATAATATTAATTTACTCTGTCCTTTTCCGTCTCTATTGCTGTTTTTTTCCCCCTAAGGTGGATTGGCGCTATTATCCTGTACACTTATCACAAGGGTCATTTTGACTGTAATGGGAGAGGAGTTCTTCACATTTACCTGGTCGGACTGTTGGTTGTGCTCGGGCTCATCATCCTGTCATTATGTGCTATTGTCTACGTCAGTGCCCAAGGTAAATCATTTGTCTTCTGACTTACAATTTTATGTGCCTATTGCATGAAGTAGACATAGGTAAACATTTGATTTTGCCTGCAGCAACAGTGGTGTCAAAATACGTGTTATTTTGCAATAAGCAATGCAGGAAGATTGCAAGAGAGTTGCTCCTTTACGCAACACACCTATCAGAAAGTGATGGGAGACAAAGCAAAAAAAAAAAAAGTTAACTGAATGTAACTCTTTTTAGTGCATGCACAATCATATGTACACAAGTGCCATCCTTCTTATAGCTCTGGTCTCAGGATGATGACAGGCAAGATGATAACTTTCAGTTGTTTTGCTAGTAATGCTGGGTTCTTAAGTGTACTTTGACAACAGTACCCCCTGATTAATGAGACAAATTTTAACCAATAATTTAATTTGCTGCTGTCTGTAACATCCAGCTGACACAGGTGCAAACCATCGTTCATCATCGCAAATCATTGTTTCACAGGTACCATTACAAATCCTGGCCCACGCCGCTCTATGCCTGCACTGGTGTACCTGAGAGCTCTCCTGTACATCCCTGAGCTGGTTTGGGCCTGTCTGGGAGCTGTTTGGGTGTCTGACGATGGCAGAGGGTGCGATCCTGCCACAGTGGGGGCTGTCATCGCAGCAGTGGTTGCCAGGTGGGTTGTTTAGAGTTTTGATTTCATAATTGTTAATCCTAGTTGAAGAGTTGTTTTGATCCAGCATCTTTTTTTTTTTTCTTTTTCCTTTGTCACAACAGCTGGATCATCCTGCTCTTTACGGGGCTGGGTGTGGTATTTGTGTTTGACCCCCTGGGCAGCCCCCGTCCTCCACCTGCTGTCATGGAGCCACTGGGAGTACGAGACATGGAGAGTAGTGGCGGCACGCAGTTCTTCACCACAGCTCGCTCCCTGGCCGTCAAGGTGTGGGAGAGCAGGCTGCGGCTGCTGTGCTGTTGTCTGCCGCAGGACGAAAGCCATCGAGCCGCGTTCTCCAGCATCGCACAGCTCTTCAGCGGATTCTTCTCTGTAAGGGTCACCTTCTCTATTTTGTCTGCGCCTTCTTTTGCATCTGGCAGTTAGTGGGTTTGTAAACTGAGTTACATCAAGAAAGACTGAAACAAAGAGAATAATGTGAAATATGACATAACTGTTTAGTGGTGCGATACTGTCACAGAGCCCATAATGAGATGCTTTCTGGTATTCTCTGTGTGTGTGTGTGGCAGGACACAGATCTGGTCCCCAGTGACATAGCAGCTGGTTTGGCTCTGCTGCACCAGGAGCAGGATAAGATGGAGCGTAGCAGAGACCCAGATGTCGTAGTCCCTCACAGTCCTTCCTCTCCCATTGTAAGTAGTGGAGCCCGTCAGTCATGTAGCTCGAGCAGATCTCTGACCTGACAAGAATGTTAGTTATTGCATTACTGTAAGCTGTAATGTTTAAAGTCAGCATCACTTCATGTGATTAACATTGCTTGTATATCTTTAATTGTTTGAAGGGAGAAGACTTGGAGACAGAGTTGGAGAAAGCAGCTCACTGTATGCAGTTTGCTGCAGCAGCCTATGGCTGGCCGCTGTACATTTACTCCAACCTCTTTACTGGGCCCTGCAAACTTAGTGGAGACTGGTAAGATGTACCCCTTGTTTATTTTAGTCAGAGGGACCTGTAAGTCAGAAGACTTCTGATTTTAGGTTACTTAACCTGGATTTACATGATATTGAGGTTGGGTTCTGGGGGGGTAGGGTTATTTCTCATTTCTGTAACTTTCTGAAACCAATGATTTGAGGATCAGGAGCCAAGGACTGAACTTCTCCCTACAGCTTTCTGTTTTCTGTTTGTTACACATTTGTTTGTAGCGCTTTTCATGTGGTGAGACTGTGTGACAGTGTGCACCATTATCCACATTTTTAAATGATATTGTCTTAAGAAAGATTGTTTTTACTATTTAATATTTTTGTGTACTCGTTTAACATTTCAAATAACTGTTAGTTTGGTCAGACCCAGTTAGTTTGGTTACCCAAATCAAAATGAGTACATGTGTGTGTATGTCAGCTGTAGGAGTCAGACAGCTGAGTATGACATCGTTGGAGGAGACCACCTCGGCTGTCACTTCTCATCCATCCTGCAGAGCACGGGGTTGCAGTACAGAGACTTCATCCATGTCAGCTTCCACAACCAGGTATGAATTTCACCAATCACCCCCCCTGTCAGGGACACTCCCCTGTGTTCATAGTTTCTTCTCAGTTTTATCCTTAAGAGGTCACCACCAGTCTGACAGTGTCAGTGTGTTAGTGATTCAAACTGTTGGTCCAGAGTCTGTTGATCATTTAACCAAGCTGGGTTTGTTGCAGATCTATGAGATCCCCTTTTTCGTGGCTCTGGATCATAAGAGAGAAGCGGTTCTGGTGGCTGTCAGAGGAACACTTTCACTGAAGGTGAGTTGGGACTAACACTAAGCACTTTATTTGAGAATGAAATATAATATATTCCATCTAATATGTTGTTTTCTTGTCTCCTGTTTTGAATTTTTTTTTATGTAGTCCCTGTCAAAAACTTTTGAAAATGTTTTAGAACCATAAACTAGGTTTTGTCATGTTTGTACATGTAAAAGGGGTGTGATTATCTTTTCTCAGCTTGTCATCTGTATTTTTGTACAACTGCTGTTCATTTGTAATGCTTGCTATTATCCTCCTGTTTCCCCTGAAAGTTCAGTATCACTTCCCTGTATGATAGTGTTTAAATAGACTGATAAATATAGGTGCCATTTGGTCAACATCTGATATCATGTAACTGCTCCTGGAGAGAAATTTAAATAGCTCTTATGTAGGAAAAAAAAGAAAACAAAGAGGGAAGTGAGAGTGTGAAGGGTAAGTCAGGGCATGTGTGAGTGTATCAGCATGTGTTTGCACAGGAAAGCAGTGAAGGTAAAAGATGTGTTGTGGTGCTGTGGTTGAAAAATATCATTTTTCTGCCTAATGTTTCTCAGCAGATCTAAAACAGGATTTCATTCAATATAAAAATATTTTACATGTGTTGTTTTACCTGTGCCATTGACATGTGGTCTGATGTGTGTGTAATCAGCGTCCTAGTTTTTTGTTCACCTCACTCAGTGTGTGTTCTGCAGGATGTCCTGACAGACCTGTCTGCTGAATGTGAGAACTTGCCTATAGAAGGAGTGTCTGGAGCCTGCTACGCTCACAAGGTAAATGTCCATTCATACACAGTAACACCTTTCTTTGCTGTCTTAGGTGGAAGGTTTTAATGTGTAAGGTGTGTGTGTCGGTATAGATTAATGCTGCTGTGTCTCTGCTGCTGTAGGGCATGTGCCAAGCGGCAGGTTACATCTACAAGAAGCTGGCCAACGATGGCATCCTGAACCAGGCTTTCTCCGTTGCACCGGTAAGAAGTGTGACTGCGGTTGGAAGCTGTTTCTCAGCCACAGAGGACGTCCCTGTATTTTATTTCAGTCAGATCCCTGCTGGCAGATCTTATTTGGAGGGTATACGATGTCATCAGTGGGACAGGTTTACTGGAATGGCACAGCTGAGGCAGGAAAACATGATGCCGATTAACACAGGAGTCTTCCATTAGCCTGAACTAAGACAAACAGAACTGTCAAGTAAAGTGAGGATTCAAGGCTGAGATTAGTTTTAAAGCATTACTCTCCTCTCCTAAACAGTAACTAATGCAGTCCTCTCCTTGTCACAGTATGAACTGGTGTGTCCATTTTAAATCCACTTGATTTATGTCACCACTTTTTTCTATAGTGAAATAAACCGACTCAAATAAAAGCTGAGACTTGGCACTTTAATGTGCCATGTGTTTTGTGCGTTCTTGTGTTTTTAGGAATATAAACTGGTCATCACGGGTCACAGTCTGGGTGCTGGCACAGCTGCCCTGCTGGCCATCCTCTTGCGCAATTCCTTCCCCACTCTACAGTGCTACGCATTCTCTCCACCAGGGGGACTCCTGAGGTAAGGATGACATACAAACAGCAGACCATTGAGGCCCTGTACAGTCTGAAGTTGGGGCATGTTTTACATAGAGTATATATATTTAAAAAATATATGTTGTAAAAAGTTACAGGAATTCATTTTTACCTTTGCTCTTAGATGTAATCTAGATGTACAATGACAACATAGTAAAAACATGTCGGGTGCCCTCGTGGCTCTTAGGTGAAACACTGACCATGAACTGCAGTTATATTTTAATCTTTTTTTTTTTTTAATATTTGCTTTACTGTATTTTTTCAAAACCTGAATGTTTCATCCTGCTCTATTTAACTTTTGTTTTCGAGAATATTGTAAAACCTTGAGAAAACATCTTCAGTACCACATGCTGGAATTAAAATATACAGCATGTAGTACAAATACCAGTCTGCTATATATTGTTAATTGCTGGCTTCCTCCTTCCATGTGTTTTCTGTTGTGTGTTTTCTCCCTGTGCAGTAAAGCCTTAGCTGATTACTCCAAGGACTTTGTGGTCTCGGTTGTGCTGGGAAAGGATCTGGTTCCCAGGTAGGACTGATTCATTCTTAGCTATGAAAATGTGTTGTTTAAAGTTAAAAAGCGTTGTGAATTAATAGTGTATGTTGACACTGGTCGTTGTAGTACTGTTTGGTTTATTGTGACATTATTCACTATGGATCACTGAAGGCAAATACATGTTTGTGTGTCAGCTGCACTGCAGACAAAATGAATGTGCTGTGGTGTGCAGACTATTATAGACTACTGTGTGATCGAGACTCTATATTTGGGTCTGCCCTGTTATTACAGGCACAGAGAAGGAGAATGTGAGTGTAGCTCACATGCTCATTTTTTTCTCTCTTCTTTTTAAGTTGCGTTTGTCCTTTGCCTCTTTGTTTTATTCAATCTCTCATCTGTCTCTTTGTACAGACTGAGCATTCCCAACATGGAGGATCTGAAGAAAAAGATCCTTAAAATTGTTTCAAACTGCAATAAGCCCAAAGTAAGGCACTTTCAGTGCAGCGGCATTGGTATAGTTTTACACCTTCACACCATCAGACACTAATTTAATATATCGGTCTTATATAGATCTTATATATATATTGATCTGTGTTGCAGTATCGTATCCTGCTACAGGGCCTTTGGTATGAGCTGTTTGGAGGAGACCCGGATGATTTCCCTACTGAGATGGACAACAGGAGGGAGGAGGAGCTCAGCCAGCCGCTGCTGGGGGAGGAGTCACTAATGATTCGCCAGTCATCATCCTATCAGAGCCTGGGATCAGACGACTCACCTGCCCACAAGCCTACTCACTTACCTCTGTTCCTACCTGGGCGAATTCTGCACATCACAGATGATGGGCCATCTCGGAGGTGCGTCTACAAATAGTTAATCTCCCACAGCAAATTAAGAGAAAATATGAAACAGTGTTCACGTGTTTGCTACAGAGGGGATTAAAAATAGGATATAGGGGAAGCTTCAACATAATCCCACCTGGCTAAATAAACTGAATAACTGCAGCAAACAGTGGAGTCCATGAGAATCGATCGACTTTCAGTACATACACACCAGCTCTGGTTCTAGTTCTAGAGCTCAGTACTTAGACTTCAGTTGACACAACTTCCATCTGTCCTGTTCATGCAGAATTCAGTTAATTATCATGGTAGATGCTGATAGTCACATGAACAATGCTAGTGCTGATATTTGATACAGTACTGACTGAATTCCATATGTGCATCAGTGCCAGATGAAAAAGAAGAGGCCTTGCCACCAATTTTTTTTTTCGCTGCCTCTCTCCTCAGGTCCTGTTTTTCCCAGGTCAGCTATCGTGCGGAGTGGTCCAATGAAATGGCATTCAGGAGCATTTTGATCAGCCCCAGGATGCTTGCAGATCACATGCCTGACATTGTGCTTCGAGCACTCAACAGTCTGATCATTGATAGGCCCTTCTCCCTCTGCCCGTCCTCACTGAACAACAGCCAGCACAATACTATCTGAAATGTACCACAAAGACTCAGTGCTTATCTTGTATGCTAAGCGTACTTTTGTTATATGTTAGCCATTTGATTTTCTTCATGCTTGATCCAGAATTCTTTCAAGTTGGTCCCAAACCTTATTATTGGGCCTCTACGTGTATACATTTGGACTTGATTGTAATGAAAGACATGAAACTGTGGAGATTTGTCTGTTGTGATCTCCATGAATGGAGTTAACTCGTCAAGAGAAACATGCTGGAGCACAAGGACTTGTTTGTTAAATTGCACTTTTAATTATTTGATTTTAATATTTAATTTTATTTCAGTTCTCTGAGCTACTCCATGCGCTACGTTACGCCATGATATCTGAATGTGCATTGTGTACAATATTTGACAGTGCTGCAGTTATATTGTCATGTCAGTGTTTTACATCTAATGTTTGTGTGAGTGCCCATATGGTTGGGAGAGGCCTTCCTGATCTGAGGGGCCGACTGAGGAGCAGTATGATCCAGGATGAGAGGATTTAGGGGTGACTTTTACCTCCACATGTGGTCTAAAACATTACATCTTCATTGTATAGTAACTGTGGTGAGTCTGTCTCGTGTTTAAATGTCTTGAGACATCAGGGTGAACAGTGCCTATGCATTACGGACAAACAAGTCAACAGAATTGCTTTACAGAAAGACAGTGAAGAGTGCAGTGTGTTTACACTAAGTTTTGTTCTGCATTTTCTGCAGTGCAGTCTGAATAATGCATGGTGTTTGGCGTAAACGCGATAGATGTGAGAGGTAGAAAGATGCTACTTCTACATTTAGTGGGAACCTGTTTACTTGCTATAAATATTACTTCTTTTTTTCAGGTAATATATTAACATCTGAATCAACCGATGCCTGCCTGTCTTATTCACATCCTCAATAAAATGCATTGGACTTCTTGATGCAAATAAAAGTTTCTTCCGAAGCTCACTCTTTATCCTTTGTTTTTTTTTTTTTTTGTTTGTTTGTTTGTTTGTTTGTTGTCACTGACAGCAACCTGTTGAACCAGTAAAAATTTGGAAACCTGGACAGTGGGATTAAAATGAAATGAAATAATTATGATGAATTCAGTGTTTCCGATGACTGAGGATTAGTTTCAGTTCTGACTCTGTCCCTTCCAGCCCTCTTTAGCATGTGACGTAACCGCAGCGTCCCGTCCCTGACACATGACGTCTTCAAGCTCCGGTTTGAAAGCACGGACACGGTCAGTGCATCAGTCTGTGCAGCGCATCAACGTTTTATCAGCAGTTTATTTCTGCTTATGGCTGTGAGGTTATGTGAGAAGTCAAACTTCGGGCCCACATTCGTACTGTGTTTGAGCGACGTGAGATGATATATGGTAGAAGAGCAACTGGGATTCATTCACGTGCTGAATGTGGAAGAACTGCAGCAGATCATGAAATGATTGGATGATTTGTACTTCTTTTAATCAGTTGATATGGGTTGTTCACAGCCCCTTCACACATAACAGAAATTATGAGCAACGGGCCAGATGACTTTATTCTTTTAGCTTTTACAGTATGAACTAATGAGCTGATCGCGTTCAATTCCTGTTTTCTTTTTTTTTTTTTTTTTTTGCCACTCACTTGCTACATCGTCGTACGGTGGCATTTCAACGTTTTTACAGCTCTGTAGCACTTTAATGTTTTCGTGAGCACATTTTGCCTTTGGCTTTTTTTTTTCCCCCACAATTCTGCATCAGGTGACTCCTGGGACAAAACCCATGATCTGCTTTGCAGTGTTTACTACTTTGATGAGTGGTTTAACTGCGTTGATCCCCATCTTTCCGACAGCACGTGAAGGCAACGGCAGGAGCTCATCTGTTGGACAGGGAAACTAATCAGGAGCCAAGTAAAGACTTTTCAGTACTGCTAGCGACGCGGCTAGCCCGCTCTTAAAGTTATCCGTCCAGACGAGTACGGAATTTAGACTTTGCGTCTCCTCTGTACGACAAAACGACATTCGAGCGATGTTTTTAGAAACACAGTTTTGTGGCGCTTGAAGTACCAAGGCGGACAGCCGCTGGCCAGCTGAGGCTTGCGGCTAGCTCATTAACGTTAGCTGGGAAAGAAGTGCAAGTTGAGGCGAGAAAATGGAGCTGGACGACGTAGTCCTGTATCAGGACGACACGGGCAACTCTGCCATGATGTCCGAGCGTGTCTCAGGCTTGGCCAGTTCCATATACCGAGAGTTTGAACGGCTAATCGAAAAATACGACGAGGACGTGGTGAAAGAGCTGATGCCGCTGGTCGTTGCCGTGCTGGAGAACTTGGACTCGGTGTTCGCTGTCAACCAGGAGCACGAAGTGGAGCTGGAGCTGCTGAAGGAAGACAACGAGCAGCTCGTCACCCAGTACGAGCGAGAGAAGGCACTGAGGAAACACGCAGAAGAGGTGGGCTTCACAACACAACTGCCAAACTAATTTATAACACGGACTGTGGATCAAAGGCTCGTGTCTATGTATGAAAAGACTTGACACCGAACTCGATTCGAAAATCTGGCAGTTCATTTTCGCGATACTCATCAACTACACATCCGTTCTCATTAATCACAAATTAGTACTTTTAATGAAATATACAAGCCTCTCCTTTATTCGGCATACTTATAGACCCCCCACAAAGCACATTTTGAAGAAGAATGACACTTTAAAAACATTGGGAATTTTGACGGAAGACAGTTGAGGCAGTAACAGGCAAACCTCACTGTAAACAGCTTAATGAGTTGGATTAGTTTCCTAAACGACCAGTCTCTGGACTTTAAGATAAAAGGTGATCTCCGATATCAACAGCACTGAAGAACAACCTGTTCTGTAGTTGGAAAGTTTGTGTCGCCATGGATGCCACTCTCTGGGATCCACAGTTTCAGTACATACATATATTCAGCTTATAATACCTCAACAGTGATTTTCAATCAAGCCTCCGACATATGCAAATCCACCACTTATTTGTTTGTGAGGTGGTTCCTTTCTGCCACTCCCAGCAGAAACAGATTTGAATCCCAGTGATCGCATTCAGCGTCATGTCTAGTGACAGTATCACCAAAGCAAAAGCATGAGCCCTGTCATTTGATCCGACCAGTGATGCACTTATTAGCATGCCCCTCATCATTTCACCCCTATAGTATCGTCTATTTTTGGTCAGTAACACATTTTCTGTGCCTCCGCACAACAACAGGTCTGAGATGAAATTTAATTTTGGGTGCTTATCCTGGCATTAGGTCTCCTCACTGAGAGACCTGCCATAAATCTTCAATGCACAGACACTGAGCTTGTGTTAAATCCTCGGCAGCAACAGGCGCACTGATGAGATGAAAGCTTTAGGACCCGCAGTGCTGTGTGCCTGTACACTGTACACAACACACTATGTTGAATGAGTGCCGCTGCAATCACTTAAAGTTAATATCTTACTCACTCTTCCAAAAATAAGTTGGTTACAGTTGTGGTCAACGTCACCAAGAAACCTGCTGTTTGACTGTGACAGTGATATGTCGTGCTCATGAAGTAAGACCTTGAACTAATGTATGCTTTGTTCTTTTCAGCTCATTTCAGACTTTATAATAAAACTCGCAGCATAAAATCTAAAATAAGGAAATACATTTCTCAGTGAGTTTAATTTAGTTGTGTCTTAGTGCTTTTAAAGCTCAAACACACAGCAGGCCTCCTCCTAATCCTCCGTGCTCCTCGTGTTTGGGCATTATACACACAAGCTGCCCCTCGCTCAAGCATCTTTAATAACCCTGAACTACTGCAGGGGTTTGCACTTAATCTGCCTTATTATATTTTCCTGCCTCTACGCTTTTAATCTCAGCAAAAGTAGTGCTGGCCAACATTGTTCAGACTGGAAACAAGATTAAAATAATATAGACCATAACTTATAGCAAAACATGTTTGAATGTAAAACAAACATTATTATTTAATTTATTTATTTACATGTGCCAGGATTTGGAGCTCACAGTACATTATGTGTATGTGTGCACTTTTTGCCACGCGTCGGTATTTTCCCAGTTGTTGACATTTGACTCGACAGTTAAATGTTGAATGACAAGCACAACAGGTCACAAAGCAGTGTGTTAATAATTTATATCATGTCATAACAAGTTGCTAAAGCTTTTGGACCTGTGCACAAGGGAGTTTCCATCGGTATGTAATGGACTCAGTCTTGTTCCTTCTGGCTACTGTGTGTTAAATACCTCAGTTAGCTTACATATCAGTGTGAACAGTGGTGTTCTTATAGTGAGATGAAGTCATAGGTCTCTACATCCTCTCTGTCGGAGAGTTTAGCTTCTGTGCACATCAGCGTAGGAACTTGAAAGAACAATCAGAGCTCAGGATGTGGCGTTTCTGGCTATAGTCTGTATCAGAGAGGTTAATAAACAGAACTGTTCACTATACCAACCATCCTATTCAGACTTGTACTGACTGTATTGAACTCCTGAGACCTCATGTGTTGATTGACCAGTATCTTTTTGCTTGGATGTACTGTTAAAGTTTGAGTCTCTGTAGGTTCTGCTCTTTGCCTCTTCATCCATCCACATTATCTACCTCTGCTGCTGAAGTCTCTTCTGTAGACATCCATCTGTACGGTCCATTGCAGTCCATTTTTATAGCGACTTCCAAATGCAGAAATCCATGACTTTGATGCGCTTGCCCAGGTATAGACACACACATACTGTACTCGCAGCCTTTTGTTGGTATCGGTTCACATGGTTCACTCAGACTGTTTAAATGGGAAGTTTCTATCAAAACCAAAGCAACTGCCAGCTCAAAGGAGGCGAATGAGTAGCATGGCACAGACTCTGTTATCAAGCTTCTCATCTGGGCGACAAGTCACTCTAGAAGCAAAGGAGCAGATTAATCGTACCAAACAAGCACATTGTATGAGCCAAGTCCTGCTTGTCGCTGCTCCAAGCCCAGAGGAATACCTCCTCTTAGTAGTTTGTCGGGGCAGAGGAAAAGGCAAGGCAGGAAATTCTTGGGGAGAAACAGCACTTCCCTCAGTTCTTTTGTCCAGTCAGGGTTGTCTGCTGACCTGCAAAGGACCACAACCTACTCCCATAGAGAGCCAGGTAATTGATTACTGTCAATCATTAACATGAAGTCTGTTTGGATACAGGACAGGAGTGTTGGTTTATGATCTCATACTGTAGCGTATGTAGGATTACAAAGATGGAACCTTGACTTCAGCTTTGGTTCTTGGTCACGGCTCTATGCCAGTCCACTAGTTTGGTCCAGACTGAAATATCTCATCAAATAATCCAAAAGATTTCCATGAAATTTTCTGCAGACATTCATGATCCCAAGAGGATATATACTAAGACTTTGGCATCGCCTGCAGGTCATTGGAGTTTTTGCTTATCCTGTAAAATATCTCAACATAAATACAGATAAATACATCATACATGTTTATCAGCGCTGTGTTGTAGCCTGTAGCTAATCACTCATTGTAAGTCACTTGATTGCAGTAGGCTAACATGTTCTCATCTAAATTGGCTGTATCTTTATAACATCCATATTCCTGATCACGCCATTATAATGTTGTTATCCTACTCCAAAACGGTACGCTGTTTCTTCGGTCAGTTTATTGTGTCTGGTAGCCGCGGCCTGACACACCCCAGTTTCCCCAAATGTCCCGGTAGCAGCCCACAGCCAAAAAAACACTAAAAGGAGTTGATTTGTCTCTCTGTCAATTGAGTGCGAGTACAGTGGAGCTCTGTCTGTGTGGGTGTGCACGCACTTGTGCTGCCGCCACATCTGTTTGTGTGTGTGCGTGAGAGTGCGTGTTGGCGCACAGGGACAAAGGGAGCCTTATACATGCAGCGTAGGGGGAAGAGTGCACGTTAAAGCGCTGGAACACTCATTCTCTGGAGCGCTGTCATATGCACAGGCCTCCTTCCTGGGTCATATGATGAGCAGCTGGTTGAGAAGGGAAGTTGTCGGGAGTTGTTCTAATTAATGTGTTGATACTGTGTCATCCATACAGCAGGCTAGTTTTTTTATGGTGTTCAGAAATGTTATCTTTACGGTTAATTGGTGTGACTCTAAGGAAGAGTCTCTACTTCCTCCAAACGCGTGTGCTGTCAGCATTTTAAAATAATCAGCAACCTGTAGCTTGATTCATTTTGTCTTTGTGTTCCAGTTATGCACATTTACAGATTAGGGTGTCACCCTCCTTCCCCCAGGAACCCACTTGTCTGTAGTCTCGCCCAGTGCTATGTTAATGCTCTTATTAGATTTACATGGGAAATGCTGCTTTACTTCCAATACCTTAGTTCTTAAGATGCTCCCTGGGCTTTCTAGACCCCCATGCTTGAGGTGGGGATAGAGGGGCTTATCTGGGGCTTGAGGGTGAGACTCAGATTTCACAATAAAGCAAAAACTATTCTTCATTATTTGTTAGATTCCACTCGATAAAGAGAATATTCAAAGATGATTAATGGCGAATCAAGTGCTCCACACTGAAAATAGTTAAAGAGCCCAGAGGGAGAGGACAACATCTCAGCCCATCAATGAGTGAATTGTGTTTGTAAAAGAATAAAAACAGACTCGGTTTTTAGAGGGAGTTCGCAAAGGCATCTTGAAGAAATACCTTTGTCAGGCACCTCTGGCCCAAATGGGACTTGCATGTAAAGAAGAGGCTGCTTGTACAGATGACATCCACACCCTGCCCAGGGCCTGACCACATGGCCTCTTATCCACTATGAGTACCCACATCACAAGACTGCATGTTTACAGGCATGGCAAACTCTTTGCCTGTTATCAGACACCTGACTCAGCTGATCTTTACTTTAAGTGACGCTCTTATCCTCTTTTACTTTGTTTGCCAGTTTTTCTCCACTTTATCTTGTTATTTGACCCACTTTCCCATCAGATCTCATTAAAGTTTCATCTCAACTAATTAATTCACAAAATGAATTGCCAGCAGGGAGCAGTGGTTTACCCAGCGTTAAATGGATTAAATGTGGGTCAAAGCCCCAAATGTCTCCTGTGGCTCTGTCTCTGACCACTGATATCCATCTGTCTTGCTGGGATCAGTAAAGTAACAGTATATGAATGTTATTCATAGTGATTTACTGTCTTCAGAGTGTTACTTTATCCAGTTTCTTCTTCTATGAAAACAGTCCCAGGGGAGCCGCTGTGAAGATTGGAAGAACAACCTTGACACTGATATTGTTACTAACTTGTCCGGGAAACACACACAGGCTGTAGCTGTAACCGTTTTTTTTTTTGTCTCTTGGCACTACGCACCTGTTGTGTGGAAAGGTTAGATGACTTTCACAATAGACAGTAGACATATGCTGTGTTTTCCACCGGTATCAACACTGTTGGTATGAGCTGATCTTTATCACACACATGCAGGATTTAGTCCACAACATCTCCATTCCAGCCCTGGCACTCTGTCAGTGTTGTAGACCGCGATGTTTGTGATGTCGTCCACAGCTATATCTGGCCGCTCGAATGCATATGTGACATTGTCAATGTTTACAGAACTGATGTTAGTCTCAGACAGTACATGTGTGTTTTCTCTCTGTTTGTCTGCAGAGGTACATCGCCTTTGAAGACTCCCAGGATGGCGAGAAGAAGGAACTCCAGTGCCGACTGGTTATGTTGGAGTCTCACACACGTCATCTCGAGCTCAAAACTAAAAACTGTGCAGATCATAGTAAGTCCATCACATTGTACGTCTGTCACATGTGCAGGTTTATTGCACTGGCTCTACTATTGGAAAGTATAACACACATGCACACACACACCAAACACACAGGCCAGATACCCTGCGAGCAGTTTGCAGGTCTTGTGACTGTTTGTTAGCCTGATGTGCCAGAGGGCAGATGAACTTCCATGTCCCTGCTGAATAAAGGTCATTAGTAACACACTATGGGTGTTTGCCTGCCAAGTCTGCTAAATGAGCTGTAATAGAAAAGGCCAAACTTGTCCCAAGCCCGGAAAGGGTCAGGGAGCAACAGGAGAATTTTAGGGAGCAAGTAGCATTTAGGATTAAGGATTATAGAAATGGCCTAATGCCTCAAAGATAAATGTAAAACAGGCTGAACATTATGTCCTTTTCTGAAGAAAGAAGTTTTAAATGCCAAGGACAGTATATCCTTCCTTGAGCTTCAGAGTGCGATAGAAAACCCTCATGATGTGTGCATGACTGCAACCGTGGACGTGTGTGACTGCGTTTTTGTTCCACCGCCGGGCCGTAACATACGCCTCGGTCATGCTAGAGGAAAATTTGAGACCTCTCAGCAAAATTCTCTTTATTTGTTTCGATGCGACACTTCCCCTTTTCCGTTGGAGAGATTCATTTGCCTGTAACTATGTTTGTGGACTGAATTTGGCAGCCGTGCGACGCACAAAGCTGTGTTTGATCATGTTAGTGGAACACACACTCACACGGTCCGACCCTGTAAGCATCAGCATACTTTAATGAATCCAAACACACTGTCAAGTTCAGTTTATGTTTACTCTTATTGCATTACTTTCCCTTTAATTTTTTATGTCATTTTGCCTTCATTAGACATATCACAGTTCTGGGGGATCAGAGATGGTGAGACACGACTCGAACTTGGGACAACAGCTGAAATGATTGGTTGATATATCAATTTTTTGAAAATAAATAAACTACTTTGATAATTGATTAATAGTTTCGGACATTTATCAAACAAAAATAGTGAAAAAAGGCAACAGTTTCTCAGGTTTCAGTTGCTCAGACATGAGGATTTGCTGCTTGTCTTTGTCATATCAGAGAAAACTGAATATATTTTTATATATATATTTTATATTCAATATATATATTTTTTTGGTTTTTGATTTTTGGTCAGTCAAAACAAGTCACCGTGGACACTGGGAACCATTACCATCCATTTTAGTACAAACTGTGTCAAATATATTCTGAAACAAAGTACCATAAATAGAAGTACTACTCATCACATTACAGTACTGTTCAGTGATGAATCAGCGTGGCAACACCCAAGCAATCAGTTGTTTACCTCACATTATGGTTTAATCTAACACTGCCTCCAGCACCAGCACGCAGCTTTAACATAATATTATTTGTACTATGATAATCAGGGTTTTCATGCACGACTTTCCTTCAGCATCACTTCCTTTACCTCTACACACCTCTGTATCTGACCTGTGTTATTTCTGCTCCACTCTTTTACCACCAGTTCCTCTATCAGCCCTCTCGTAACCACACTGAATCACAGTTTACATCATTCAGTGCAGCTGCCACAGGAACACTTGCTCTCCACGTAGGTGTTCAGTTCTTCCAAATTCTGCATGTGGGCCTCGTTGAACACCTGAGGAAAGGGTTATTTCTGACTTTCAGGGTTAGGGTTAACCCTGTGCTGCAAAGCATCGAGCCTTAAGAATGGAAGTTGTGTAAATTAGCTGTAACAGCTGTCAGCGGACATGGATTGCAAGGAATGCTTTAGCATCCACCTTTGTGAGAGGGCACTTTAATGGCTGGCTTTTGAATAGCACTCTCAACAGGAGTGTTTTGACTACAGGTAAACTGGCGTTTCCAGTCTTCCTTGGCATTACTTTGGGAGTTTTATGATCACAAAGTACATAAACTAAAATGTGGTAATGTCAGGAACTTTTCAGCTCACCGCAACCAGAGACAAAAGAAGGGATGTGTCAGGATTTATGTTGTCAAAATCACTTCTGCTATTGTTCAAGTAAATGATTAGTCATATCTGATTTTGTAGAGGACTCACTGATTCACGGTACTGTAATAATCCTGTCCAGGCTTTGCTCTGGGTGGTGGGTTGTTAATGCACTGTGGCCCTCTACTGGCTCTCAGATGTAATTACAGCAAGTTACTCCTCTTACCACTACATGAAATGATGCACATTTTGTTAAACAGTGTCTCAAATCACATTAGTTAATTCATATAGAACAACTGGATAATAGTGTTTATCTGTAATAAGTTCCTTATTATCAGCTTGTTTGATCATGTAAACTTTGAGGTTCTGTTGTCTTTCTTATGCAGTTAGCAGACTGGAGGAGAGAGAAGCAGAGCTCAAAAAGGAGTACAATGCCCTTCATCAGAGACACACTGAGGTAAGCTGTTTGGTTAAATAAGTAAGTACATGTATATCAGTGGATGTGCTTACACGTTTAACTGTTTACTGTGGCCACTTAATGCTCCTAATGAGCCTTTCAAATACATGTCAGAAGGAGACAGTGGAAGTATAAAAATTATGACAATGAATCATTAGTTGCCACCCAACTCAGTTTGTATAAAATTCACAATAGTTACAAAGGGAGATTAGTTAACACTGTTATTAACGAATCAAATATTGTCCCGCGTTGAACAATAATAGTTAGAGGTACAGAGTTGACCTTTAAGAGATAACAGGATATGGAATAGACTAGACTAGCGGGCCTGGTGAAGATAATTAAAATATGAAGCATGTAAACATGAATTGTGTTTTTGCTGAGCTTTTAGTCCGCCTCGGCTTCTTATCCATTGTGCATCACTTGCAGATGCCTCAGTGTCCAAACAAACCTCTCAGGCGTCATCTGAATAATGTTGAATAGAGAGGCTGAGAGTGAAATAAAAGCTGTCACTTACACACTGTTAATACATTTGCATCTTTTATTGTGAGTCTGACTGGCACAGTTGTGCCTGAACACAACATACTTAATATGTTAGTAACCATAGTAACCACAGCGTTAACTGGAGTTTTCATGACCATTCATAAACAAACATACTGTATACATACTAAAATAGATCTTAATATATAAAACTTGACTGCTAAGTGATTGTAATGTATTACTGCAGACTCTGACTGTGTGTTCTATACTTTCCAGATGATCCACAGTTACATGGAGCATCTAGAGCGGAGTAAACACCAACATGCAGTGACGCCAGCAGATCCCTCAGATACTGGCTCATCAGCCAGAGCACGGTGAGAGAACCACACCAGGTTTCTTCTCACGTCATACTTACGTATTTTACATATTGATCATATCGCAGTCTAAGCGTAAAGGTCAGTTCTTCCATACAGTTTGTTTTGTTGACAGTTGTAGTCCAGGCATCCTTTGTTGGCGAGCTTGGTTGCAGCCATTTTCATGTGATAGCTTTCATGCTAGCAGCCGCTTCATCTTCCTAGATGTAGTTGTTGGAGTTTTGTATTTGTTGTTATTTGTGATATTAAAGGTTTTTTTTTTTTTCACCGGGCAGCAGTTTGGCTGTTGTCGGAGTAATCTGCTTTGATGGGATGACGAGATTTGTGGTTCATTGCTCATTTGCAGAGCAGAAAGTGACTGAGCACCATGCTGCAGAGAGCAGAGTTAGCATGCTGATGTTAGCATTTAGCATAAGCACAGACACAAAAAGCTGAACATCCAACAGCAGTTAGATTTTTCAGATATGCAACTTTATGTTGCATTATAAGCTGCACAAATAGTTGGTGACAAAGTAGGTATGTCCTTAATGATTTGACACAAATCCTGCTTTATTTTGATTTACATAAACTTACTGTGTCTAAAACTTTTAAAACATGAAAAAGTCCATGAGGTGTAGATAGTGTTTAATAGTGTGACGCTGTACTGTGCAGCATTTTAATCCGCTTTGGACTGTGCCTGTGCATTCAGGCAGCCCCCCCGTGTTTCCATAGCCCCTCACTATCCCTCCAGTTAATGCAGACACGCTGCCGACCTCCCTCCCCCCTCTCTCACTCACACACACTCTCTCTCTCTCTCACACACACACACACACACTTTTGACTGATCAGTCTCCCCGTTTCGTAACCAATAGGCTGTAGCCTGAGAAGAGGCATATGGAACGAGCTGCCTCAGCATCCAAAAGAGAGAGGGAGATGGGGAGAGACAGCGAGGGAGGGGTAGTGGGTGCTATCACAGTGAGAGAGGGAGAGCGTCAGAGTGTTCTAGACTGCACAGCGGCAGCCGTGTCGCATCTCGGCAGAGGACAGGAAGAGTGAACGAGGAAGGAAAACGGACGCACCTGCCAGAGGAGGACAGTGGAGTAGCGGAGCTGCTCTTACTGCCAGCCACTCCCTGCTCTCTGTGGATGAAACATTGCTCTGCTCTTCTCTGTGCTGCTGCTGCTCTGCTTTAATCAACTGCTGCTGCCGAAGCCACCAGGATTACTGCTGTTGGTAACTGCTGCTGGCAGGTCGTTCTCCATTTGGCCCGCACTCGCTCTCTTTCTGCTTCACAACTGAACTACAGATTAAAATACCAACTCCCAGCTAGAAGGATACAGCGTCTCTGACCTCAGCTGTAGATGTGGTGGTCGTGGTCCAGCCAAAAACAGCAGAGTGAATTTAGTGCTCATTGACCCCCACCCAGTCTGCTTTCATCGTCTGTGCCTCTCAACCTCCTGGTCTCCGGCAAGGCACTGGGCCATGATCTGGGGGGGCCATGAGCCCCGGGTGTATGCTGCTGTTTGTTTTTGGCTTTGTAGGGGGAGCGGTGGTCATCAACTCTGCTGTACTGGTCTCTCTGTCAGTGCTGCTGCTGGTTCACTACTCTGTCTCTACCGGCGGCTTACCTGCCCTGCCTTCCTTACTCTCCTTACCCAGACCCAACAGGTACAACGTGTATGTGTGTGTCTTATTTTAGTGCGTAGGTGTGTGAAATCAGTGTACCTTGATTTATCTTCCCCTCTGTGATCTCTCTTTGCAGCCATTGCCAATTTGTAGCCATGCAGTCGCAGTGCTGCTGCCATGTGGGTGTGATGTAGTCAGACAGTATGAGATCGCACACTAAAAGTAGGTCAAGAAGGAGAGGTATTATTGGCTGAGTCATATCTAGACCACAAGAGTTTTTGATATTTTCATTCCACCAAAGTTTATTGCTGTTTATGATTATTTTATTTTATGATTTCGTAAATATATTTTCAAGGCTAACCGGTGCTGGTAAACTAATACTGAGCATGTAACTGTTCCTCGCCCCTCAGTTAAAAAAACAAAAGGCAGCGCTGGTCACCATCAGTGGCCTGCATGTGACCTCTTTCTCTCAACATGGTGGTGTGTCCATTGTTTTTTTTTTTTTTGTTGTTTTTTTGTCTGGGCTGCTGCTTTTCATCGCTGCCTGCCGGCTGCTGTTTTCACTGTGGCAGCCATTGTTCTGCTTACACTGTACCATATTTTTTTTTCATTCCTAGTCAGTGGAGTGAGAGGAGCTGCTGGTGTGTACCTGCTCTGGTGCAGCGGAGGGTGTTTGTGTGTGTTTTTCTTACAGTGTGTTCAGGATGATTTTTTTATATCTTTGTTGACTTGTCTTAGCGCTGTAATCAGGTCAAAATTCAAATTTATCCGGTAGTTTGGTTTATGACCAAATACCTGCAGTGTAGCAAACGTTGGTCTTGTTTGGATACTAGCATGTTGGTCAACTTCGGTTAAACAATGAGGATACAGACACTGTTGCCGCCCTCACTTCCTATGTACGGTGGCATTTAACCTACTGCGTACACATGGGTAATTTTGTTCCCTGTCTTCCCATTACGTAACAGTAACTTGACCGGTGAGTCAGTCTCCCAAACACTTGTGTGTTCCTGTCCTTCAAATTTCTCTTTTTCTTTTAGCGTCACTCTTCTCTCTGTTTGTTTCTGTTTCCAGGAAGGAGCGTCCCATCTCCATGGGCATATTCCAACTTCCTGGGACTGATGGTATGACCCCTGACCTCCAGAGGGAACCTGTGGACACCCCGTCTGAACCATGGAGATTCAACAACCTTAGCCATCCACGGTCCAACACCAGCCTCAAGGTATAATAGACACAGGTCTTGGGTGCATTAAAACAGCGGCTTTCCTTTTAATCCCCAGTTATAAAGTGTAAAGTTACTGTTTGAAGTTGGCTCGTAGGACTTCCCACGGATCAGACGGGTGACATCATCCCCAGTTCACTTAAAAGAGGTAGTTGAAACAAAATGGAAACCTCAGTGCCAGCAAACACCAAAGAAAGGGTACATTTCTATTCAGAGAGAAAGGATTGTTCAGCGTGTCCAGAATTTTTAGCGGTTTGAGTGTGTGTGTGTGTGTGTGTCTGTCTGTGTGTGTGTGTGTGTGTGTGTGTGTGTGCTTAACGGGGTGGCTTGGAGCCCAGGAAGCAGGGAAGTGGTACCATTCGGGGGCCTGGCTTTAACCTCGAGGGAGGGTGGAAAGGACAGAGTCTCTTCACATTGTTGCTGTTGGAAACCATGCTGCAAGCAAAGGCTCTGTCATGAATATTAATGACCGCTCTAATAAGTGTTTATTAGTCACTATTACACATAATATGGGGTCAGGTGAATATTTTAAGAGTGGGGAGGCAGTATGACCTTTGGTGACCTCTGTTTTTACCCACATTATTAAAGTAGTGTGAGTAATGGCTGATAAATGGTAAATGGGCTGCATTTTTATAGCACTTTTCTAGTCTTCCACTGCTTACAGCTCTTTACACTATTCACCCATTCACACACACATTCATTCAGTATGTTTTCTGTGCGTACTTTTACTAACATGCACACATTCATACACCAATAGTTCTTAAACTCTTTTTGAGGACTTCACACTGAGTCCTGGAGAAAAATAAAGGTGTTGCAGAGCATCCTTCACATTCAGCTTCTACACAGACCCACAGTTTTACCAGACACCCAGCAGTGTCTTTGTGTTGTGTCCTCTGACTTGACATTTTCCACAGATTTACAGTTAATGGTCCCCTCCCTCTCACCATGCGGACGAGCGTGTGTTTGTGTGTGCGGATGTTTTTCGGGGGGGTTAGAGAAGAGACAAAATCAGAAGAGTAGCACAGGAGGGAAGCTTTACCCTAACTGGCTGCTCGGTGCTACTATAGCAACAATGTGGTGACGCCAGCATGCAGGCGAGAGAAGTGAAAGGAAATACTCCCATCAGTGCAGAAAGGGGAGAATAGTTGGGCCCAGAGAGGGAACAGGGAATACATCTGAGAAACAACAGTATGGAGAAAGCATTGATTCAGTGTCTTTAAATGCCTCCGAGTCTCCTCTGTGTTACTAAAGTGTTGCAACCTCCTCTTCTCATCTGTTTTTCAAGGTGACATAGGATCTGTATGGACGCTTTGTTGTTGTCCTGACTGATTCTTTTCCATCATCCTCTGTGCTATTTATAGGGCTGAAGCCACCGGTATTAACAGATCAAAACAATACGGGGTGGGAGAATCTACATGGCCCTAAGGGCTGATGAGAGCTGTTGAAACCATAGTGCTTGATTGGTCCTGCAAAGGCCAGTTTGTTTTTTATAGTGCGGTACATGCTCTTGCTTTGTTTCAATGAATGAAATTTAAGAAAGGTTAATAAACAAGGTCTTTAATATCCCTCAGTTTTTGCCCAGTGAAGAGGCTGATCAGGACCAGGTAGAACTGTCTCTCATGAAGAAACTATAACCCTGGTGTCCACCAAAATAACCCAGTTTTGTGCTCTGTAGTTTATAGAAGTTGTGGTGCATGTGTGATTATAGTAGGTGATGCTAACACACTGACAATATCTTGTATCTCAGTAAAACTGCATGTGTGCTGTGTGCGTGTTGTGGTGCAGGGTTGAACTACATGGGGTAGGTGCACACTGTTTGCCCGCCTTTACGGCTTGAAATGAGGGAAGTTTATGATGTTACACAAATAAAAGTGACTTCATGAAAATCATAGTTTTGTCTGTGGATTTGCCCCTGACTCTCCCTCCCTTCGTCTTTCTCCATCGTAAGGATGAATTGGCCGGAGCAAATCGCGGAGGCTCCAAATCCAGTACTCCAACCAACCAGGGAAGTGTGTCCAAAGCTCCAGCATCTTCACAAGGTGGAGGATCCAAACCCAACACCCCCATGTCCTCTAAGGGCGGTATCCCTAAGTCAAACACGCCCACATCTACATATTCACCACTATCTCCTCAAGGTGGCGCACCCACCGGTGTGAGTCCTGTGTCCAGTCTGGGTTTTGGGTCTGCCTCTGCTACACCTCAGTCTACCACAGCTTCAGATGTGGCCATGGAGTCTGTGGACACTTCTCTGCAGGAACAGGAAGCTTCAGATGGTCTCAACAAGAACCTGGACTGGAACAGTGGAAAGCCAGAGAGTAATAAGAACATTGCAGCGATGCAGGAAGGACAGCAGGGTCAGGGTGGACGTGAGAGTCAGCAATCTGTTTCTACACCTCTCAAAGGTGAAGGTCTGTACTGCAGTTACACTCCTCTATCATCTCTTTGTCTAACACCTAACCCCTCCTTTGGAATTACATAGTTTTGCACCAGCCTTTTACTTTTGTGTGCTAATTTGAAGCTAATATTTCTTTCTCTGTTGGTTGTACAAGATGGAGCAGACAGCCTGGAGAAGTCTGAGGTGCAGGCTATCATAGAGTCCACTCCTGAACTGGACATGGACCTTGGTAGCTGCAGAGGAACCAGGTACAAAATTGGTGATCCCATTAAAAGACCGAAACAATGTCTGAAACACACACCTTTGTGACACTGGAACTGTGAGAGCTGCATTTGACAGTCTGAGGCTGCACTCCATTTAGCTGCTATTGTGTAGATTCAGCTGCTAAAAGATAGAGATCCTGTGTGAAATATGTTTCATCAGTGTGTATTGTTTACAGAGCTGTTCGCACACGTGGTATTTTGTTTACACGCTGTACAAAGCACACGTGGCATGCACCGCTTTCTGTCATTTTGTGTAAAAAAGATGTGTTAAAAGTAAAAGCTGTGTTCACATGTGTTATGATGGTGATCTGCGCACTCTTACTCCTTCTTCATCATAGTAATCATTTTCTCGTCTCCTCTCCATCCTCCTGCCTCACCTGTTCATCCAGCACACCGACTAAAGGCGGCGTAGAGAATCTCGCATTTGACCGTAACACTGACTCTCTGTTTGAGGAGCTCTCCTCTGCAGGAAATGACCTGATAGGAGACGTGGACGAAGGAGCTGACCTACTGGGTAAGAAGCTTCACTCTCTCGTAACTTATTGTTTGGTCACAGTGTCTTCTTTTACAAACGGTTTTCTTCCCCTATCGTGTTCTCTGAATTGTGTTTTCTCTGGCTGTCGGGCTTTACCATCCTTTCAGATGAGTTTTCTGGTGTGTATCAGTAAATTCTCTTCCGATCTAATCACCAGCTCCTTGTTCTCTGTGTTTGTCTCAGTCCTCTCTGTGGCTTCTCCTGCAGAATAGATTAGAGTGGTGCTACTGTACTGTGAAGGGCAGTGTCACTGTAGGCTAGTAGGTGTTCAGATGAAACCATTCAACTCATAGGAACAATATTTTATGAAGTCTCATAAACCTCTCTGTGATTTGCATCATCCTTTGCATGACTCTCAGATTACAACTTTCTAGGTAAGATTGCAAGAACAGTATGTTAGTGTGTAGGATAGGAAGATCAAACTCTTCTCTATAGATGTGATTTATCTGTACATTTTTTTTATTTTTCCACACTGAAGCACATGATAAGATGATTGTTTTGTATTTAGATTATTGGTGATCATTTTCAGGTATGGGTCGGGAAGTCGAGCATCTTATCCACGAGAACACCCAGCTGCTGGAGACCAAGTTAGTACTCATTATCTGTAGCAAAGACTTTTCACTTTTTTTTTCAACCATCTTTGCACAGTGTCTATGTGTAAAGAGCCAAAGATAATGACAGAAACACTTAATGAAAAAGGACTTTAACACTGAATAACTATATGTCACCATTGCAGATATTGCTGCACTGGTGGGTCTTAATTATCTTTCCCATTCATAAGCTTGTTATGGTTTTTGTTGATGATCACTTTGTGTGTGCATTTAGTCCTGAGACTGAAGAGTGTTACCCTGACATACTGGACAGTGCTGCCACCTTGTGTTTGATGTAGATACGACATTAGAATGACTGTTTTACCTGCTTGTGTTCTTGTTGTCAGAAACGCTTTGAATGTGGTGAAAAATGACCTGATAGCTCGCTTGGATGAACTGTCCTGTGAGAAGGAGGTTCTGCGAGGAGAGCTGGATGCTGTCTCTCAGGCCAAGACCAAACTGGAGGAGAGGAACAAAGACTTAGAGGAAGAACTCAAGAAGTGAGTTGTTTTGGACTTTTGAACACAATATACAAACCTGTTTATCCGCTACCATAAATATTTGATTTAAGGTTATACTTCATAGGATGTTGAACAGTCGGGTTTTGTTTACTTTATCGCAGGATTCGAGCAGAGCTGGAGGAAACCAAACAGAAAGTCAAGAATAACGAGGATGATGTGAGTCTGTGACATTTCTTGTTATACTCCCATTTGAATTGAGGTAAAATAATACTTAAAGTAATTTTACACACGACCAATTCCATTCCAATAAACTCCATAACAAGTTAAGTCTTGTGTGATTCACTGGTGTCATGCTTGTGCTGTGCCCACAGAGCGATGTGCCTACAGCGCAGAGGAAGCGCTTCACCCGGGTGGAGATGGCCCGGGTCCTGATGGAGCGGAACCAGTACAAGGAGAGGCTGATGGAGCTGCAGGAGGCAGTCAGATGGACAGAGATGATCCGGTAAGACATGAGGAACAGAGTAAAGTAGAGGACATTATGAAGATGACATATACACAAAGTGGAAGTATAAGGTGTGCTAAATGAATTTTCTCTCTCAGGGCTTCAAAGGAGAATCCAACTCTTCCAGAGAAGAAGAAATCCAGCCTCTGGCAGTTGTAAGCTCCTCCTTTCTTTTGTTTTGAGCTTGTAAACATCAACCTCGGTGTGATTACTGTGTTATTTAAGTGTTTCGTGTTTTCTTTTTGTATTCCATGTTGTATGGTTGTTTTCTCCAGGATGTAGGTAAATCTTTGACACGGTAACAGTGTCTTATCCTGACTGCTTCTGATGTTGTCACTTTGACAAAAGGCTCATAACAGAGGAGAGCCAGCCAGGAGACAGGGGCTCTGATCTCAGATCAGAGCTGCTCTGCTGTCACACTAGTCTTTCATTTCTTTTTTTTGCTTTCAGATTGCTTTCAAATCTGTGAGACTGATATTCTCTCTCCTTTGTTGAGTTTTCCCAGGAATGGGTTTGGTTAGGGTGGAGGGACGATAACTTTGGACAGATTTTTGGACTGTTGTGCATATTGTAGAAACAAAGTCTGATAAATCCACCGTCTCTCCTGCCCTGTTTCTGTGTGTCCCTCTATATTCTGCCTGGTGTTGTGATGTCTGTGTGCAGGAGGTGTGTTGGGAGGGTTGTTATAGGGGTGGGAGAGCAGCCGGGAAAATGGGGATGTTAACATGGAGCAAAAATGTTCTTAAATTTAGGTTTAATTTGATCTTATTTCTTACATATAAGTTGCAGACCTACTGTATCTGCTGCCAAAGTATTTAAAAGATAATTATGCTAAACATCTGTTGCTACTGGTAAAACTGTCAGGTGTAGTGTCGTAGATACTTAGTCTTACACTTTCACACACAGAGTTAGTGGGAAATGAATAGTGTGGGGTTGTTTTTGGCCTGGCCCGTTTTGTTCTGTGTTGTTGACTAACATCCTAGTCGGTGCACAACATTAACCCTGCACACCCTGCCCTCCAGCATTCTGAGTGGACAGCAGCTCTGAGTCTTTGCTGTTTGGGAGACAGGTCAATGAGGTCCTGACAGGTTGAAGGGAAAATGCGTATGAATTTGACTGCTACCTGTATGAAAGCTGGCATGGAGTGTTACCATGGGAGAGGGACCTTTTTACCCTTAAATGTTGAACCCTACCTTTGCTGCTGGAGCTACTGCTTGTGTCCACCCCTCTATATGTTTGTCTTCTGTGTGCTTTTTTTTTTTTTTTTTTTTTTCCTCCTCTTTCCTTCCCGCCCTTACACCTCCAGTTTCAGCCGTTTGTTCAGCTCGTCGGGCGGAGCAGCCAAGAAGCCGGCGGTGGAGGCCCCGGTGAACGTCAAGTACAACGCGCCCACCTCTCAGATTCAGCCGTCCGTCAAGAAGAGGAGCAGCACCCTGCAGCAGCTGCCCAGTGACAAGAGCAAAGCCTTTGATTTCCTTGATGAGGAGTAAGTGACACAGAGGAAATTTAGGTGAAAATATGTGCTGATAGTGTCACCAGTGTGTGCTGAAGCACTATTGATTAAGATTACACACATTTGGAAAAACAAACTTAGCTTTCCTAGAATAGACCTGTTTGTCAACGAGCTGTTTTTGTCCCACAGAGTGGCAGCTGATAACATGATGTCCAGGCGAGAACAGAAGAGAGCCCAGTACCAGCAGGTCAAAGCCCATGTCCAGAAGGAGGACGGCAGAGTGCAGGCTTACGGCTGGAGCCTGCCCAAGAAGTACAAAGTAAGGAGATGAACACCACGCCTTTGGCAATAGCACCTACAGCACTGTCTGTATACTCAATCTGCTGTTGTAATTATTGTAGAATTGTAGTGTCATGTAATATATAACAGAAGTAAGATGTAATACAGTGGTGCTGTGTTTTGACTCCTCAGGCCAATGGAGGTCAGGCAGAGAGTAAGATGAAGAATCTACCTGTTCCTGTCTTCCTCAGACCACTGGATGAGAAAGATTCTTCTATGAAGGTCATCCCTCCACCTCTGTTTTTAATGAGTACAAACTGTTAGTGTTCAAGCTCAACTTTAAATAAGCATAGTTTTAAATTTCTGTGCTTAGTAGTGCTAGGTAGTGTGAGAGGGAAGCGTTGTTATATCTCTTTGCCTGCTGTAACTGTGTGTCTATGCTGCAGCTGTGGTGTGCTGCCGGTGTGAATCTCTCCGGAGGTAAAACCAGAGACGGAGGTTCGATCGTAGGAGCCAGCGTGTTCTACAGTGATGTGCCTGGACCAGAGAGCCCGAAAAAGAGGATAGGGTCTCAGAGCAGTCTGGATAAACTGGATCAAGAACTCAAGGTACACACACACAGGTGCTACATGTTTTATTGCAACATTTTGTAGTGGAAATAAATCCAATTTCAAGTTTCAGTCAGTCAGTTGTTTTAAAAAAACACACATTCACATACACTCAATTCTTTCAAGTTAACAAAACTCCTCTGTGTTGTTTTCTTGTCGCAGGAGCAACAGAAGGAGCTGCGGCAGCAGGACGAGTTATCATCACTGGTGTGGATCTGTACCAGCACCCAGGCCACTACTAAAGCTGTTGTCATTGATGCCAACCAGCCGGGAAACATCCTGGAGAGCTTCTTTGTTTGTAACTCCCACGTCCTCTGCATTGCCAGTGTACCAGGTCAGTGGATGGATATATGTCTGAGGAGTGATACCAAGCCCACACAGAGGAAGAGAGGATTTTATTTCTGCCATTCATGTGCAAATAAGTTGTTTTGCATTCAGTTTCCCCACAGAGGAGCTGCATCAGTTATTCGGGACAGTCTGCTATCTGTGTTTGTTTGCTCATATGTATGTTTTTATGTAGGTGCAAGAGAGACTGACTACCCAGCCGGTGAGGAAGTACCTGCAAACTCTGAGGCAGGACCAGCGGGAGACAGCAGCTCATCAGCAAACAGCAGCAGCCCAGCAGGTGGCGACGGCGTGCTTGGAGGCATCACTGTTGTGGGCTGTGAAGCTGAAGGAGCAGCAGCCGTCCCTCAGACAGCAGACAGTGCAGAAAAAGACGGACAAACTGGTGAGATGTTGGCATCAAACTGTGACTTTAACAGAAATGTGAGTTGACCCAGTTTGCTGAGAGATTGTCTTGTCTATAGAGTCCAGACCAGCAGAAGAAGCCACCGAGGCGACCGAGGCCAGCGCAGGGCTTGCTGACCACACAGAAACCCTGAGGGGAGTCTACACCGAGCACGTCTTCACTGATCCACTGGGAGCTCAGCAGACATCAGAGACTCCAGCCAACTACTCCCAGAGGTAACATGAGGAGGCCCATTATCCAGCACAATGTCATTACAGTTCACTGTGTGCAATAAAACTGTCTGTTTTATCAGTACAGCCATAAATATCCACAGAGTAACACCACCAGGTCATTGTAAAACCATTTACTGTTTGTTCATGAAGCTCAAGTAAATATTTGTTTGATGGTAAAATATTATTGCAGTGCATTAAAGCTTCAAGCCAAACTCTGTTTCTTTATAAATGGATGGCTGCAACATTACATCAGACCCACTGTGTGTCAGTGGTGGAAAATAACTACATTTACTTAAGTACATCTCAAACTCTGAAAGGACCCGTATTCATACTTGAAGTATATTTTACTGACGGTGTTAAATGTTTGAAGGATTGAATTGACTGTGCATATGAAGCAGTATTTGATAATGTCTGTGAGCAGGGAGAGCGATCTGTTGAAAGACGGTGTAAGCTCAGACCCCTCTGCTGAGGAGCAGGACCTGATGAGGGAGGAGGCTCAGAAGATGAGCAGTGTTCTGCCCACCATGTGGCTGGGGACACAGAACGGATAGTGAGTTTGACATTTTTCCTTTTCTTTTTTCTGTTTTTCTTTTTTTCTTTTTTTGGCACGATACATTTCTGCAACTGGCCAAAATGTAAGAAATCTGCTGAAATCTTTCTGGTTGTAGTGTGTTCGTACACTCCTCTGTGGCTCAGTGGAAGAAGTGTCTGCATTCTATAAAGCTGAAGGACTCGGTGCTCGGCATCGTGTGAGTACACTGTAATAAAGGACCGCTGTACGTTTTACACCTGTGGGGCATTATTTCATGGTCAGCCCCTTATGTCCCTCCGTTTTGGATGTGCAACAGCTGGAAACCTGTGTTTCTGTCCCACAGACATGTGAAAGGACGTGTGCTGGTCGGTCTCTCTGATGGTACTTTAGCCATATTTCACAGAGGAGTGGGTGAGTGGAGCTTCTCCTCTTGCTCCTTTAAGTCATATATATATATATGTATATATATTTAGAGAGAGAGAGAGAGACATATATGTGTGTGTGGACATGCTTTGTTTCTGTCAGACGGACAGTGGGACCTGACAAACTACCACCTGTTAGACTTGGGGAGACAACACCACTCCATCCGCTGTATGACTGTAGTACATGACAAGGTGTGGTGTGGCTACAAGAACAAGATCTACGTGGTGCAGCCCAAAGCCATGAAGATAGAGGTATAGTAGGATTTATCCCTTATCTTAGAGGTGTGTTTAATGTGTGTTAAAGACTGAGGCTGAGTAGAAACAAGAACATTCAGTTTAATTCAGATTCAGATTCAGTCAGATTGTTCAGATTTCATGTGGGATGATCATTTTTGCCATTAAGGTGAATGATGTCTGGAGTCCTTCCTTTCCTTTTCCTAAACTCCTCGTGTCTCTGTCTGCATGCTGTCCATCCTCTGCAGAAGTCCTTCGACGCCCACCCTCGCAAGGACAGTCAAGTACGTCAGCTGGCCTGGTATGGTGACGGTATCTGGGTGTCCATCAGGCTGGACTCCACTCTCAGGCTGTTCCACGCTCACACCTACCAGCACCTCCAGGACGTCGACATCGAGCCCTATGTCAGCAAGATGCTGGGTCAGCTCACTGTCTGTTAACACGGCTCCTGCAGTTATCTGTCCTCAGTGAAACAACTTGTCAGGGTTTTCCAGACTTTTTCTTGTTCAGATTTGGTTTTGAATGTGTTTTTTTTATTTTTATTTTTTTAATACCTTTTCCTCAGGCACGGGGAAACTAGGCTTCTCGTTTGTGCGGATCACAGCTCTCATGGTGTCATGTAATCGCCTGTGGATCGGCACTGGAAACGGAGTCATCATCTCCATCCCTCTAACAGAGAGTAAGTCCAAGAGCTAGAATTGCACCTTACAATTTATATCCTAAATAGTTTGTTGTATGCTATATGTGATTTTATTTTTTTTCACTCATATTAAAGGGGACTCTCACAGGAAACTGCGGCTCAGTTAAAGCTGAACATTTATTGTTTTGGTTGTGTTTTTAATTTATTTATAGTTTTAGGTATTTTTATGTCTTTATTAGAGAGTTGACAGGAGATGAGTGCGGAGAGCGAGATGGAGGATACTGAAGAAAATCTCTGATAATTTATCATAATATTCAGTGCAAATATAAATATAATCTAATATATTCAACAATAATATCACATATGTTAAAAAACAAAAGTGTAGTTTGACAAAGTGCATCACCCCATGTACGTCACATGGTCTTTGAGGTGGATCACGTCTCTCTCACACTCACTGTTCCATTAGCAGCCAACAAGGTAACCAAGGCGGCGGGGAGCCAACCAGGAAGTGTAGTCCGCGTCTATGGCGACGACAGCGGTGACAAAGTGACGGCCGGGACGTTCGTCCCTTACTGCTCCATGGCTCATGCTCAGCTCTGTTTCCATGGTCATCGAGACGCTGTCAAGTTCTTCACTGCAGTCCCAGGTAAAACAACCCGTGTGTTCCAATGTTATTTACTTACTCCGCTTTCAAACTCTCTGGGTGTGACTTGAAACTGTCACAAATGTTTTTATGGTCTTCTATATGCTAATGATATGTAATCTGTGGTCCTTATAAATACTGAATGCAGATTTAAAAACTAGTGAGCCAGACAGCTGAGATCCCATTTAAATTCAGTGTACTGGTTAGAAGGCCTGTATGTAATCAGCAGAGAAACACAATCTGGTCTTGTCTGGTGTTACTTACATTTTGTGCGTCTGTGTTCTCAGGTCATGCAGTTCCATCTGCGTCCTGTGGAGGAGAGGCAGCAGGTGACAAGGCGACAGATGCCTCATCTCAGGAAGGAACCAAGTCTATGTTGGTGATGAGCGGAGGAGAGGGTTACATAGACTTTAGAATGGGTGAGTTTACTGCATGAAAAGGGGTTTTTTTTTTTTTTTAAATCCGTGTAACTAGTGTGGTAGATCTAGAGAACGTGTCGTCTCTGTGTGTCCTTAGGTGATGAGGAAGGCGAGACTGAGGAGGGAGACAACCCCTGCATGAAACTGCAGACCCTCTTGGCAAAAGCCGAGAGCAGCCACCTCATCGTCTGGCAGGTCCTGGTCGGTGAGGACTAAACTCTGACCTCTGACCCCTGAGGCCTGATTTGCCTTTTCTCTCAAACTCATTGCCGGGGGGAGGAGTTCAGGTGGACGGCTCCCCTCTGCAGGCACGAGTTGGATCAGCACTTTTTCCCTCCTCAGACCTGAACGACAAGCGTGAAACAAGCAAAAACTGCTCTGAGTGATTTTCCTCAGTGGTAAACTGGACTGGAGCAGTGCAAACACAAACTGCACGTTATTGTTTTATTATTACTTCTTTTCTTTTTTTTTTTTTTTAATTTCACGGATTTGAATATCAATCTGTTTTATTATTTTATTTGAGGTAAAGCTGTTTTCGAGAACACATTTGTTATATTTGCTCAGCAGATACACCGAGTGTTCCTCCTGACATTTCCAGGTTCCCTCCACTGCTGGACTCTGCTGACGCTGCATCAGTTGTTCAAAACACACACAAAAAAAATTCCCTTTTTGCCCTTTAATAATGTAAGACTTGGGCAATCATGAGTGGGAGCCAGTCATGTGGATTGTTGCTGATCATATTTCATGTTGATTATTCTTTTTCATCCTTTGAGAACTTGGCTTTTGATTGTATGCAAAATGAGAAATTTAATCACTTGCCAGTTGTCTTTGGGTCAGGATTTAAGTCAAACATATCGCAATTCATCTGGCATCTGTTTGAGCAGAGGACGGACCCGTGATTATCTAAATATTTAAGACATTACAGTGGTGGCCCCAGTTTATGCTTTTCATGGACCAACGTTGCATTCAAGTCCCAGAGCTGAGCATCATTTTTATTTAAAATCGCTGACCACTGAGTATATTTCCCAGATCTTCAGACATTCTTCTAAACATTTGGATGAAAAAAATGTTTGGTCTAAAATGGATTTTTAATTTTGATTTTAGATTTGATTTTTTTTTTTTCCTAATCAGAACAAAGACGGTAGCTGGAAATGACAATGCTCTGTTTAATTTGTACAAATGAATCAAAATCAAAAATGTTTATATAAATTATAGATGTTTATATTTTTTCTGTCCAATGTTTAATATATTAATATAAAACAAGGACACGAGTCACTTCTGGCTACCTGGATCAGGAAATTCAGTTGCAACAGAAAGATTTATTTATTTATTTTTTTTTAATCATTCAGATTGTTCGGGACAGATACTCGTGTCCAGAGAATGAAGCCTACTGACTCTTCTTTTAGTGCCACCAAGAGGTTGACTTTTTAGTTTTTTTTTTAATTGAAATATCTCACCAACTATTGGCTGGTTGGCTCTGAAGCATACACACATTCATAGTCCTGAAAGGATGAATTGGGGGAAAAAAAAATTAAATTCCCTGACTTTTCATCTAACGCCATCATCAGGTCAAAGCCAATATTTTGGTTTCTGAGCGGCTGTTCCGTTCGTAGGAAAACTGCTCACATACTGACGAGAAAATCTAAAGGATTTAAAAAGAGTGCATGTATTTAACGTGCAGAAAGTGGGGGAAAAAAAGTCACATTACACATGAAATGAGACACAAACCCAGTAACGGCCCTCTATGACCAAACACCCTAAACTAAGATGGTGAACACTTCAAACATTATCCCTACTGAACATGTAACGTTAATGCACGAGAAGCGTAAACCGGGGCTGCAGCAGTTACCGTTTTAACTCAGAAATTCCTTTGAAAAAAACCCTTGATTATGAAAAGAAAGGCAGCTGCTACTGTATCATACTGTGCACAGTATGGTCATATATGTTTATAGACCATAGACTTGTATTTAACCCAATATCACACATGAGGATACTGTCAAGCCCTCTGCTCCTCACCATCCACCCACCAGCTGCAGCTCGTAGACACTTTAAAATCTGCCTTAGGTATTGAGGTTTGAAAGGACAGAGTTACAGGCTTTTCAGGTGTGACAGAGTATTTATTTTTCTTGCAAGAATGTTACGTTTGCTACCAAAGGTTAAAAGAATTAAAGGTCGATGGTTTGCCACATGCTGAAACAATGGCAGCGTCTCATCTAACACAGCACCTTCTCTGTCTCCATGTAGATAACAGGCAAGTTCAGAAATCCTGGTGTATAGATAGGATATATTTTTAGACTTTCATATTTGGAAATTTAAATATTTTGAAGGTGTGAGCGAAGAGAACTTGCAGTCCCCCCCCCCCAGTCCTTATCTTCGCATTCAGAGGTCAAATCTTGATCATTGATGTCTTTGGTTTTGTAGTGCTGCTCTGCCCTCTCCCTTCAAGACAGTGTTTATTTGATGTTCTCTGTGAAATCCCCCTCCTGATGGCAAACCCATGATTTCTGAAAATGTTTTAAGTCTATTTTTATGTATTTGGGTTTTTTTTTTTTTTTGGTCCTCTCTGAAAGTACAGTACACAAGATGTTCATGTAGGTGTAATCTGAGACTATTTCTGGCCTCTGTGTACCAGCACACTGCACTGGTATGTTCTTTGTTTTGTCCTCTTTGTATTGAACAACATCAGATGAGGCCTGTCCTCATCGTGTGTGTGTGTGTGTGCGCGTGTGTGTGTGTGTGTGTGTGTGTGTGTGTCTTCTCTCTAGGAGAGGAGACAGATATTATTGCAGTTTAGCCATGTCAGTATTTATTTACAATGATTGAGCCTTTGCAATTCAGAATGTATCTTTGTACATTGAATATGAATATGTATACACACACACACATATATATATATGCATATATATATATATATATATGAACCATGAAAATGGCTTGGGTTTATTGTTTTGACAACAGTTGCTGCTGTTGGAATGATGACTTTATTTTGCAGGGGGCAACTTACTCAGCTATGCACTATGTCTCAGAGGAGAAAGGAGTGAGGGGGTTTGCTTCAAGTCGAGACCCTGTAGCTTGTCCACAGACTTCTGACACAATCAGTTTCCATCTCCCATGCAGGACAAAAGGTCAAACTGCTTCTCTGGGCAATGATCGGGTAACTTTATAGCCCATCACAGCAAGATACAGGAAGCTTTCTCGCCCTCCTCTTCAGGTCTGTCGTCCCTCTTATCTGCTCATACTTGTCATTAACTTGGCAGGAGCTCCTTCTGTTCCAAGTTAGCAGTACACCCATCATCTTCTACAGCATCTCTAGCCTTACTTAATTTTTAACATTCAATTAAAGCAACTTTTGTTGGCAAATGTTGTCTTGCTTGTTAAATTTGTAAAAACATAACATAACCTGGTTTCAGACAGTGTTTACAAAGCCAGGCGTCATGAAGGGTGTACGTTCTGGGTCGCTGCATGAAGCAAAGCACAGTTTCTTTGGAAACCAGAAGAATTGTGTTGTGCTAAATGGCTTCCTAGCGCCCCCCGCTGCCTGCACAGAGGAGGTAACACTGGTCAAAGAGTGCAGCCTACGTGTGAGTCAGTCTCCCTTTGTCCTTTGGATCCCCTGACTGGTGCCACAAACACTGTCTGCCCATCTCTCACTCTCCATCATCCTCGGCCCTCATCCCTCTTCTATCAGAGACTGAAGGTACACACTTCTCGTTGTAATGTCTTCTGAAGTTTGCTGATCACAAGAGATGAACAGAGGAAGAAAGGTGAGACAACTTTCATCCACACAGGGGTGCACACACTGAAGTGTAGAAGTGCTGCACTCAACCTGACAACTACATAACACACACACACAGAGGCAAAATCATCCTTCTGTTATTCTCTACAAATCTACCAGAGACAGTAGCGTCACATCACGTCACATACAGTGCTGTATGTTTTGTTCTTTGTAGCAAAGATGAACTGAGTCCTCTTTCAGCGTTTCATCCTTCTCACCCCTATCCCCATTTGACATCTCTAAACTTTTCTCCACCATGAAACTCACCAACTGCCACAGGGATCCCATCCCATCATCCCTCATTAAAGCCTGTCTCCCCTCTCTCATCTCACTCATCACCAGCATCATAAACACTTCCCTCACCACTGGTCCTGTCCCACCTTCACTCAAACTTGCTGCAATCACTCCCATGCTAAAAAAAAAAACCTGGCCTGAACCCTGACAACCTCAACCATTTCAGACCCATCTCCAACCTCCCGCTGCTCTCCAGCACTGAAACTGCTCTCCTGAAAGTCACCAACGACCTCCTCCTCGCCGCCGTCTCTGGTTTCCTCAGCATCCTCCTCCTTGACCTCAGTGCCACTTTTGACACCATCGACCACTTACAATCATCCTTTGGCATCACCGGTTCAGCACTCTCCTGGTTCACTTCCTACCTCTCTGATCATCACTACTACATCTCCATCCCAGTCACTCATGGAGTACCCCAAGGCTCGGTGCTTGGCCCCCTCCTCTTCATCCTCTACATGTTACCTCTTGGACACATTATATGTCACCATGGATTTCATTTTCACTGCTACGCTGATGACACACAACTTTACATCTCCACCAAATCCATCACCCATTGACCGATACCAAACAATGGATGGACAACAACTTCCATGCTAAAAGATATACATGTTCAGATGCTGTCAATTAACATGCAACATTTCAGTTTTGTTTTGTTTTTGTGTGTGTGTGATAATTAAACAATAAGAACGAGTAGATGTCTTGTCTCGTATTCATTATGAAGCTATAATTTAAAATACACTGCTTTTGGCTTGGATTTTCCAAACACATGAAGTTTCTGGACAAAGTATCAGTAATGAAATTACTTAAAGTACTGAAATTTACTTGGTATCGGATCGGAAAGGAAATCAGTGGTATCACCAACATGTGTGGGAGGTGCAGCAGGTCCTGCAGGTCTCCTCTGTGTCTCTGTTTAACCAATTGGACACAAGAGGAGAGACCGGGTGCCCTTCAAAATAAAGTTTTAAGACTCTGTCATGGGCAGAAACGTCTGCATTAGATTTGTGCAGGTTGAACAATTCAGCGCGTAATGAGGCGATAATGATCCGGTACAGACAGGATCCTCCTGCCCGGGAGCCCGGATGCAGGATTTTTACTTTGACTTCAGTAACGGAGCACAGTATTTTGAAAATACAGACCGGTTTCCTGTCCGACCCGGAAGAGAAATAAAAGCCTTCCTCCGGTTCAGCCTGTGTTGTTTGTGGTCAGCTGGTTCCTACCGGAGTCGTTTTCTTCTGAAGTATCGGTTTGATTTACTTCATCTCTCGAAACAGAACAAACGGGGCTGGGCGGATGCTGTCCGTCGGGCGGGAGGCCGTCCGTCATTAGCCGGGGTTCAGCGGGAGCAGCGGGCGGGATGAGCTCCTCCGTGGCCCTGCACACCCAGCTGGCCACCGTCATGGAGTCTCTGGTCCACGCCGCGGTGGCGGAGCTAAAGAAGCTGGTGGAGGACAGCGCGGCCTTCCTGCTGAGCCTGGAGGTCCGGACCGGCAGCTCCGGCAGCGGCGTCGAGGAGGAGTCCCCTCTGCCGGCCAGAGTTCAGACCGAGAGCCGGGAGAAGATGGTGAGGATATTTCCGTTTCCTCTGACAGTGGCGACATTTTTGAAAATTTTTGGTGTTTTAACAAAATAATCCAAAATGCTGCTGATCTGTTTTTTGGTAATAACAGAACTGGTTAATATTAAAAGCTCATGTCTGAGTCAAGAGTGTGTCTGACCTCTGACCTACGACCTGTGACAGGTGCTGTTTGCTTCCATCATGGAGACTCTGGGGAACGAGGCTCTGGGGAAGATCATGAACATCGTGGATGAAGCCAAATTGCTGGTGGAGCTGGAGTCGGGGAGAGGGGGCAAGAGACCTCAGACCAGCGTCCTCAATGTCCTCAACAACACACAAGTTGGTACGCACAGAGGCCCCATCCCCACCAATCACACACACACCAATCGGGAAGGCTATCCCGTGATGATGTCATACTAACGTGAAGTGTGATTTGTCCGCCACAGAGCTTGAACACTCGTACGGTCTCCGACTGCAGAGCTCCGACACAGACCGGTCCGCTCAGGTAAGGCTCCTCACCTGTTCATCGGTGGTGCGTTCACTGACCCGACTGTGATGTCTGTGTGTTGTGTCACTGCAGACCAAACCAGAGGAGGAGGGTGCTGAAACTCCGTTTGTGCTGGCGGTCACCGTTAAAGATGAGCACGGAAACATCGACCTGGGAGCCATCGCTGAGAGTGAGCACCTGATCAATATCTGTCAATACATGTCCCTGATAAAACTCAGAGATCGATATCCGTCACCGATCAGATCAGGTTTCTGTGGGTCCAGCTCGTAGTGGTGGTGAAACGAGGCTCTGAGGCTTCGCTTTCTGTTGTGTCACCAACAGACACAACTGACTGACATGCAGCAGTTTGTGCTGCGCTGAATCTAAGAAGGTTTCTCACCTGTCAGGTGACTACTGGACAGAGACACGTGGGGAGACAATGTCTCTGTCCAGCTTTTATTCATTTTGATTATGAGTCAAAACGATCACGTGACTCTGCTGCAAACCAAAACAAAGCTTCAGAGGAAACTTTCAGACGTACTTAACACAATCGTCGCACCTTGGTGTCACAGGTGATGTGATGGTGGAATCTGTCCTCCCTCTCTTCTGTTTGTGCGCCTCCTGTGTAGATGCAGATCGTACTTTAAACTGTTTGTGTTTTTCCCTCCAGGAGCTCGAGTCGAAGCAGCTCAGCCAGTTCCTCCCGACCTGCAACAGCAGAAAGTTTCCAGCACACCTGAGTTTGTTCTGCAGAGCGTCACCTGGAAATACTTCATGTGCACAGCGTGCGGTAAATCCTTCACGTCTCAGAGCAACCTGAAGTCTCACTACCGCATCCACACGGGGGAGAAGCCGTTTACCTGCAGCGTCTGTGGCCGAGCGTTCCGTCAGAGGCAGAGCATGCAGAGCCACATGCGCACACACACCGGCGAGCGGCCGTATGAGTGTCCGCAGTGCGGGAAATGTTTCTCCAAGCAGGCGCAGCTGAAAACACACTCGATCATCCACACCGGGGAGAAGCCGCATGGCTGCGAGGTGTGCGGCCGCCGCTTCAACCTGCTGCAGAACCTGCACCGCCACGCACACACTCACACCGGCAAGAAGATCTTTGTGTGCAATGTGTGCGGGAAAGGCTTCACCCGCGCCGTCACGCTCAAAACTCATGAGCTTATCCACACCGGACAGAAACCCTTCAAGTGCGAGCAGTGCCCCAAGACCTTCCGCCACGCCGTCAACCTCAAGAACCACCAGAGGATCCACAGCGGCGTGCGCCCCTTCAGCTGCGACCTCTGCGGAAAGACCTTCCGCCAGTCGGTGAACCTGAAGATCCACCGCAGGATCCACACCGGCGAGCGGCCGTTCAGCTGCCAGGAGTGCGGCAAGACGTTCAGCCAGCAGAGCAGCCTGATCTCCCACGGCCGCACGCACTCCAACGAGAAGCCTTTTGCCTGCAGCTCCTGCGACAAGAAGTTCAACAACGCCAACAGCCTGAAGCTGCACCTGCGCGTCCACACCGGAGAGAAGCCGTACACCTGCGACATCTGCGGCAAGACCTTCAGCCAGGGCAGCCACCTGAGGACGCACAAGAGACACGTCCACGCCGGCGGCAAGCAGTACATCTGTGACAAGTGTGGAAAGAGGTACTCAGACCAGCGCAACCTGAAGCTGCACAAGTGCGGCTACGCTTGATTGTGGAATACTTTCCTCTTCTCGTCAGGTTAATGTTTGGAATCAAATGTTTAGTTTGTTCAGTGAAGTTTGGAATATTCAGGGAGAACAAAGGTGATTTTATTTCAGAATGTTTAAATTGAAATTCTCAGTTTCTTTGACAGAGTCCACTCAGAGAGAACCGGTTAGCACTGTCACTTCACAGCAAGAGGGTTCCAGGTTCAAACCCCGGTCTGGGCTCTTCTGTGCAGAGTTTGGGTTCTCTCCGGTTTCCTCCCACAATCACAAAATTATGCACGGGTTAGATTAATTGACTATTCTAAATTGCCCATAGGTGTGAGTGTGTTTGTGTGTGGTTGTCTGTCTTTGTGTGTCAGCCCTGCCATTGACTGGCTACCAGTCCAGGATGTACCCCGCCTCTCGCCCATAGTCAGCTGGGACAGGCTCCAGCCCCCCCGCGACCCTGATGGATGTTTGGATTAAAATTTACATTTTTTTCCTATGTAGTTTTGAACATTCAGAGCAAACAATTGAGTTTCAAATGTTTGGAATAAAATTCACAATTTCTTTAATGGAGTTTTAGTTTGAGATTAGTTGACAGCTGCTGTGTGTTAGACAGGAAGTGGATTTGTTTGAACTGATCAGAGATCAGAACAGATCAGATATGTGCTGATGGGGGTGGAGCTTCTGCTTCAGATAATATGTTCCTCTGAAGACCTGAGTGATGATGAACTCGAGTCTCCAGTTTTTGTTCCCTCACTTTAAATACTACATTACCCATGAGCCTCAGCCTCGTCTGTTGCCATGGAGAACACACCATCCAGAGCGATGACATTAGAGTTCTCAATCTCTCACTGGATACGCACAGCAGTGCTCTCTGGGAGTTGTAAATGTTGTGAACACAGTCTGTGACCTTTGACCTTTTCAGCTCAGCGTCTCATTGATTATTTGGGGTTTCACTTGACACCTACTGGATATAAGCCCGGCCCACTGAAATATTATATTCTGATTGTTTGAAACCGTGAATTTCAGTTCATTATTTGACTAATATTCTGTAAATATGGACATTGTTGCTTTTTTAAAATTTTATAATAAATAATATTTTTCATGTGTTTGGGAAATATTAATAAAATCTACAGACTTCTGCAGAGTGAGCACATCTGTCTGTCTCCATCCAGCTGCTGTTAAAGGAACAGTTCATTTTAAGCCTTAATGTTCAGTCACATGACACAAATACATATAAACTAAGATCAGTTTTTATTGTGTTTAATCACAAACCACAATGCACAAAATACAAGAATACAGTCAGTACAGAACATAAATTCATTATACTGTCACAGGTTAGGTCTGTTCCAGAAGGAGACACATTAAAAAAAATAAATACATTGAATAAAATACACAGAGTAAAAAAAAAAACAGTCATTAAAAAACTTCCTCTGGTTCTGTGTTTGAACCTGAAATCACAAAGTAAAACGAGAGTAAAAGTTTAATCTTTGTTTTGTGAATAAGAGTTAATCAGTAAATAAATCAACTGAATTCAAGTGTTTTCAGAAATGCAGTTCTAATATGTAACTGTGCATATTTCTTGCTTTTTATACATTTTCACAGTTTATTAAATATATAAGATAAAAGAAAATCATTTGTCAGTTGAACGTGAGGAGCTCAGTCACTTTTCAAAACGTTTGATTTTTTAATGTTTTCATCGAGCTTTACTGGATGAACTGAATCAGAATCAGAAAAACTTTTATTAATCCCCGTAGGGAAATTGTTTAATTATGATCAAACTCCCAATGGAAAATGAAGAAATGCAACACAGAGTTAGAAGATAGAGGTAAGATATAATAAAAATGTTTCTAAAATAAATAAACTAAAATAGAAAAAAAAAATAAATACTACAAATACCCCCTTAGAATATACATATACTACAATATCAGGGGAAAAAAATAAATTTCTTCTTATGTACAGGAGTTCAGAATTATATAGTTTGATAGCAACAGGCAGGAATGATTTCCTGTGTCGCTCTGTTTTCATTTTTAATTCACTGGTTAAAATTATTTTCCTCTCAGACTTACCTTCACTTCCGTTATCACCTACAAATATTTAACATCAAAATCCTCCATGTCCCATCATCAGTCTAACGTCACGCTGGCGTAGCCCTCCTACGTCACCGGAACTGAGAATATGGCGTCTCTCCTCCCCGAGTTCACCTGTCACTGCCGAGGGTGCGAGCACCCGGGCCGACCCACTCTCTGCCGGACCGAGGCCTCCGTGTCCCGCTCATGAATCTCGGGATGAATCCGCTGTCCGTTCACCGAGGAGGAGCAGCCGCAGCTGGGTTTGTTTCCGAGCAGCGCCGACAGGAGCTCCAGAGAGACGAGGTAACGATCCGTTAGCTATAACAAGACCGGAAACCAGCGTGGTTCACCTTCAAAATAAAACCTGAATCAAAACAACCGGAAGCCATCGGGTTTACATTGGCTGAATCATAAATGGACATGTAGACCTTTAAAATAAAAGCACGCTGTGGACGTTGGAGTGAAATGGAAAGAAGCGAAAACAACATGGACAAGTCCTCACCTTGTCATCATCATAATGACCCCGCCTCCTCTGCTGATGTCATCACCCAGGGTCATACCACTAGTCCACGTCTCGTCACATGTTCACACCACTGCGATTGTGGCCCACAAGGACCAATCAGAAGCTGCTCTGATGTCAAGGAGGCATGTGACGATGAGTGGGTGGGGCCTAATACAAGTGATGATGTCACCAGGATGTCACACACAGACAGGATAAACGTGGAAACAAACTGTTTGTTCTCAGACAGCTTAGCGTCCTGCACTGAGGGGTCAAAGGTTCACCCCTGTCATGGGTTGGGCACTGACCGCCACCTGGATGTTCCCACCCCTTCTTCTTCTTCTGCACAGCCATCAAAGGCCTCTCAGGTAGATGTAAACCCTGTGACCCTGACCTCGGACTCTGGTTCACAGGTGACCTCTGACCTAGGGGAGGTCAGCTCCGATGACGAGGCCTTCATCAAGGAGCAGCCGTGGGGCCAACCTAGTCCCCCCAGTGCCACTCCTCACTCCAGGAACACGTTCAAGTACGGCCGCAGGCAGAGCGCTCCAGGTGAGCTGGTTCAGGACGAGTCTGAGCTGCAGTCCAGGAGGCCGGGGATCGTCGAGTACTTCAGCAGGTAAAGCGCATCAGTAACAAGGCGACAATGATGACAAAAACATCAGTCACTTAATTAATATCCCTTCGAATGTCTCATCACGTGAGTCAAACCTCCACAAAGAGACACACAACAACAGAGACCCTAACCCTCTAAACTACTACAATCAGACTTGTCTGATTATATGTTCATGGCTTTACTCATTTAATATTTTAAGTATTTAAATTTAAAGTGTGTGTGTGTGTGTGCATATGTGTGTGTTCAGCAGGAAGCAGCGACCCGTCAGTCACAGTGTTGCCGGTTGGAAGCTGTTTGGTAAAGTTCCTCCTAGACAGAGTCCATCCAAACAGGCCCGGATCATCCAGCAGGTACTGACTGAGCTCCAGGACCAGGCAGACCTCCTCTGCTGTCAATGAAATAATTAAATCATTTCAGGACAACAGGATTAAAGCATAGTTGAACAGCTGCTGCTGCACCTGCAGCAGTGTGTCTGATCTGAGATCAGTAAGATAACGCTGCCTTGTTTCCCTCCAGCAAAGCGCTGCAGTCAGTCTGTCCTCTCCAGACCTGCAGGACTCGGGGGTACGGACTCTTTACTGCTCGTCTTCCTGCGTGTTGTCGCTCCTTTATCCATCATCTTTCATTAAGTTCTCATCAGTTTTCAAAGATAATTGCAGCTAAGCTTACCTCCAGGGAGGTCTTACCCTGACTCCAAGGTAAGACCTCCAGGGTAAGACCCTGGAGGTCTTAGCGTTTAGCGTCTGTGCAGGTGAAGGTAGGCCGGCTGTAGTTTCCAAGATCCATGATCACCACCCATCGCTGTCAGTCTGTCAGTGTCTGTTTGTCTGACTCTTGTCATCAATTGTTCTCTCCTGTCGTCGTGGCGCCTGAGGCGTGTGTTGTGATGTTATTGCAGGAGTTCGAGGCCCGCAGCTCTCCTACCCATCATGCCGCGCGGCAGCAGAACAGGGGGAAGGTGGAATTTGAGCCACTGTCGACCACAGCGCTGATCCTGGAGGACCGCCCGCCGTACGTCCTTGATTGATCGTATACTTTTTCCATTTGTTCCATTTCCGATTTGGTCGTTTCACCTCAGGTCAGCAGCTGCAGGAAGTTAAAACTCTGTGTCCTGATTGGTTCAGACAGGCTACGATACGTTTCTCAGAGCTGGGAACATGTTAGCGTTCTGCGTTAACGTTGGTCTGGAATCTGATTTACAAACATAAATTAAAACCTAATATGTTTTCGACTGGTGAAATAATTCTGAATAATCAGCCTGTGGAATAACATCCCACTGAGCTTAACACAGTGAGGTCAGTGCTGTCTGTTCGTCCAACACTTCCTGTCTCTCAGCACGTGTCCTGACTCTGTTCGTGTGCAGGAATCTTCCCGCCAAGTCGGCCGAGGAGACCCAGAGACACAGGGAGCAGTACGAGCAGATGGTGGCTGGAGCCAAGAGGAGAGGTCTGTTTGTTTTAATCTGCTGCACCTCCCACACGGGTGGGGTTTAACAGAATATTCACACACTCACTGTCTGTCAATGATCGTCCTGTGTGTGTCGTCCTCCCTGTCAGAGCTGAAGGAGGCTCAGAGGAGGCAGCAGCACAAGAAGGAGAGGTTCCAACAGGAGGAGGAGATCTCCAGCGCCACGCTGGTCTGGAACCAGCACATCCTCCCTCACTGGGACACCATGTACGACCATGTGTGTGTTTTATATGGGATAAGTATCTGTGGCAGTTCCTGACTCTTACTTTACTCAATGACAGATTCACAACATCAGATAAATCGTTTGGTTTGTGGAGGATTCGATCTCGGTCGTTTAGGGCAAATTCATCAGGATGGGTGGAGCCGAACTAATGAAACTAAAATAACACAAAGTTTAGTTCCTGTTAACTCAGGATCATAGTGAGCTCGACTCTGTTTCAGATCCAATTATTCGACCTGTTGCTGTAAAAAGTTCAGACAATAAACAGAATCAGAAACAGCATGCTCTGGCTGAGCTCGGTCCCCCTAAGACCAGGTCTTTCTTTGTTGGAGCTGAATCCGTGTGGGGTTCGGGCAGGTTTGCCGCGGTTTATGGACCCATGAAGAAAGTCTGGATCGGCTCGTTGTGTGAGTTTCAGATTTTGAGCAATGTTTCTGTTGTGTTTCAGGAGGTGGAGTCGGCGTGCTCGGGACCTGTGGTGGGGGGGCTTACCCCCCAGTGTCCGGGGACGAGTGTGGAGCCTCACCATCAGCAATGAGCTGAACATCACTGCAGGTATGGACAACATGGAGGACTCCGGTTTACATGGACCTGGTTCTCCTCTCAACTTAAATGTGTTTTGCTGTTTCAACAAACTTAGTGTCTTTTCTCCTCATCTTCTTCCTCCTCATCCTCTTCCTCAGAGCTGTATGAGATCTTTCTGTCCAGAGCGAAGGAGAAGTGGACGAACCTCAGTGAGACAGAGAAGGAAGGTAAGAAGAGACAGGGACAGTTTAACTTCAGATTTAGTTTAACGTCTGACTGAATGTCCTCACTCACCTGGAGATGTTTACCTGCAGACGACGTGTCTCTGTCCGACAGAGAGTCCAGTCTGGAGCTGATCACGCGGGACATTTCCAGAACCTTCCCCTCGCTGTGCATCTTCCAGAAGGTGGGACAGTAGAACTCAGGACAACAGAGTCAAATAGAGTCAAACTGAAAAATCATGTTAAACTGCAGAGACAGGAAGTGAATTCAGACTATCACTTTGCAGGGTGGTCCTTACCACGACCTGCTGCAAAGCATTCTGGGAGCTTACACCTGCTACAGACCTGATGTGGGATATGTGAGTCTCACACACACACACATTTTTCTTGAGTGACTGAAGACCTCATCTGGAGCACCTTTGATCTGAACTGATTTTGACTTGAGACATGACTTGGACTTGTCTAAAGTTTTAAACACATCATGTCCATGACTGGAGTTCAGTTCCCTCTGGCCCCCCACAGCTCACCTTGTTTTGGTTTGTCTTCTGCTGATCCAGCAGAGCCCATCACACCCTCAGTTCTCCCTCTGTCTCACAGTCTCTCTGTGTCTCTCGCCCAGGTGCAGGGCATGTCCTCTGTAGCAGCCGTTTTGATCCTGAATATGGACGAAATCGAAGCTTTCGTCAGTTTCTCCAACCTGATCAACAGACCCTGTCAGCTGGCTTTCTACAGAGTGGACTACCAGCTGGTCAGTCCCTGACCTCAACTTGAGCCCGATTTTAATCTGAAACGTGTTTCGATTAAATTTATTTCACTAACCATCGTGAAATGTCATTTACTGTCGCTGCTGCTCTGTTTCCTGTTTTTCTCTGTCTGTAGATGCTGAGGTATTTTGGGGCCTTCCAGGTGTTTTTTGAAGAGACACTTCCTTGTCTCTTTCTTTACTTCCAATCTTTAGGTCTGACCCCTGACCTCTACCTCATGGACTGGTGAGTCTCTAAATTACATTAGACCTCAAATAAAGCTAGCTTTAAAGGAGCAGTCCAACAAAGTCCATCAGAGTCCAGAGGGAAACTGGCAGCCGGGTTCCCATTAATTCAGATATGAATAATGATGGAATTGTTCGGTTTAATGGGTTTTCAATGTGTTCTGGGCAGTTTAAGGCGTATTAACGGGTAAAAAAGACCTTACATTTGAACAAATACCTAAAGCACGGCAGTGTTTCATGAATAAATGCTGTGAAAGTTTCTTCACTTTTCATTTAAGGTGAAAATTCACAGATGTTTCTGTTGTTAAGTATAAATCATTATTATAAGTTTCTTGAACATACACTCAGACTGAATGATGTGGTCCATCATTACACATGAGGTCACCTGAACACCACAGGAACATCACTGCTGTTAAACCCTCCCCCCCCAGGATCCTGTCTCTCTACACAAAGCCCCTCCCTCTGGACGTGGTGTGCAGAGTTTGGGACGTTTTCTTTCGGGATGGGGAGGAGTTCCTGTTCAGGACGGCTCTGGGGATCCTGAGACTGTACCAGGACGTCCTGCTGCATATGGACCTCATTAGCATTGGTGAGCATTCACTTCACCTGCCATTACCTGTGTGACATGAGCACTTGTTGTTTTGAGGACCTGTCACAGGTGACTCTGAGACTTGAATGTACTCTTCCAGTATGAATAATTATTACATCATTGGTATATAATGTAGATCTGTGGCTATAGGGACTGACCCTCGCCAAACACAGAAAGCTGTTCTATTTTATTCTGTTCTGTTTTGTCCCTCCTCTAGCTCAGTTCCTGTCCCGCCTCCCTGATGAAGACCTGCTCTCTGATAGGCTGTTCTCCTGCATTTCAGCCACGCCCATGCTGAGTGGGAACAGGAAGTGGAGTCAGGTGAGTCACCTGACACACCCATGGAACGCTGTAGGAAAAAATAAATTCTAAAGATATAAACAAGCTGTAAAGAGTTTTTCCTTTTTCTCTTTCAGGTTTTTTCTTCCTGCAGAGAATCAGAGCCCAGCAGCAGCTGAACCGACCTGCTCTCTGTTTTTATTTCTTTAAACTGGTTCTTTTTTTTGTGTGTGTTACTAAAGACTCAGCCTAACACTGGGTTTTATACACTTTGAGATGTGACTCACACTCATTCCAGGTGGTTATTATTTCCAGTTAAATCTAGATTTGTGAGTGTGCAGCAGTTCATCTAAACATGAAAACCTATGTGGATGTTCATGGTTGCAGTAATACAGGAATTTTGTCTCCAAAATCAGTGAACTCCTCTCTGTTGCTGTAATTTGAAACCTATTGTGAAATAATTAGCAGACCTGTAAAATAAAAGGGTAGGTGACCTGATTTTATTTTGGTTTTTGTTCTTTATTTTAAAAAATGACATATGGACCAACAGGTGTTTTTCAATCTCTGTATCAAGTTAGATTCATATTCAACTCAATCCATATTCCCCATGTTGTTCTGTATTTATTAAATTATGAGCAGATAATAAAACGGTCACATGATCCGTCGCTGTTCGGATTATTTTGTCCCTCAGGTCCTCCCGCCGCTGGTGTCGCTGTTGTCTTCACAGAGGAGACTTAGTTCGATTGTTGCCGGGTCATCGGTCTGAACCCGGTTCTCACATCAACACGCGTGTGGCGACAGACGGCAACTTTTCACCTAAACACCGGTTCACGTTGTTATACACACACCGAGGAGGGTTGACAAAGCCTCGGTTTGGAGCTGTGAGTGAGACGGAGAGTTCCCGCCGCCATGGGTCCGGTAAGTTCACACCGGAGCACGTCGGAAAGAGGAGAAACGGAAAACGACCACCGTTAAATTCTCCTGTGAATGTGTTTTGTCGGAGCCTCATATTCCCACAGATGAAGCTGCTGTTTCCGTTCAATAAACCCACCTTTCAGCAGAAGCAGTTTGTGTTAGCTCCCTGCAGTCTGTCACCAGACTCCATAGAGAAATCTGGGAATTTAAAGTTTCCCTCAAAGTGAGATAATCAGAAAATGATCACCTTCAAATTAACATTTCACTGTTAACTCAGTCACAAAATGGAGCCCTTCTCATCATTCCTGCATCCCACCACCAGACTCCATAGGGAAATGTTTGAATTTAAAGTTACCGTGCCCACAGTGAAAGCTTCCCACTTTGTTGAGCATGTTATAAAGCATTTCCTGAACTGCGTGGGTCTGATAAAATCATCATCCATATAAGTGACCAGGGAGTGTTAATTATAAATGTAAATTACATGTAATTAAGTTACTATGAGTTTACTCACACTCAGCTCTGTATAGACTGAAAAACTGAAGTTCTGACACCAGCTGAGTTTTGTTCAACTCATGATTGGTTATCAGTGATCTCTGGAGTCACTCAATTGTTAGGAGTCGTTGTTGTGATGTGAGGATTTGCTGCGTTTCTCTGTTCGATCTCACTTTAAACACAATCTCTGGATGTTTTCACTGTTTCTGAGAGTAGGATATCAATAGAATGAGAAGACTGATTATAAAAGCATTTTCATTGTTATCTTTATATGTTTTAAAAGTCTAATTCCTGATTCCCTCTCTCCCTGCAGCCTCGCTCGAAGAAGCGTCGGCCGACTTTCCGCCGCCTGTTGAAGACCAGCGGCGTGAAGCTCGAGAACAAGCTGAAGAACCGTCAGCTGAAGCAGCAGAACACCGCCAAGAAGCAGCGTAAAGAACAGAAGAGGCTGAGGCAGGCAGTGAAGGACGCTGCCATCAGGACGCCCCGCCCACTGGAGACGTACAGGAAGAGACCGGGTGAGAGAGGCCTGAATGATGTGTCGCTCTGTGGTTGGTGTATATATATATATGTACAAATGCCTGACAGAGAGCAGATCCTTTTAAAAGAGGTTTATCGAGAAGAGTCTGTGACAGAGGCCCAGGACTCGGATCCTGAACCTCAGTAAAAACTCTGATACCACAGAGTAAAATGTCTCTGTTAAAGTCAAGATGTTGTTGTCCTTTACCTGCCTCAATTAACGGAGCAGCATGTTTGGCTAATTAACGTCTAATTGATTATTGATTAGAATAATTAATGACCTCATAGAAAAGTTATGTGTCACCGTTTTATGTTGGTGCAGTTTGAAAATATTTTCGTCTCCCATAATGCACTGATGAGTTTTTTTCCCAGCTGCCCTGGGAAAGGTTTTAACCTTCTCTGCTGCATGTCTCCGACAGAGGAAGAGGAGGATGAGGAGGAGTTTCTGGAGAGTCTGCCGACAGATATGATGGAGGACGACGACCTGCAGCAGATGACTGCCATGGCTCGACAAGCCTCCTTCATCACCAGAGATCTGTCGTCATGGTAACTAAACCATCAGCAGGCGTCTGTCATCAATGTTGTTGTTTAATTGTGGATAAAGTTTTGATAAAGTAGAATATTCATAAAGAAAACTGTGACTGAGGTGTGTTTGTTTTGTGCGGCGGGGCGTCTCAGCGGGCCGGTGCACAGTGGTAAGAAGCGGAGCTCAGAGGTCGTTCGGAGTTACGAGAAGGTTCCGAGGAAGATGACGAGGACCGAGGAGAAGGAGGTCATTCACCTGCTGCCCATCAAAGACAAGACGGGAGTCATCCCACAGAGTGTAGAGAGAGGTACGACACACACTATTGATCCAGCGACTGATCCAATGATTGATTTAATTGGTTAAACGTCACTTCTGTTTTGTTTGTTTGAAGTTGTCAAAGAGCAGCAGGAAGAGGAAGAGGAGGAAGAGGAAGCTAATGAGGAGCCAGAGGAGTTAGAAAACGGTACGAAACAAGTTTGACACTGAAAACCACTTTATGCACAGACACACACACGGAAGTATTCATAAAAATAATAACGTAACGACGATACATTAAAGTTATTAACATTTTATTAGTTTGATACCGTCATGAATAGAATGCAGCCCAAAGTGATTCACAACCACAAATATCAAATGTTTAAAATGTGTGAACACATAAATGAAGAGGTTCCTGTCATTGGTCCATGTTCATGTGGTCCATGACTTGGTCTTGATGTGGTTGTGATGTGTCCTCAGATTCAGAGGGGGAGCCAGAGAGCGTTTCGGCGCTGACAGCAGAGCAGAGAGAGCAGCTCAGAGCCCAGAAGATAAACCAGAAGAAACTGCTCATCGCCAGCCTGGGATCAGCCATTATCTCAGACCCCTTCAGTAATGTAAGTCTGGACCATGGATCCAGAATCAGATGCGCACGCAGACATGTGGCTTAAAGGGACAGTCTGTATAATATTGTGTGTGTGCTCAGATGAAGCGGGTGAAGGAGCTGCGTGGGATGCTGATGGAGTCTGATCCCTGTGTGGCCGTGACGGTCAGGAAGCTGGTGATGGTTTCTCTCATGGAGATCTTTAAAGACATCGCCCCCACCTACAGGATACGACCCCTGACCCCCGCGGAGAAGGCCACTAAGGTGTTTGTTTGCACAGCAGTACAATAAAATGCATTCACAAATGCATATTCCATTATATGTGTAATATACTTACAGTATATAAATATATAAAGAGTAAAAAGATAAAAATATACAAAGTCAGAATTTACTGAAACAGACTGAGAGGTAAGAAAACTGGTTAATATTAATGAAACAAATTAAAAATAAAATGAGAAATTGAAGAAACTAGAACAGAGACAATAAAAAAACCTGTTTACAATAAAAAACCTGTTCACAGGGTTTTTAGGTTTCAGGATTACCCCAGACGTTAAAGTCCAGAGGTCCATGTTTCTCCTGTGCTCGGTCGGTTTGTTGTGTAGGTGAAGAAGGAGACTCAGCAGCTCAGAGAGTTTGAAGAGGGTCTGGTCAGTCAGTACAAGTTCTACCTGGAGGACCTGGAGCAGACCATCAAAGGTACACAACCACAGCAACACACTCAAACACACAGTACACGTCATCAAAGAAAAGCACAGGTATCACGATGTGTGTGTCCTTCATGTTCAGACTGGAAGCAGAAGAAGAAGAAGCGAAGCCAGGCCGTGGGTTTCCAGTCGTACCGCAGCCTGGCTGAAGTCGCTGTTCGCAGCCTGTGTGAGCTGCTGCTCGCTCTGCCTCACTTCAACTTCCACAACAACATCATCGTCATCCTCGTCCCACTGATGAACGACCCCGCCAAGAAGGTGAGAGGTGTCTCTGTGCGTGACAGGTGTTGGAAATGTGTTGTGATGCGTTCAGGTGTTTTTGTACGTGAAAGGTGTCGGACATGTGTTGTGATGCGTTAAGGTGTCACAGATGTCAGAGATGTGTTGTGATGCGTTCAGGTGTTTTTGTACGTGACAGGTGTCGGACATGTGTTGTGATGTGTTCAGGTGTCTTTGTGCGTCACAGGTGTCGGAGATGTGTTGTGATGCGTTCAGGAAGCTCTTCCAGCAGGACAAAATGGGTGGAGCTTCGTTGGCCACTGTGAGGGTTGTCTCCGGCCTCATCAAGAGCCTCAATTACAACGTCAGGCCTGAGGTAGCGACACAAACGCACCCAAATCATGTCCACTTTAACATAAACACCAACCAAACCGCACCACGTCAGTGACATAGCTGATGGCAGAGTCGCCCACCCCCCTCAGGTGCTGAGGACCCTGCTGAGTCTGAGGATTAAAGAGGTCGAGATGAAGAAGGACATAGAGGCCACAGCACCAAAGAAGAAGTTCATGACCAACAAGGAGAAGAAGAAGAACCTGTCAAGGATGCAGAGGAAGGTACGTTTGCTAATCGACAGAAGAACGAGTGACTGATGATTTGTCAGGTTCCAGATTCACCTGGATGTTTTTGTTCATCAAAAAACTCATCAAACTCCTCAAAAAAATACCAGTCAGACTGTTAGAGCATGATACAGCTGCACTGAGACTCACCTGAGATCAACTTCAGGTGCTAAACAGACTCACCTGTTGACCTGAGTTTGTGTGTGCAGTGGAAGAAGGCGGAGGAGAAGCTGGAGAAGGAGCTGCTGGAGGCCGAAGCCTCAGAGAGCAAAGACAAGAAGATCAAGATGGTGAGTTGAAAGCTGAGAGTATGAATCAGAAAAAGTTTGTTAATAAGAGGAACAAGAAACTAATGTCCCTCCTCCTTCTCTTCCTCTTCCTCCTCCTCAGCACACAGAGACTCTGAACATCATCTTCCTCATCTACTTCAGGATTTTGAAGAAAGCTCAAAAGTCTGTTCTTCTTCCTGCTGTACTGGAGGGACTGGCCAAGTACGACACACACACACACACACACACACACACATAGTGTAATGCAGTAGTACTGTAGTAACACTTAATGTGATATCACTTCCTGTCAGTTTTGCTCACCTTATCAACCTTGAGTTCTTTGATGACCTGCTCAACGTGCTTCAGAAGCTCATCCAGTCAGGAGTGAGTATTCAGCTCGACCCCGCCCCTCACCAACAACCAGTTCGTCTGTTGTCACAGACTGATCGAACAGTCGATCATTGATCAATGATGTGATATTTGCAGGATCTGACCAATCGGGAGAGTCTCCACTGCATCCAGACAGTTTTCACCATCCTGTCAGGACAAGGTCAGAGAGAGTGTGTGTGTGTGTGTGTGTGTGAAAAATAAATTCAGTTTATACTTTCATAATAAAGTTAAAAAAACAGGTCATTTTATTTTGAAAGGACATGGATATTATGAAACTCGCTGAGCAGCTGACAGTGAGGAGGTCAGAGGTCACCTTCGTCAATCAGTTTTATTCACATTTGTGTGTGTTTGTGTGTCAGGTGACGTCCTGAACATCGACCCTCTCACCTTTTACTCTCAGCTCTACAAAATGCTGCTGCAGCTGCACGCAGGTCAGTGTCATGTGGTTGTTTCACCTGTGTGTGTGTGTGTGTGTGTGTGTGTCAGGAGTGAAGATGAAAACTGCTCAACATTAAACAAATCTGTCTGATCTAGGGGCGCCCAGCGATGACATCATCATTGTGCTGCGGTGCCTGGACGCAATGCTGACCCGCCGCAGGAAGCAGGTGACCCTGCAGAGGGCGATGGCATTTGTCAAACGACTGAGCACGCTCAGTCTGCACGTGCTGCCCAACGCCAGCGTGGGCATCCTCGCCTCGAACAGAGCCACCATGCATGTGAGTGTGTGTGACCGTTTAAATAAACAGGAAACCTGGGTCAACTTTCATGTGGTTCATCCACTGAACAAATGCTTTATCTGTACCTGGCTAAATATTGTGTGTGTGTGTGTGTCAGTCCTTCCCTAAGTGTGATTTCCTACTGGATAACGAGGTTCAGGGCAGCGGCTTCTACCTGCCAGAGCTGGATGAACCTGAACACTGCAACGCTCAGAACACAGCACTGTGGGAGCTACACACACTGCAGGTACACACACACACACACACACACACACACACACATACTCTACAGGTTCATACAAATATATCCTATCATCCTGTGTGTGTTCACAGAGACATTACCACCCGGTGGTGCGTCAGTTTGCGGCTCACCTGCGTCAGGGAGCTCCCAGCGAAGGGTCAGCGGCGCTTGGAGTGGAGCTGAGCCGCAGGTATGAGCAGCCGGTCACCCTCAGGTGTCATGGCCTCGTCAAACAGTAGAAAATGTCGTAGAAAATGTTCTGCTCGTTGTGCGATACGTTGACTGCATTTATATGATACGTCGCTGTTAGCTTGCTGCTTTATCGATCGCTGTTTGTTTAGCTTTCACTCAGAGGCTCAGCAGTGTCAGCGTCCATCACAACTCTCACTTCACTACATCGATGTGTTAGCGTTTCAGCATCATAGAATGGACCTCTCATATTGACATGTAATGTCACTGTGCTGAACGTGTCCGAGAGGAAGATGAAGGACGAGTCACGTTGGACAGGAGACAAACCTAAGTAACAGGTTCTAAAGATCCTGATGTTAATATTGTGGTTTGTGTTGACTTCCTGTGCAGGGCTCCGGTGGAGCTGTTTGGTGATTACAGTGTCAAAGACATGACCTTTAACCCCCCGGTAGCACCCCCCGGCACAAAGAAGAAGGTAGAGAAACCAAACACACCGTCATACATTTTGGATGATTTTAGTGACAGATGTTTAAAGGTTGTTTAATGTTTCACCGTGAGAGTTTTTGATTTTAGTTTATCCAGCACAGGATCTTTGACCTGATGTTTACATCCAAACATTTACCAATAGTTTCTTCTTTTCTTTGTTTATCAGGACCGATTCACAACCGGAGCGACGCTGCTGGACACCGAGCTGCAGAGACGAGTCGAGAGCGTCCTGACCGCCGCTGAGGAGACGCAGCTGGACTTTACAGCAACACACACACAACACACGACACAAACACCGACCCAACACTGACACACACACACTTTGAGGTTCCCCCTGGTTCGTTTGTTCTCAAGCTTTAAAGGAATAAAAATATTTTCTAACTCATCTTGAAAACATGAATCTCTCGTGTGGCTCTTCAGGACCTAGATCTAGTTTTTAAATAAAATTGCAGGTGAAGCTTCAGTATGTTTAAGGAGCAGTGTGCGGGATTCTGGTAATCTGTCGGCAGAAATGGAACCAAGTATTCACCATGATGTTTTCAGTGTTTAATCGTCTGAAACTAAGAGTCGTCACGTTTTCGTTAGCTTAGAACGAGCCGTTCACATCCACAGAGGGAGCCGTGCAAATAAAAGGACAGTAAAAGGTGTTTTTTCACCTGCAGAAGACAACGGTCAGACACTGCGGTCCTGACTTCAGTCCAGTTCTTCACTGTGGATCCAGAGCAGAGAAGAGTCTGTTCCGGATTGAGGACTGCTGAACGTCCAGAGGCGGCAGCGGTTGGGTCGGGGTTTAGGGTTCAACCACGGGCCTGGAGGTAGGAAGGACCAGTTCCCTTCAGTAGTTTTGAATTACAGTTCCCATAATGCCATGAGGGATGTAAGGAAGTTTAAAAGCGTATGGTTGCGGTGGATTCATTGAGTCCACTGTGAGCTACAGCTCCTAGAAGGGGGACGGTTTTTGACACAATCCTTTAAGGTCACAGAGTTTTACTCTCAGATTAGCTTCAATAAACTTTATTTGCCTGAACGTTTAAAACCGTGCAGCATTTCACAAAAAGCAGCAGAGATAAGAGAAATGTCTGGAAGAATAACGTAGTAAAATCCCTTTTCTCTCCCTGATCCTAACGTCCTATCACACATCAAACAATGCACCAGAAGCCACAGTTACCCAGAAACACTCATGTTATAATGGAAAGCAAACCAAAATCATATACAGGGAATATTCTCTCCTTAGTTTCTATGTAGACTTTATCCTTTGAAGGGAATCCAGATGCACAGACATTCAGCAAAGACGGTGTCTGAAACCCAGGTGAGCTGCAGCTGACGTCACAGGCCCGTTCATCCTGATCCTGGTTGGAAACAGCACAGGTAAACGCTCGTTTAGAAGTAAAGCATTTGAAATGTTCAGTACAGTAAAACCACAAAGGATTTGAAGCCTGTGATTTACAGCGTATGAACCAGATCAATCATCAGAACACTGACTTTGGTTCCGAGAGGAACAACCAGGTATTTTAGAGGAAAGGAGAAAGAAATGATTTGTACTTAAAAAGCAGACACACAGAATGACCACAGTAAACAACCTCAGAGAGAACAAACACATGATTCCTGAGGGTCTCGGGTACTGCACTTTTCTTGGTCCAGTACCCAAGACCCTCAGGAATCATGTGTTTGTCCTCCTGGTTGTTATTCTCTTGTTCTTCACTGTCTGTTTTTTCTTTCACTGGACCTACATTTAAGTTCCAGTTGGAGCTAGAGTCAGTGTTTTACTGGGACCTGGTTCAACAGTGACATTACGCTGGAAATCACAGTCCAGATTATAAAGTCCTCCTCGCACCGAATCAGTCCAGCTCCAGACGCAGCTCACACAGAGCCGACAGATACTCTGCGTTGTTCCCGTCACTTTCCAGAGCTTTCTCGTAATACTCCGCTGCCCTTCTCCGCTCGCCCTCAGCATTGACTACCTTTCCCAGAATGCCATAGGCCCTGGCGTCTTTGGGGTTGTTGACAAGACGTCGCTCTGCAATCTGCTTCAGTTTCTGGGGAAAAACATATGAAGGTGACTTCCTGTTCCTCGTTTGGTAGCTGCCGTTCAGTTAGATGTCACTGAGATGAACTTTCAGCAGGTTACATTCAGAAGGTCACAGGTGACAGGATTTTACTTTGAAAGGCTCTGTTAGATTATCCACACACGCTCACACACTGACACACATGCACATGTGTATTGGACCACTTGTGAAAACACCAGATTAGTGGTAGAAAACCATGGTTTGATGTGACACTGATGCCCTCCTGAACATCCTGCTGGTCCACATGCGGCTACAGCTCCAATCCAGGCCTGGACTCTGCCAGACCTCTTTACAACCTCTGAAGGTCCCTGTGGTGTAAGCCACCAAGATGCAGCAGCTCCTTTCAGTCCTTTAAGTTATGAGTTGGAGCTGATGTGGATCAGACTTTTTGTTCCTCATTTCTGCATCTTGTCTCACGGTCCCTCTTGCCAGTTCAGACCAGGAGGGGACAGCCCCACACTCTCTGGCTCGTCTGCTGTCTGATTGGTCCCAGAGCTGCTCTGAAATCATCAGACTTTCTCTCCGTCTGTGAGCCATCATCATGTCTTGGCTCATCGGAGTCAGACTGAAGGATTAAATGACTGAATAAGAGTAAATGGTTTGAAGTCTAAGAGGCGTGAACAGCAGTGAGAAGGTGACAGACCTTAATGCAGTGCCTCCAGTCCGATGTCCTGGTGCTGAGCTCCAGAACCTGTGGTGTAGAATCCAGTAGAACAGAGAGATGAGTTTTCTGAGGATTGTTTAAACCTTTGGTGGATCGTTTGAAGACCAGAGGACAGAGTAACATTACAGAAGGAATTATTCTTCTCCACTTCTAAAGTACGGTGGCCCCTAAGGTCAAAGCACATACAGGAGCCAAAGCAGAAACAGTATGTTATGTGGTGAGAAACTGATTTAGATTCCGAATATCGAGATATGAGGACTCAGCAACTCGGCTCCTGATACGACCTCAGGGAGAGCAGCCTGATCCCAGCAGCCCTTTCCTTTCCCTCTGGCTCTGTTTTACTTTACTCTGTTGGTTTGTGGTTTAAAAAACAGACCTGGAGAGGAGCAGGATCAGTTAAAGCTTCTACATCTATTTTCCCTTTGTGTGTTCGGGTCTCCCTTAATGTTTGTGCTGTCACACGGTTTTGTCCATTGGTGCCACCGTACTTCTGGGGAGCGATTTTAAATTTTCTGTGAAGTGAATTAACCAGGATTAAAATCACTGAGCAGAGCCCCCACACCTCCTCTGTAGAGAGACACCCCGTGTGAACGGAGCTGTACCTTGGTGTAGTAGGTGATGGCGAGCTCTTTCTCGATGCTGTGGTAGTGGCAGAATTCGGCGTAGGTTCGTCTTCCAACTTCTCCAACACATCACTGAACATCTCCTGAGCTCTGCAGAGAGACATGGACAAATTCATCCACACTGACGCAGACTCTGAATGAACGATTAACCTGCCAATTCATCTGTAAAGCTTCAGGAACCCGTGAAAACCCTGTCACGGAAATGACAGAGGGGGGAGCGAGCGAACACCAACACCGTACCTGGTTCGGTCCTTTTCCTCAGCGTACTGCAGGGCCAGAGCAGCCTTGGCGTGGTTGAAGGAGCTCTTCAGCCTGATGGCTTCCTCCAGGTGGGAAATACTGAGACGCCTCCAACGCTGCACCTCTATCAAAGCGTAGTATCATGTATATGTGCTGGGCAGGTTACTCATTACACTGCACTCACTCAAAACCTGATTACTGATTCCTCATGAGGTGTGTTGTATACATTATATTGTGTACTGTATACAGTGTATATAGTACAGTATAGTTCATACCATAGTACACTAACATAGTACAGTTCAGTATACCCCAATACAGTACTGCAGACTATCATAGGATAGTGCAGGCTAGCGTATTATATCATCAGTATACTGTAGTAGTGAACTGCAGTACAGTGAGGGGTACCTCTCTCAGGTTGGGGTCTCTTGGGTAACAGCTGATTCTTCTTCCTCATGTAGCACAGACCCAGCTGATGGTGGATGAAAGCCGACTGGCTGCTGCTCCGTAGCATTCTCCGCAGCAGGTCAATAGAACGATCCAGGTGATTCTGGAAAAGGTAAAAACATAGTGTGATTTTATCTGCAGGCTATCAGAACCAGCTGAGCCACACAGGAACAGATGTGGAGCACCTCATCATACCCATATCAGATCCATCATCATCGAGACAGACCTGATGTGTGAGCCTGTCTATATTTTTTCATCTAAACTGATATTTACAAGATATTAACTAAAGCTACCTGCTTGCGAAGGTATTTGGCTGCGTAGCGGATGACTTGAGTGTCGTCAGGTCCAAGCTCCAGCGATCTCTCTATCAGACCGTCAGCCTCTCTGTGTTTCTGGTAGATGACCAGCTTCAGAGCCAGCATGGCCAGCAGGACACCATCATCAGGGTTGATCTCCAGGGCTCGACGAAGCTGTTTGGTGGCCGGTGACTCTTCGGGATATGTTTCTGAACTATCCTGCAGATCGGACCAAAGTTAATTTGCTGAACTACACATACCTGCAGAGATATTCAATCTCCATGTCAAAGAAGCTGAAGAAAGTTGAAGTGTGTTATCATTCATCCCGACCAAATCCTGACATTCCACCGAATGATCAGATCACTAACCCATGAACTACATGTTGGTGTTTGGAACGCTGAGGGATACAGCTGTTCGTCACAGCTGACTGACAAGTGGGAATTACTTGGTTAAATCGCCCATTAACTCATTGGCTGTTAACATATTGATTAAGTAAATCAGTCTGACTGATTGATTGAGTGATCAAAGTACCGGTTCTGTGCGATAGAGGGCGATAGCGTAGCCGTTGTTCCACTCGCAGCTATCAGGCTGCAGTTCCAGTGCTTTGAGGAAACAGTCGATGGCTCTGGGATAGTAGGACTTGGAGAACTTGAGGAAGGTCCAGCCCTTTTCTCCATAAACCTCTGGATGGAGATCAGAGGAGGAATCAACAGTATACTTCGCCTGCAGAGATTGAGATATAGGACAAGTCTTACCTGAACCACTGAAGGAAGGTTTTTAACAGGAAATGGACTGTTCCTCGTTGCTCCTGTTTCTTGGAGCAACACAAGTTGTAAAAAAAACAGAAATTTCTTTTTCGAGTCTTTTGATTGTAGTGTAGTGTACTGTAGTGTAGTATAGTGTGGTGTAGTATACCTCTTCCCTCACCAGAGCTCTGATTTCAAGACTAACACCCATGCTTCAGGGTTAGCTCACAGGCTGGACAACTCAAAGGTTGTTCTCTTGATTCCAATTTAGCGCTGCATCTTTACGCTAAGCTAAGCTAACCACATGTGTATGTGAGACAGACAGACAGACAGACGTCTGTCTTTTGTATACATACAAGAATGCGGTCGACTCTCTCACAGTAGGTTTGTGACTGTTTGTAGTCTCTGGTGTGGTACTTAAGCCAGGCCAGGTCTCCATAAGTCACGATGAGCCGTCGCTCGCTTTCCTCACCAAAACACTCTCTGGTCTTCTCCTCTGATTGGTTGAGAAGTGACTCCGCCTCCTCCAGCTGATACTGAAGATACCTGGGGAGAGACAGGTGACACACCTGCATCGTTTTTGTCAAACTGGGAAACACCATAAGAATACCACGAGCCAAACTTGCTTTCAAAATTAAGGCTGGGATTACTGCACCAGACGTATTTTACCAAAATAAAAGCAGCAGTGTAACGGTAACTGGGGTTACAGGCTGAATTTATGCATCAGGAATGAACAAGGGACCCACAGCGTTTCACCTTTACCGACGAGAGGAAGCTGACGACAACTGCTGACCGTGATCGACTGCATTAGTTAAAATTTATTTTGCTATGACCAGAGCATGACGTGACCTCAGATAAATGAATGGCACGAATAATAATGATTGTTATTGTTAATTATTAATTAGGGTTATGTTTTAGTTTTTATTTTAGTTATTAAAACAGATTTTTGACTAACTCGTTTCCAGTTCTCCAAGGACTCGACCTACAATTTCTCTATGGTCTGTGAAAACCAGCCTCACCATGCACCAAGTTTTACAACTGCTCCCTGGACCAACACATTCTCAGCCCTGTCATGCAAGGTCAGGGAGGTAACGAGCATCAGCGACGGAAGACAGACACACCGAGGTCATTTGGGGTTTGAAGGCTTTCATCTCTACACCACAACGTCCTGTACCTCACATAAGCCAAGAAGCTGTAGGCGTGGGCCACTGCCCCCCGCTGCCCCAGCCCCAGGTCTATATCGTGCTGCAGCTGCCTGCTGAGGTCGTCCAGCTCCAAGTCTTCCCTCTTCAGATCCCACGTGAAACGACTCTGCAGCTGCTGCAGCCTGGAGTGCACGTCCTTGCCTGCGTCGCTGCAACACAAACAAAAAGTTCAAGTTCAAAAGCATCAGCAGCTTCAGTCCTCCATAAAACAGAAGACTGTGAGACAGATGAGATGCAGTTATTCTCATTCCTGTTATAGTTGATGGTTATGTTGAGACATGCAGGGGGTTTAGGCTGAGCTGCGGAAGAACCACACCCAAAGGTGTTGAGTACGACAGTCAGAGGCTGTTTGATGAAATGAAAAGGTGACCAAGAAAAATCAGAGCTGAGGCAAACTGACCTCATGCTGAAATCGAAAAACACCCGTCCTCACTTGAACTCCGAGAGAAAACGAGCCCCAGTGGTGACAGCGATGAAGATGATGATGAGTTCAATAACAGAGTTGATCGACGGACTGATCTGCCTGCTCCATGAGCTCAGAGACTAAACAGAAACTCAGACCTGAGATCAGACAAAGAAGCAAAATAGAAAGTCGGATGATGATGCCTTCACTGCCCCTCTGAAATAATAGAAGAGTTAGGACAGATGACAGAGATTATTGATGTTTATCAAAGAAGAGAACTTAAAACTTTCTCTCTTCTAAATGAGTAAATACTGACACTGTCATGCTGAGATCAGCAGGCTGTCACGGGAAAACCTTGCATCTCGAAACACTTGTGTGCCATGGGTAAATACCAACACCAGCTTCAGAATTTTCAAAACCCTCAGAGTATCACATTGTTCTCTCAGCTGTTCCTCTCCTGTTCTTCACAGACATGTTTTCATCCTCTGAAACCTACATCGAAGAACCAGTCAGAAAACAGTGTTTTACTGGGACCTGATTCATACACTGTTCATCACAGACCGGTTTTTAAAGTGATACCTAAAAGTAATAAATATCAAACATGCGTTCACAGTGACACTGAGCCTAAACTGCACCAGTAAGGTCCATTCATACTTCCTGTCAGCAGAGACGTTTAGTTTCCAGGCTTTTTACTGAGACGTCTTTCAGCTCAGTCAGGTGTTGCAGTGATTCAGCTGCAATCTTGCAGAGCTGCTGTACCTTTGTCAAACCACTAGGTGTCGCTGTTCCGCTGAGTTAGCTGTTCTGTAATCTGAGTGCTGGCCCTCTCTTCGTCCACTGCCAACCCTGTTTGTATCATGTTTTATATGCTGCATGTCCTTCGCCTCCTCTCCTCCATTCCCATCTGTCCTATCTTCCTCCTTTTCCTCCTTTCACCCAGCCCGGCCCTCGGCAGGAGGGTCCCCCATATGAGCCAGGTTCTGCTCAAGGATTCTTCCTGTTCAAAGGGAGCTGTTTCTTGTCACTGTCACATGTGCTGATCTGGGGTCAGACTCTGTAAAGCGCTGTGAGACAATTTTGATTGTGGAAGGAGCTTTAGAAACTGAATTAAAAATCACAGAGCATCCTCGGGTTTCGTCTGCCCACTCTGACTCTGACTCTGAGCTGCTTTAAAGTTGGTCAAAAGCCTTTCTTTCAGTGAAGTCTTCACTTCAGGGTTAAGTCATGTTATGAACGTTTAGTGGGAAATGAACGAGTCCACACATGATCTGCTGGTGTGAAGTGATGGTGTTTGTGTAGCTGTAAACCCTGCAGCGTTTTCAAATCCAGTGACCTGTTCTGCCTGAACTTGATGCAGGAAGACTCCTTATTAGGTTGTGGGGGTGGGATTAAGATGTTGTGGGCGTTAGCAGTGCTGAGCTGATAAAAGAGCAGCTGTGATCATGAATCTCTGCTGATGCTCAGACTCAGAGACCAAACCAACACAGACTGGATTAATGTGATTGAAGGATGCTACTGCAGCCTGTGTGGACCTTCCTCCTGGGACACTCCTCCCTCCTGTGCTCACCTTTCTTCCCTGTCCTCTTCTCCATGTCCGTCTACCTGTCATTCTGCCTGCCCTTCATTTTGCTGGACCTGCTGTCCTCCAGGTGGTCCCTGGTGCGCAGATACAAGCTGCAGCCTCAGAGCTCCATAAGCTGGGCCTCAGTGCGGAGCTGCCTGGCTCTGACGCTCTACAACCACCTGGTCTTCATCTTTCCGGTGACCATTATGCACTGGTACCTGAGGCCCGTCCACCTTACCCAGGAGGCCCCGTCCCTCCCTCGCCTGCTGGCTCAGGTGCTTGTTTGCCTGTTGCTCTTTGACTTCCAGAGCTTCCTTTGGCACCTGCTGCACCACAGAGTGCCCTGGCTGTACCGCAACTTCCACAAGGTTTGTACATGTTGTCTTAACTTAAATCGAAAGAGAAAAAACAATCAAAACTATATCTGAGCTGTGTTGTTCCTCCACCTTCATGTTTCTTCTTCTTCTCCACCACCAGATGCACCACACCTACACCTCCACCTCCGCCCTCACCACCGAGTACTCTGGAGCATGGGAGACTCTTAGCCTGGGCTTCTTTGCCGCCGCCAACCCCATCCTCCTGGGCTGCCACCCGCTCACTGAGCTCACCTTCTTCGTGGTGAACATCTGGCTGTCAGTGGAGGACCACTGCGGCTACGACCTGCCCTGGGCCACCCACCGCCTGGTGCCGCTGGGGCTGTACGGCGGGGCCCGCCACCATGACCTCCACCACCTCAAGTCCAAGTGCAACTATGCCCCCTACTTCACCCACTGGGACCGGCTGGCAGGGACACTGTGTACAGAAGACTGAACTCCTGAAGTGATGAGTCTATAAACTGAAGAATCTGACTTTATGTGAAGCGTTTATGAAGTGGAAAAGATTCAGAACTCATTGTTTGTGTTTTTGAACACGATGAAGTGAAGTTGGATGAACAGATCTCTATGGACAGCTGTCAATCTTCACCTCTTCATCTTTTACATGAAACCAATGAACTCTAAAGGTGCTGGACGCCACATATATTTCAGTTCTATATTTAGTATTGAGTATTTTTCATTTATTCATGTATTTATTTTTGTATTGCTATTTATTTATTGATCTTTATTAATCTTATCTTAAAACAAGCAGGTGAACCTATGATGCATCATCTGTAATGTATCAGAACAAATGTTCATATTGAACAAATTCTTGTTGATTCTTATTGAAATGCTCATTAACATTCATTAACGTATTGTAACAAACTTACAGTCGAGCTACAGTTATATAAAGACAGAGGTCAGTTATTTTGAAGCCAGAGTCCGATGATGAGCTGCTCATCAGTCTACGATGGATCAAAGAAAGTGAAATGATGGAAGTGTGAAAGTGCGACCTGAGGCTCAGAGGAGGAAGAGTGTGAGTCAGGAGGATGATGAAAGTTTTCAGATGATTGTTTCTGTTGGATCATGTCCTGAAGAGTCCAGATGACTGAATGACTGTGAAATGTAGAAACTGTGAAGTGACGGTTTGTGTGTTGAAATGTGTCGCAGTGATCTGAAAATAAACTCTGAATTAAACCAAAGATGAAGTCCTGTCGAGGAGAATCTTTTCAACAAGGTGCCGGAGTAGCTAATGAATAAATGTCCACATAGAGCCGCTGGGTTTTCTCGCATGATGAAACCACGGAGTTGAGTCAGTCCTCGCTCCATCACCTGCTGCAATAAGTGAAATGCCCCTTTACTGTACCAAACTTCCTCTGAGTCAACACGTGGTGGAAAGTAACTTCTGTACTTGAGTAGAATTTTGAGATACTTGTACTTAAATATCTGGTATTTCATACTTCTGCCTGTTAGTCTAATTCATTGATCTGAAAAGACTCAGATTATTAATTCAACTGAAATGTTCTGTCACAAGTAAAAAAAAAAAACCTGCAGTTAAATGAAAGCAGAGGAAACGTGTCCTGAGAACGGCTCCTTTCATAGAGTTTTCAGATTGGAGCAGATCGTATTGGCTTGTTATTATCCGTGTATTGATTAACCAGTGCTTAACCAGAGCTTACTTATGAGGAGGAAACAGAAAACCTACTGAGGCGAAACTGGTCAAGTCCACAGCAAAAGTCTGGAAAAGTTCATTTTGTACATCAGAAAATTATTTTTCATTCTTTTCATGGATTAATCTTTTTCATTGACCCAAACCAGAAAATATTCTCTCCATGTTCATTTCGATTTAATACTCTAAATCTGTTCAGCTGATACAGTCACTTATTCTACAGTCTGCTCTGTTTTTGCTGTGGTGGTTGTTTTCACTGTCTGTGGTTTGGTGACTTCATCCCTGAAAGCTCAGATTCTAAAAAAAGACCTGAGGTTTGTAGGACAGTTTCCACATGTGGAAATATGAGAACTATCTGCATCTCGATCAGCTCAGACAGTTGTTATTGTTGTTGTCTATTTCATCAGATATGTGATTTATCCTGTGGAATTTTCCACCATATCCTGATATCTACAGGCCCACATGGGCACAATAAGCGATATCATTCTAGATGATCATTAAAGATGCTTTAGTGTTTTTTTTTCCATCCATCAGATTTGATCGGCTCAAATGACTCTGTTGAGCAACAGTTCCGAACATGCAGGAAGTCAACTGCATACAAGAATTCAGAGAAAGTTTCACTCAGTTTGGATTCAATAAAACAAGAGAAATTCCTAAGAAGTGGAAACCCCCTCCCTTTATCTGTGAAAGCCCACACAGTCAGCAGGGATTCTGGGATTCAGTGAGTTAACGACAACGAGCTCACTGAGACAGACTGCAGGAAGGAAATGAGTCAGACTGCCCACTCGAATGATGTCAAAGTTTATCACACTCTGGGGCTCTGAAGATGAAAATGCCGCAGGAAACACTTCCAGAAAAAGACTCCACAAAGCAGTAACAAGAAATAAACCTCAGGGGGGGAAACCCAGGGGTCCTCGCTCCTCACGCAGCAGGAAAACATGAAAACAACTGGAACAGAGACTGAAGACATGTCAGCATGGTGAGACGAATTCAACATGCTGCACACCAACAGTGCAAATAGCTTTGGACCATCAGATTCACCACCTGTGACATCCATCAGTCCAACAACTGTCCAAAACAGTATTTTTATAGCTTGAGACGTCATTAGAATATTAGATCAACACAATTTACAAGGTGCGAAAGATTCATTTAGCTCATGAGTCTTTAATTATGAGAAACTGAGAGAAAAATCATCTGGACTCAAGGTCTGATTATTAGAAACAGGGGATTTGTTTTTCACACCCTCTACACACAGTCTGCACAGAACCCTGACCTGGACCCTGGTCCACAACAGACCAGAAACACTGGAGGGCTAATATCTGAGATAATGATTCTCTGACAGAACAAGAGAGGAACAGTTAGCCCTGAACCAGTTACCTGCTGGTTCAGACCTAACTGTATTTCCTTGTGTCAGTTTGTCCAGTAACAATTAAGTTGTCTCTGAGGGCGTCTGGAGGACGTGCAGCAGCCATTTAATACGCTGCTCATTTAAGGACGTGTGCTGGACTCACATGAACCTGCAGAGACCTGCCCTCATCCTCTGCCTCAACCTCTATCTGATATCTGGAAGATTTCCCTCCACAAACACCTGAGGCAACACTCACAATGAGTCAGTGATGTGGATTGCATGCTGAGGCAGGCTGGATTTTGGCTGCAGTCCCGTGCCTCCAGCTTGTTCAGGCAGAAGTGAGTGTGAAACATGTGAAAAGTTAAATCCTTAGATCTGTTCAGCGTCATCATCTGTTCTAATTTCTGTCGTTCCAGATGAATCAGTTTTCTCAGGCCTTGTTCACACAGGTGAACACACAGGTGAACAAGGCCTAGACTCTCTCATTTACAGAGACCCAGTATTTCCCATCAGCAGCACGAACAGAACCATCATCTCTTTTCATGGTCATGTTCATGTGTTTTCAACACCTGATCCCTGTTCATATATGGACGTGTATATTTACATACGTCTTCTGATTTCAAAGGTAAGGCAGCTTGTCATGCTGTGTTTCCATGTTGTTTCTTTGTGCTTCTAAAGAGGAGCTTGGACACGTGGAAGGTGAGGACATTCTTGAAAATTCAGGACATATTTAAAAGACAATTATTAACCGAGAACATTTTGGAAACAGTTGTAGAAAGTGATGGAGGCTCTGATGAAAGAAGAAAGACCAGATTATTACTGATGTTGATAAATGTTGAACGAGTCCAGATGTTTATGGTGTGACAGCTGATGTTCAGTCTGACCACTCACAGAATCCTGAGCTGAGGATGGGAGTTTTAACAGTCCTTCAGTCTGTGACGTTCCTGAATCTCTGAAGGCATGATGGGGGTGAAAGCAGAACTGATTTCTGCTCCTTTACTTAAATCCTTCTCTCAGTCTCTCACTCCCTTTACTGCTGTGACTTCACACAGGAAACAGCACAAAGTATTTTTGGAGACATTTTGGAAAATGACAACATTTTAAGGAATTTAGGTTGTTTGGAAAATAAGGAGATTTGTCCTCAGTTTCTACAGGACAAAAAAGTTGAAGTTATGTCAGTGATGGTCCTCACACGACCACAACTACAAGCATGAGCGTGTGTGTGTGTACATGTCTTTCTATAGCTGTGTGATATTTGGGTTTGAAAGCATGTGAGGATGTGTTGTCTGGTCATCTTGCCCTCAAAGGTCTGTCTGAGGGCTCAGACCTGGTCCAAGGTTCAGGTTAGAATCAGGTTTAGATCAGGGTGAGGGGCCCGGCACTGCATGATGTCAGTGAGTGTCCTCACAACTGATGTGAGACGAGAACGTTTGTGTGTGTGCTCGAGTTGTTGAGTCTTTGGACTGACTTCCTGCGGAGTCCGACAGATGTTTTCTGGGAAACTGCTGAATAATTTCTCATACATCATGTGTTTGTTGTGTGAACGATCAGGAGGTCATTGTTGTGAAAAGGACTGTCAGACAAAAAAGAAACGTTTCCTGTGTATTTGTATGTTTGTAAATGAACAGTTTTCATCTCAGCTTGTTGTTGTTGATGTTGTTTTCTTTCATGTTTGAGAGTAAACACTCTGACACACTGTGGACAAGAAAACATGTGGAAACATGACAGCTCATCAACACAAATCAGAGATCAAAGGTAATTTATTTTCAGTTTGAATAAAATGTTAATAATCCACCAGTCTGAGCCCTTCAAAATAAAATATCGACTCCGTTTTCTTCTCCAGGTTTAATGGTCTGCTGCCGGCTCCCAAACTACACCAGCAGCTTCAGTCCTGTGGTGTGATTTTAACCTAAGAGCACCATCTGCAGACCACGGAGTGCTACTACAGCTACACTGTACTGACCACATGCATCCAGCAGGGGGAGCTGCAGGACAACACGGGGTAAGAAGGAGGTGCGCATCTTTGAACAGACTGTTACTGGATGTAAATACTGTAAATACTAAAATTCAGATTCTGCACATTCCCACGACCTGGAAACATGAAAACCACACATTTAAAATTCTGATTTTATGTTGAATCTGTAGATATATACCGCTCTGTGTCTGAGTAAACAGAATCATGTACAGTACATTCAAGACAAATATTATTAGAGCTTCTGACCTTTAGCTGTTTAGTTACAGCAATAACAGTTTAGCAGCGAGCTAACAGTGATGCACAGCCAGAGGTGGAAGGACACAAGACCTCTACATGAATACTGAAGTACAAGTTTGAGGTACTTGTACTTTACTTCACTATTTCAGTTTTTACTGCACTGCATTTACAGTATGTGGCAGTCTGAGTTTTACACTTTAAACTACAGCAATCATCAAATCATTTGATTGAAAATGAACACACACACACACACACACACACCACCCACCCCTTACGCTGCGTCTTCAACCTTCAGCTGCTCAATCTCCTGCGGCCAGACACAGAAAAACACTGAACCAACACACAGATAAAGGATTTCACACACACAAACACACACACACATTCCTGAGCTGGTTGTCTGCCAGCATGCTGTGTGTTGATGTTAGTCGACCAATCAGAAACAGTTTCAGACCATCCCTGTAAGAAGTCCAGCTGTTTTCCCATTTTCGGTCAAAGTCCAGGCAGGGAGTGTGTGTGTGTGTGTGTGTGTGTGTGTGTGTGTGTGTGTGTGTGAATGGAGGTGAAGTCCACTTCACAACATATTGATGTCTCTGTGACTGTAACACATGTAAAAATGCATAAAATGCCAAATTCAGTTTTTCTCAGAGGAACCATGCAGCACTTACTGAAATCACTGGCTCAGCACACAGACCGTCGGTCAGCAGGTCCAGCATCAGTCCAACTGTCTGAAGGTAAATGAAGCTGCCACAGACACACAACCCGTCCAGTGTTACAGATGAATCCATCTTGCACTGGCTTCAGACAGTGTCTGACATGCACTGTAAAACACTGTGTGGAATTCTGTTCTCATCACAGTAACTTGAATCTTCAGACTCAGAGATCGCAGAGGGTCGCCGGTTCGATTCCTCGACCAAGCACAATGAATGTGCAGATATGGGTGAAGGTGAAGGAGACCCCCCCACCCCCACCCCCCAGCCTCTGCGACCATGGCTGTTGTGGCCCTGAGCAAGGCACCTATCGACCCCAGCTCCCTGGGCAGCCCTCTACCCCAGAGTCTCGAGTGCATGTGCATGCTTGTGTGTGTGTTTTGTTCACTTGGTGTGGGTAAAATGAATAAATTTCCCCAGCTTGAGGGATCAATAAAGGAATAAAACTTAAAATAAAACTGAAACTTAAAACTTAAAACAGTCTTGACCCCCCCATACTCACAGTCACTGGGATCAGCCTCACAAGTATGTCTATGTGGTCATCTTTTTGTGGTTGTTGGATTCACCGTGATTTCGTACAGAGGCTCCGGGCCCTTGGGCCCTCGGACCCCTAGTTCTTTTGTAAAAGTCACCACGCAGCACTGGCCTTTGAAAAAAAAGGCAGAGCAATGATCCATCTGACACAGAGCAAAGCTTTGGGACAGTGGACTGATGGATGTTAGTTTGAGCACAGATGATCTATGAGAAGTGAAAGTGCTGAGCTGAAATCACTGAGGGAGGTGAAGCTATGAAGCACAGACTGTGGGAGGGGCGCAGGAGCAGATGAATACTGTACAACTAAACAAGGACATACTGATGGACACCACACACTCAGAGACAAATACTACTGTACACAGTCTGTATGAGGAGTCACACACTGTGCAGACACAACCAGGCCACACCCACCATGTTTCCTCTCCTTACATGAGGAGGAGGAGGAGGAGGAGGAGGCAGAGCGTGATGCCAAGTTTCCTCTTATTTACTGACCAGCTTCCTTTTTTGGACGGATCTCACTGCTGCCTCCAGTTTAACGTTTAATGTTCTGTTTCATCTGTTCTTTCTCCTCTTTTTCTGTCTTGTCTTGTTCATCTTTTCCTGGAGTTTCCCGGAAAGTTTCTGTGCCAGAGGAGTAGTAAAGTGGGTGGTGCCTGTGCTGCAGGAAGTTTTGTTTCCTCGTAGTAAAGTTTCCTTTTAAGGTGAACCTGAGTGATCCTGAGCTGCGGGGCAGGACAACTCTCACATACTGCACATCACGTAGAGATGGTTCATCTCCATCCCGACACTTTCCTACCTCATGCTGGTGCAAATACTACGACACCAATGAGCCTCAGTGGTTCTCCATCCTGAGCTACATCAAACAGTTGCAAAATGGAAGCAGCCACTGGTTCCCAGCTTACTTTCCCCAGACCCAGTCCCCCGGTAATTAGTTTCAGGTTCTGCTAATGTGTGAACAGAAATATGTTTTGAGGGAAGCCTCCAAAACTGGATTCTGGAGGTTTGGTGGGACCAGATGTTCCCACAGGGTGAATCCTGCTGGTGGTTGGAGTAGGTGACCATACCCAGGATGTTATGGAACAGTAAGTCGGTCCTGTGTCAAAGTCCATTTCGTCTTTGAAATGCCGCTACCCCACCCCGCCCTGCCTCGCCCCTGTGGTTGGTGTTGGGGCTCCGGTTAGGTTATGGTTATGCACAGCAGAGATAACTAGGTAGGGTCAGGTTAAGCATCTCGCAGGAGAACTGGGTGGGGTCTGGGATCAGGTTCAGATTTAGATAACAGGAAATACATAGACAGGGAAAGCGTTCACCACCAGTGACGTCAGTGGAAAACTGTGAGCAGTTACAGAGACGGCTTTGGAACAAGGCCTGAACCTAAAGCCGACCGCTGATGATGATCCTGAGTTTGAGTCTACGATGGTGGATCCTGATCCGTGGACAGAGGACACATTTTTGTCCAACTCTGCCTCCTGTGAGTCCTTTGCTTCAGTTACAGGTTTACTACATTTCCCAGAATGCATTTCACAAACTCCTTACAAGGGGCTTTTCTGTGCTGTGAGACGTGTGGACAGTTTTTGCTGACTGACTCAAACACAGACAGCCGTCAGACGTCCTGCACGAGGAGACAAACAGCCTCCAAACATTCGAGTCAAAACATTCAGAAACAGGAGACATTCTTTTCTTCTTTCCACCGCCGCGTTCAGACCGACCTCCTCCCTCCATCCTCCCTCCGTCCTCCTCCCTGCAGGGTTTGTCTTTTTAAGGAGATAGACTGCTGCCCCCTCCTCAAACACACTAACAGCAGTAACAGTGTTTGTGCGACAGGAAAAGAGAGAATGAATGAAATGCTGCCAACAGCTACTGCTCAGATTTAAATACAAATCACAGAAGGTATTCATGTTCACCAGAGGATGAAGTACGGAAGCAACGGCTGTTAATTATTTCTATCTATTTGTAAAATTCAAGTGTTACTGAAAATCCTGCAGAGTTTATAGCGTTTAAAAGACACCGGTCTTTAAAACGAGGTTCAATCTCCGTCTTCAAATCTCCACTTTCTCAGATCCAGTCGGTCAAAGCTGACGCGCCAACAATAAATCACGTTGCTCATTGGTTAAAGTCAAACTATTCAGGTTCATGTCAGGCTTGTTTCACCCAGGAACGATCCTGATCTGTTTCAGGCCATTTCAGGTGAAGAAAACCTGATGTGTCCAGCTGTGTTCAGGTTCAGGTTCAGGTTCAGGGCTCCATGATCTGCAGACTTTGTAAAACAGCAGAATCGTCCTTTAATCTCTGGACTCTGCAGTAGGTGGAGGTCTGAGCTGGATTTTGGACATCAGGTTACAGCTGTAGGATCACCCGTCATCCTAACATGGGGATGAGTCTGGGATCAGTGTGTGTGTGTGTGTGTGTGTGCTTGTTTGAGGGCTCAGACCCGGTTCTGGGGCTCAGGTTAGAATCAGGTTTAGGACAGAGTAAGAGTGAGTGTCCTCACAACCATAGAAAGACGTATCAGGTCTGGGATCAGGTCTGGGATCTCCTCACATGGGGATTGTCGTGTACATCATGTAAACTGATTATGTCACTTTTTTGGCACGCTGCTTCAATGTGTGTGTGTGTGTGTGTGTGTGTGTGTGTGTGTGTGTGTGAACATGCTACACTGCCATATGAGGAGCTGAGAGAGACAGACAGTAAATAAGACCCAGAGCTGGTTTACATGGATTCATTTGTTATTGATTATTGATTATTAGGCCTGGTTGACAGGATGATGTCACACACTCAGCCGAACTTTTTTGTTTGTTTGTTTGTTTTACAGATGAAGATCTTGTTATTTTTTTTAGTAAATGATGTGAATAACGTTCAGCTCCACTCTGTGAATTAGCTCTGCACGATGTATCAGTAATGTCAGCGATAACAATAATCAATGACCTGATCAAAACAAAATCCCGGACTGTGCAGAGGGAACGTCATCACGTATTTAACCAGTAAACAGTTTATGTGTAAACAACATGTTGTTGACGGTTGCCTTCAGACCAGAGTCACATGTGTAACTCTGGTTGTAAGTACCAATGTGTGAAGACACTGACATGCTTCCTATTCGCTGCTTCACCGAGGATAGAAAGACTTGTCCTGGATCAGTTTGACCAGCTGAAGACAAATCAACAGAGCTGTTTGTAACACGATATGTTTTCAAGTGTTTGTTCGGCTCAGTGTGTGTGTGTGTGTGTGTGTGTGTGTGGCCCCCCCCCACACACACACAGGGGGGGAGCACAGCTGAGAATGGAAACTCAGTCGACTCAGGAGGATTCAAACATGTATCTGAGTCAGCTGCAGCTTCAGCCTCACATCCATCGCCGCCATCATCACCACCATCACCACCATCATCATCATCATCACCACCACCACTACGAGCATCATCATCATCACCACCACCACCACCACCATCATCATCATTATCACCATCAACATCATCACCACCATCACCATCGCCACCATCATCATCATCACCACCATCACCACCACCACCATCATCATCACCACCATCAACATCACCACCATCATCATCATCATCACCATCACCAAAACCATCACCATCACCATCACCATTATCATCATCACCATCACCATCACCATCATCATCATCACCATCATCACCACCATCATCATCATCATCATCATCATCAT
>JBBMJY010000014.1:17991874-18059972 GCA_037833715.1 Toxotes lorentzi | reverse complement strand
CATCACCATCACCATCACCATCATCATCATCACCATCATCACCACCATCATCATCATCATCATCATCATCATCATCACCATCGTCATCATCATCATCATCATCACCACCACCACCATCATCATCACCATCATCATCTTCATTACCATCGTCATCAGCAGCAGCAGCTGAGAGCTGGAGTCAGAAAAGCTGACAATTCAACTCCCAGCCATGAGTTCAGTGAGCACACAGAGACTGTGGAAGCTTTCTCTCTCCACAGCAGCATTCATTCATTCATCCATTCAACATGAAATATTTCCATTTCATCTTGTTTCATATTTCGGTTTATTTTGTGCTTTTACTGCACGACATTCATGTGACAGCTGCAGATACTACTTACTTTTCAAATTAAGACAAATATAATTAAAAAACACTCAATGAGCCAAAAGTACACAGGTTTCAAACATCAGTGTGTAGTTGCGTTGCATGTTGAGCTTTGTTTTTTCTTATTTCTCATGGTTCATCTGACGACCACCCAGATTTATCTGGTGACTCTCTGGAGGGGCACAACCCCCGAGTTGGGAACCAGAGGACTAAACTATCTACCTACATATAAGGTACAACATGTACTGTAACATTTTGTTGACAATACTGCTGTACTTCTGTAGACGTCCAAAGGAGTATTACTTCAGTGAAGGATGATTGGTTATCTCTCTGTCAGCCTTTTACTCCCCATGCTGTGAATAAAACTTTTGGTCCAAGCTGCTGAATTCATACCAGACGACCTGAACTGGTGGAATCAGTTTTCTCAGCAGCATCGTCTTTAGCTTCCACCTGCCGTTAGCTGCTAACGTCACAAAGCCTGAAGCCACCGGCTGGTCACCGGCTGTGCATCGTAGTTTAACATCTAGTGAACTCAGTGTGGAGCTGCAGAGTTGAAGTGGAGGTCAGTGCTCAAGGTTCATGTCAGCACAGCTGGACTTCATCACTCATTCCCACCACAACCAGGCCACCTAATGCCGTCCTTTGTTCCTGTGGATTCCTACATGTGGGTCCTTAAAAGACATTGTTTGACAGTGAGAGCAACAAACTGGGGCAAAAGAAAAAGTAAAGAAAAAGTAAAATACACTTTATTAGAGTCAGATCTTTAATCTCATCGCTGTGTGATGAATCTGTCAGAATGTTCAGTGAAGATGAACAGTCCAGGATGGCTTCAGTGCTTTTTTTGAGCCCGACTGTTGACTACAAGGAGCTGACCACAGCTGAGGAGACGCTAACAGGAGGCGTGAGACAGAAACATGAAGACAGACTGGATGTCAGGGATGTCTGAGGTGTGAGACTGTGTCACCAAACACTGTCTGACCTTTAACAGACACGGACACGAGTCACTTTTATTCCAGCCTGAAGATTAGTCCACACAATCTGTCCAACCTCAGAGCCTCTGTCCTCAGGACAAAGAAACAGGAACGCTTCGGACAGCTGGGCCACGACGGCTTTTAGCACGAGGAGGAACTGTGTTGTACTGTGATATGAGCACTTCGTTCATGCTCACTACCCAAAACACTCAGATCTGAATGAGATTCAGCTGGAGCTCAGTTACAGGTTCTCACCTGTCTGTCTCTGTCTCAACCTCACCTGTGGACCATGCCCCCCCTCAATCTCTCTCTCTCTCACTCTCTCTCTGACCCCCCCACCCCCCACCCCTTCTCTCAGAGGAATGCAGTGAATGATGGGAGAAAACTCAGCGGCGCCACGAGCCTTCTGATTGGCTGCTTCCCTCAGGGTCTGCCCTATAAGGAATCAAGTAGGGGAGAGAGGGAGTAGGGGAGGGTGGAGGTGGAGGGAGGAGGAGGTCCGGGCCATGTTTGGGATGGAGGGATGGATGGAGGAGGTGGAGGGTTGATAAACTCAGTCGCAGCAGTTCGGAGTCTCACTTCTGTCCTGCCCCCCTCCCCACGTCCCAGCAGGCCCTGCACTGCCACGGTAAGACTCAGCACCTCCTCCATCACCTCCTGCTTCACCCCCTCCATCACCTCCTGCTTCACCTCCTTTCTCTTCTGTTCCTCTCAGTGTAAATGTGACAAAACTGACAACAGCTGCAAAAAGTTTTCTTCTGTCTCCTCTTTGATCGTGATTTTTCTTGTCTCCTTCTCCATCATGTCCCTCTTCAGCTTCCTCTTCCTCCTTTTCTTTGTGCACTGATCTAATCTTTCACCTCCTCTCTTCTCTCCTGTGACCTCTGAACCTCCCCCTCCTCCTCTCCTCTCCTCTCTCTGCACCTGAGGATTCACTTCTTCTTTTCCTCTCCATCATGCTGCAGCTTTGAGATCGGCAGGTGCAGCATTTCGCTTTCCTCTGGCTCTCAGATGCTTCAGAACAGAAACACGAACATTAGCTGCTTCAGGGTCCACTTTTTATTTGAATGTTTTTTGAATGAAGTTTGGTTGAATCTGTGGTGTTGAGGTGAGTTTGATTTGTCTCTTGGTGCTGAGCTGGGGACAGCACGGTGGTTGGCACTTTGTCCTCCTTTGCCTCGGAGGACAAAGGTTCTGGGTTCGCCAGAGCTTCTCTGTGTGGAGTTTGCAGGTTAGATTAGATTAATTGAAGACTCTAAATTCTTCCAGTCCATGACTGTGAGCGTGAATGGTTGTTTGTCTCTGTGTGTCAGCCCTGTGATGGACCTGATGGACGCTCAGAATCCTGACACCTCCGTACAGCTCAGGTGTGAAAACAGATGTTAAAAATTATATTTTCAGAAGGATCGTTTGCTTTTAGCTTTTAAAGGTTGGTTTTCTGGAGATAGAAAGTTTAGTTAATTCTACCAGCAGGGGGCAGCCACTTCAAATGAAGGGTTTTCCAGCAGTGGTTTTCATCTCATGAAAAAAAAAAAAAAAGACATAATAAATCAGATTATTAGACCGACGTCCGTGACAGTTTCTTTCTAACTGATGAGTTTTGCTCAATATTTTGAATTATGATGAATATTTCTTCATTTTCATGTTTTTGTTCTTGGCAGAAATTGGCTTTAATACTTTGTTCAGAGGATTTAAATTAAGAGGATTTAAATTTAAATTAATTTAAAACATTTACATCACATGACATTTAAAATGACTTTTGACAGCTCACAGACCCTGATCCCTAAGATCCCTCAGAACCACAGAGTTCCAGCAAAACACATCAGTGACACTGTTACTCTGGGTCACATGTTCCTTCATCACCATCAATACAAACACACACCGTCCTGCTGCCATAAGCATTCACTAAAGCATCAAATGTGGATTAATCCGCAGCTGAAAATAGTCCCACAGATTTTTGGACTCCACAGTATTTCGATGTTTGGATTCGTTTCGATGGGGGATTGTCGTCCCCCATGTGTCCCAGTCGGCTTTGGTCAGTGAGCTTTAGGCTCTGAGTTGTGTTGTGTCGGCCTCAGTTCACCATGTTCGGCGGAAACATGGGATTCTGTGACTATGATGAAAAATAAATTAGACTCATACTTGAGTCTGTTGCAGAGAGAGGCAGACGAAACTGAGGGCAAAATGAACCCACACACTCTCCTGTGAGGTTCCTGCTGGCAGAAAAATCTGATAAATATTTGATTCCCATTCCTATTTGATTCATGACTAAATATGGTCTAAACTCATCTCTGTCTCACAGAGAGAGAAGGGGGAGAAGGGGAGGGAGAGAGATGGAGAAGTACAGATGGAGAGAGAGGGTGAGACGAACAGAGTGGGGGGGGGCGCTTAAAGGGAGAAAAGCAGTGGGCAATCGAGGTAGGGTGAACACAGGGAGAGAGAGCATACCAAACACAGTCAGGACTCTGCTTCATGTCCTAATTAGGAAGTTTTCCCAGAGTTCCTTGTTCATTCAGTAAAGGACAGTAGTAGTTCAGTCTGGGTGGAGTAAGGGGGAGGAAGGGGGAGGAGGGGGGAGGAGGGAGGAGGTTTTCACTCCTGTCACGTGAAAACCTCACAACTCCAATTTTGGTGATCTGGATGTTGTAGCCGGAGGCTCAGATGGTGGATGGTGTTTTCTGTCTGCGGATGTTGATTTTTATTTCCTGTTTCAAATTTTTATCTTCCTGTCTGAGGTTCTTCTGTTTGTTGACCTGCTGTAAAAATCTCATTGACTCTCAGCTGGAGGTTTAGATGAACGTGACCTGATGCTGTTTACGCTGTGTTTTATGATTTCGGTCTCAGGATGCAGCAGAAACCTCCTTCTCTCCTCCTCCCGTCCTCATCCATCACTCATTTTAATCTGGCTGCTGCTAAAAGCTTTGAATTTAGCTGAAATTTTTAAAATCCATCTTCCTACATCCTGCTGTTCAGACGCCGCTGTCTTTAATTCAGATGAAATGAAATTCTTCACATCTCACTCTGCACTGTGATGTTTATTCTCCTGATTTATTCATTTTTATCTTTACTTCAGATTCTTTTTTATTGTCTCCTGTTTCTCGTCTTAATGTTTTTATGTCTTATGCACAGGAAAGAAGTATCAGCCTGGTTCACAGATGCAGCACAAACAAAAAGTGATTTAAAGAACATATATTTAATTTATATTCATATAAAACAGAGAAATCCTGTCGTTCAAGAAGCTGAAACTAGTGAAAAACCTGAAAATGACATAAAGAATGAACTGATTATCAAACTGTCTGATTAATTTTCTTATGATCCACGAATCTGATCTGATAACTGATTTATTAGATGGACACAGTTTAAATGCTCCATGAAAACAAACTGGACTTTATGAGACTCCAGTGATTCCTCACAGTCACCGAGCAGGGTTAATCATTTGATAATTTTAAACTAATTTTGGTTTTAAATTAATAATAATTTGATGATGGAAACTGTTTTTGTCATTTCACCTCAAACACTCAGGGAGTCACATGACGTCTTCCTGAGCGTTGGATTGAAGAGTGTTTTCTTCAGAGTGCCCCTGCAGGCGGCCTCAGTAACCTCTAAATCTGATCATCCGACCTCTTCGTCTCTCCACAGTGTGAGTCAGTGTCGTAGTGTCGTTGCTCGTCCACAGCGCCCCCTGCAGCCATGTGTGATGATGAGGAGAGCACCGCTCTGGTCTGTGACAATGGATCTGGTCTCTGTAAGGCCGGGTTCGCCGGGGACGACGCCCCCAGAGCCGTCTTCCCCTCCATTGTGGGGCGGCCCAGGCACCAGGTGACAGCTGATTGGCCCACACACAGGAACAGGCTAATGCTAAAGCTAACAGTGCTAGTATCACTACTGTTCATCCCGGGGGGGGCGGGCAGGGCAAGGTCTCCATAACATTAAACCCTGACCCATCTGTCTGGCCATTTCAGGGAGTGATGGTGGGTATGGGGCAGAAGGACAGCTACGTTGGTGACGAGGCTCAGAGTAAGAGAGGAATCCTCACCCTGAAATACCCCATCGAACACGGCATCATCACCAACTGGGACGACATGGAGAAGGTCTCACAAACAAAAACATCTCTTCATCCTCACCTCCAGACGTTATTCCGATCATTAGAATTCTTTATCATGACTCTGTGCTCTGTGATTGGACAGATCTGGCATCACTCCTTCTACAATGAGCTGCGAGTGGCTCCAGAGGAACATCCCACCCTGCTGACCGAAGCTCCCCTCAACCCCAAGGCCAACAGGGAGAAGATGACACAGGTAACACTGTGCTACACAACACTGTGCTACACAGCACTGCAGTAAATAATATGAAATGAATAATACATTTATATTTGTTTCTGTATCCAGATCATGTTTGAGACCTTTAATGTTCCTGCCATGTACGTGGCCATCCAGGCCGTCCTGTCACTGTACGCCTCTGGACGAACCACAGGTTGGACCTCAGATAATCAGACGATCACATCCTCCCCCTCCGTCTTTTATACTTTTTACATCTGCCGCCGTTTAGCTCAGTTCTAGCTAGGTTTGTGATCATCGTCTTTGTTTGACTGGATCACAGTCTGAGCTCTTTAAGGCTGAAAGGCTGCAACAGGAAATGATGCTGCGACATTGTATGACTGTTGTTTGAACGTCCACCTGTAAACTTCAACCCTTTAATCCACCTGATGCATTTCGCTCCAGTTTCCAGTGGAGCACAGCAGTAAATCCACTCCAATCCTCTGTCCAGGTATCGTCCTGGACTCTGGCGATGGCGTCACCCACAATGTGCCGATCTACGAGGGTTACGCTCTGCCTCACGCCATCATGAGGTTGGACCTGGCGGGACGTGACCTCACTGACTACCTCATGAAGATCCTAACTGAGCGAGGCTACAGCTTCGTCACCACAGGTACGACTGGGCACGTTTACCACAGGGTAACAGACACACTGTTGTTTAAGTGTCTCCGGATCTGTCTGACTGTCTGTGTTGTCTCTCTGCAGCGGAGAGAGAGATTGTTCGGGATATTAAGGAGAAGTTGTGTTACGTGGCTCTGGACTTTGAGAACGAGATGGGGACGGCGGCCACCTCGTCCTCTCTGGAGAAGAGCTACGAGCTTCCTGACGGTCAGGTCATCACCATCGGCAATGAGAGGTTCCGCTGCCCTGAGACTCTCTTCCAGCCCTCCTTCATCGGTCAGGCTCCTACCTGTTTACCTGTTTACTTGTTTGTTTACCTGGCTGTTTACCTGTTGAAGTCAGCACTTTGACCACCACTTCACCACCCATCGTCTCGTCCTCTGTTGTGCAGGAATGGAGTCGGCTGGTATCCATGAGACGACCTACAACAGCATCATGAAGTGTGACATTGACATCCGTAAAGACCTGTATGCCAACAACGTGCTGTCCGGAGGAACCACCATGTACCCGGGTATCGCTGATCGCATGCAGAAGGAGATCACGGCCTTGGCTCCCAGCACCATGAAGATCAAGGTGAGATCTTTGACTGAATCATTCTGTGGCCTCTGACCCTAAACAGATGCCTCCAGGTTTAAAAGATTAAAAAACCCTTTTAACGTATGAATGAAGCACCAAGGTTTGACATTGTTTTATCATGATTAAACTCACCATGTATTCAGGTCTTTTCGGTCGTAACCAATGGCCACAGTTAATATTCAGTAAAATCACAGTAAGACTTTTCTGTCTTAAACTCCCCTTGTCCCTCAGATCATCGCCCCCCCGGAGAGGAAGTACTCTGTGTGGATCGGCGGTTCCATCCTGGCCTCCCTCTCTACCTTCCAGCAGATGTGGATCAGCAAGCAGGAGTATGACGAGGCCGGACCCTCCATTGTCCACCGCAAGTGCTTCTAAAAGATCCGTCAGGGTCTTCACGGTCCCTCAGCCCCCCCTTCGGTTTCTAGTTTCAGCTCCAGCACCGTCTTTATTTTAACCCTCACTGAGCACGAGCTAACAGGTCCCAGATCAGCTCCCCAAAAACACCCACACAGGATGACAACAGCAGGAAGTCCGTCATGTTAGTGGTATTTAGTAAGATGCTAAAAATCCCTTCCTGGTGAAATGTTTGTCACAACAGCAGGAAAAAGGAAGTGATGTCGTCTTTTGTAAATCCAGATGTTTTTGGTGAACTGAACCTTTAAACCATCAGAAAATCCTCAGATTTTCAACTCAGATATCCTCCCTCTCTGTTCACCTCAAAACTGTGAATGTGCCGCTTGTCTTCCATCTTTAACCTACCCACCTCCACCTCCCTTTGCTCCACCCGTGCCCCCCCCCCCTGTCCTCCGTCCTCCAGGTTGGTACTGTTTCTTGTCAAAAGGTGTGTTTTTATTTTTGATGAATAAAGCTTGAATGTTGCCCGCTGGTGTTATCTTCCGTCGTTGGGGAGCAGAACACATCCACACAGTGTTATAATGATGTCGCCAGGTGTATGATGATGTCACACAGCATATGATATGTTATAGTTGTTGAACTCTGGGTAGGTTAGCTGGAGGCGTGGCCTCATGGTGCTGTCAGCATTACAAAAGTGTAGAGGTGAAAGGTGGAAAAATGTGTGATGTGACGTCAACAACACGGACGACTGATCCAGGAAGACAATAAAGAGCTCTAATACAGGACACCTGCGTCTGTCTTTATTCCATCGCTTTCACTCTTCACACCTGGATGTTCCACTTCTTCCAAACCAGATTTTAAAATGAATCTAAATGTTTGTATTTAGATTAGCCAACCTAGTTCTGCTTCCTGCTGGATCTCCTGCACACCTGTTGGCCATCCCCTCATCAACCACACCTGGAACCAGCAGTATAAGAACCCTGCTCCTTCACTCAGTTCACCTCAAGGGAAACGTGTGTCCGACTCAGTCAAGACTTTACTCCTCATGCCGTTTGCTCCTTCTGCTCACCTTAGTCTCTGCTGTGCTACAGGTTCACCTGCACCTGTTTCTCTGCCTTCTCGCCACGCTCAGCTTCATGCCTGTCGTCTCCTGTCGGCGCCGGCTCTCTAATAACCCCCTCCACCGCCCAACCTTAGCTGTAGGTGCTAAACACAACCTAAAACATGACAATGTGAAATGAAACGTTGCAGTGGAAGTGAATAAAAACTCAAAGTTCAAAGCAGCAGTTGTTTTATTACCAAAACATGGCAGTTAGTTTTAAAAACAGCAGTTCACAGACACACACACACGCACCTGCACATTACAACATCTGCTGGTGCACAAACTGAAAGTCCTCCAGCTGCAGCACAAACACAGCATTCTGCACCCGGAGCTTTGTTAGAGACCCTCGAAAACAAAGGTTTGAGAAAATCATTTTGCATTTGAGTAAACTTCGAAAGCAGAGACGTCCAGCTGGACGGTCGGCCCCATCTGAGAGACTCCATCAGGAAAACTTTACTTTGAAGGGCACCGAGTTTCTGGTGTGGTGTTTTCATTTTGAAGTATTGTTTCCCACGGCTGAGTGAGGTACTCACTGGAAAATGACTGCTCTCTCTTTGTCAGGTGTGTTGCCCTGTCCTTTACCAGGTGAGTCAGCCTGGCTGGTATTTTCACCTTGTGAGCCTCTGTGTGTGTGTGTTTGTGTGTACTTCTATCTTTGTGAGGACCACCTCTAACACAGAGGTGGTCCGTCTTTGTCTGACACAACTCTGCAGTCACCAAACTTTACAGGTGTGTAGCTGAGGTCAAAATGAAGATGGATGTGGTTTGTTAATATGTGGTTAATAAGTGAATTTCTTGATATTTATAGAAAATAACATGATAATAGAATTTCCAGATGATTAGTGTCATTTTAAAAAATTGGCAAAGAAAATGTTTGTGTAGCACCTCTGTGCTTCTCTGCTGTATCTTTGACTAATGTTACGTATTGGTTTTATATTTTTATATTTCTTTAAATAATAAAGAAAATCTTTTTTTTTTTTTTTGTAACAGGAAAAAACGTGCAGTTTGTAGAAACATTGCAGCCCTGAGTAGTGTCTGCAGGTCCTGCAATCTGGGTGCAGGTATGACCTAACCAATCAGAGGGCAAAGCAGAAGAATCTCTGTAGCCTGAGAGGTGAAACCCAGGGCAAATTATAGTTTGTTACTCACTCATTGCTTCTTCTAAAGTCTAATTACAGTGAACAGGGTGGCACTCTGGGTTTCTGTTCAGAGATCCAAATGAGTCACTCACACTGAACTGAGGACAGTGTGTTTTTTGAAGTAATTAATGCAAAACGTGTCAATTTTTAATTGTTTTGTATTGGGTGGGACTATTAAAGCAGCTGTGAAAGTGCTGATATCTTTGAATCTGTACTGGATAAAATAAGGAACGTCTGTCCTCAACCTTCCCTTTAAAACAGGTTAATTCAACGTTTCTTCACATCGGAGTTGAGCTCGTGTGACCTGCTGACGGGAAACATTCATGTGTTGGTTTTTCACGAGAAGGCACTGTGTCACTGCAACTGCCACTGCAATAATATTTGTTATTTCAAATGCACCACGTCTTACACTGCAGGAGAAACTCTGATCCACAAAAAGCAAAAAAATAGAGATTTATGAGTCTCTACACAATCAGGAGCCGATATCGAAAGCAAAACAGATTCCACCAAAAACGTACAGAAAACCAAACGTGTTAAAATGCTTCCTTCAAAGAGTCGAAATCCCTTCAAACACTGAAAAACAGCAAGGTGAGACACACACACACACACACACACACACACACACACACACACTGAACACACACTCAGAGGCAGGATGTTCACAGTTTACTCTTGAAAAAAAAAAAGCCTGGCAGTAAAGAGACGAACAGCGCCTCCTGTCAGTCACCTGAGGTCCAGCAGACTGATCTTTGAGTCTCTCACCACCACGTGTTTACACACCTGAAAGGGTGAGAGACATACAGACAAACAGAGAAAGAGAGAGAGAGAGAGGCTGTGGTTAAATCAGTGTGAGTCAATCTGCATCAATCAGCTCATTTCAAATCTTCAAAGTTAAAAATTTTACGTAAATCCTCTTGTTCTCTGTCTTGTCCAGATTCAGATGTTTCATCTCTTTGTGTCCAGTGCACAGATGTTTAGCCTAGCTTAGCACAAAGACTGGAAACTGGGGGAAATGTTAGCATAGCTCCATCATAAGAGAAAAAAATACAGTGGGAAAACAAAATGAAATCAGCCCAGGAACTAAAACAAGCGTGGTCGTTCAGTATCAGTGGTGAGCCAATCACAGCAAGAGTTGCAAGACCACAGCAGCAAGACCCAATGAGCAACCAATGCGACACAGAAACCATCTGAACGTAAACTGACCTGAGCATCAGACAGAGAACAAGAGCGATGCAGAGTAACAGAAAAACCCTCACGGTAAAGAGAGGAGGCTCCTTGGAGTGAGGATGGAAACCTTTCAGTCTGCAACCAGAAACCTCCGACATCCCCGGACCAGTCAGCCTGAACACACCAGTGCTGAGAGAGATTTGGGGTCAGGCAGGAGTTCAAACTGGAGTAAGTCCTCCTAACACCCAAGTTAATCTGTGAGTAATGTTCTCTGATGTATGTTTCTTCCTCCTGCAGATAACTTAAACTGGATTTTAAAACACTTCAAGAATGAAGAGCATCTGAAAATTTAACAACATTTAAATCAGTTTCTCAGTCTCACTGGGACTGAGTTAAATCAGTAAACCGACTGAGGTGAACTTTGACACATGAATTCCACCGACCAAAAATGTCCTGATGGAGCTGACGTCCAGTGTGTTCTTCATCAGGACCACAGAGACCACGATGCACTGTGGGGCCTGAGTCCATCTTTATGGACCTTTCACTGAAAATTGAATATTATCTCTGTCCTCACCTCAGCTGCGACTGAAATCAACTTCTTGTTTCTTTGTCATACATGTTGTTGAAAGGGGTTGATGGGAGCTGTAGTCTACTGTGTATGTGTGTGTGCGCGTGTGTTGGACATACTCGTTGTGTTTGGGAGCGCAGACAATGGCGATGGCCTCTGGCAGCATCAGCTGATATGAACAGTGAGTGTGGAGGTCAACACTGGACAGGAAGGCTGTCTGCGTGGGATGAGTCTGAAATACAAACACACAAACACAAACTGAACAACACAACAATGTTTACTGGCTCATGGGGACACAAACCTCACAAACTACGGATGCTGTGAGGACACAAACCTGACATACCTCACCTGCTCACCTGTTCTAGCAACTGCAAGATATGGAGACATGGTTTTCACTGCACAGCAATAATGTGAAACAAAAGAAGTGTAAAAAATAATAAAAGTCTGTATAAACATGAACTGAGAGTCACTCAGAGATTAATCATCACAATCGTTAGTGGATAAACTAACACTACACCAACAGAGCAGCAGAGTGAGACCTCTGTCCTTCTGTTCCAATCTCTTTCCCTCCCTCTCTCTACTCATCTGTTGCTCGACCACAGACACTGTTGCCATGGTGATGTTTGATCATGCAAATGAAGTGGAAGAAAAAGTACAACGGAGGTCACTCCTCTGTGTATGTGATGGTGTGTGTGGTATTTTTGTGTCTGGTTTATATGACGCTGTGGGGACCACACGGGTTTCACATCACATCACGTTTAAATAAACGTGATGTGTCTCTGACACATATCACACAGTGAGGACCAAAACCTGTGTGGCTCAAGTTTGTGTGCATTTCTTCTGTATTTGTGTTTAGTGTGTGTTATGCATGTATTTCATGGATCTTTAATTCATATGTTTAGCATGTATTTAGCACGTTTAGTGTGTAGCCATACGTGGATCCAGCCCAGCGTCAGCAGGTTCTGTTGGTCCTGGAAGCTGAACAATTCCTCCACGTTCTCCATGTCGCAGAAATCTGGACCGGCCGACTGTTTCGGGATCACGACATGCGTCAGCACAAACTCGTTGTGTGTCTGAGTACAAGAGACATTCACACAGACAGGAGAGAAAGAATGAGTTGATGAACTTTAACCTTTTAAAATCCACCGCCTCACAGTCTTTGGTTGAGCTAGCTAAGTGTGTTCTGGTCCGTACTGGGCTCAATCTTCACATAACTCTAGATTAATTCCTCATTCTCTGAAAGCTCTAAGTCTCCTTTACGACCCCCTCATCAATGCAGCTGTGACACGATACTAGATCAGATTTGTGGTTCCACTCCATTTTCTACCACTGTAGACCTTATGTTCCCTGACGTCTCGTCCACGTTTGGGTGAGGTCGCTGAAGTCTCACCAGTCGTCCACACAGAACTCCACAGGTTTCTATTCCTCTGGCTGTGTTGGAGTCAGCCAGCAGAAGGAAACGATACGTCAGATCTCTGGGAATCACCACCCGCCTCAGACCTTCCACCCTCTGAGCTGTACACATGAACAACACAAACACACACAGGAACACAAAGGCCTATGTAAAGCACATCTACACATACAGTATATGCACAGAAACTTTGTACATGTGTGTACTCACTGTGTACTCCAGCCAGCGTGGCGGCCGGTTGGCTGATGGGGGCAGGCGGTCTGTTTCTGTTAGGATCCACCCCCTGGGATCGTACGCTGTCTCTGATTGGCTGCTGAGACAGACAGGAGCCGTCCGTCACCTCAGGCACTTTGGTCTCCACCTGCAATGAAAACATGTTACTGCAAAAACACTACCAATACTACTAATGCTACTGATACTACACAGCACTGACACTGGTACTACATGGTACTGCTTCTAGACTAGAAGTAGTACAATTATTAGCAGTGGTACTGGTAGTAGCAGCAGCTGTAACATTAGCCACTGTGCAGTAGCATCACAACTAAAGTAAACGCAAACAAAGTGGTAATAATAACTAGTAACATTGGTAGTTCTTGTAATGATAGTAGTATTTGTAGTAATAGTAGTATTTTCTTTAACAGTAAATGAAGAAGCAGTTGTAGTGGTATGAGCAGCAGGAGAAGCAGTAGCACCCGCTGTAGTAACAGTAGAAGTAGTACTACAGTGTTGCCTGATGATACCTTTTCCTCCGCCTCCTCTCCTCTCCTATTGGCCAGTTCCTGACGCCTCAGCTGGTCCTCAAAGTAACGGAACTGTTCTGATTCGATCTGCATCCGTCGCAGGGCGGCGACGCGCTGCCTCTCCCCCTCCAGCAGCAGCAACCTCCTTCTGTCCTCGTCCAATAGGGAGAGGCATTGCAGCTGCTGGGCACACCCATCCACCACCGCCTGGCTCTGAGGAAACATACCTAGTCTTTTTACCGCTGACGTGGGTCTGGCTAGCTTGTTTCAGTTTGACATCAAAACAGCCGCTCAGGAAATATCACAGGGCTACTGGATGATCCCACTGAACAAAAACTGTTTAAGCATTTGACCGATCTAAAAAACATATTAGTTTTAATTATAATGTGTCTACGCTCCCCTGCACAGCTCCGAGGCTCTGAGAAGCTGGTGAAAAAAGTGTTCTGTTTTTTTTTTTCCTCATATTTATTAATTTAACTGTTTGACCTAATTTTCTGTAAATCTTCTAACCAGGATACTGTTTACAAGCTGCAGCTGGTGAGGAAACAGGAAACTCAAAGACAACATTTTAATGGCTAAAGAGAGTCAAACTGAAAGAATCTAAAAGCTGCTGAAATCTGCCTTTAAAAACAAATATCTGGATTCTGGCCCTGAGGTACAATGATGATGAGGAGCTGAATCGAGTGCAGCTGGACTCGTTTCCTCAGAACACAGAAGTCAACAGGTGTTCACAGAGATTATCGCATCAGTCTATTAATCGATATTCTCTGCCACCAAAAGAAACCCGTCCATCAATCTACCTTTTAATCTGATTAACAGGTAAACACTCACTGCCAATCAAACACATGACACAATCTGATTGGACAACACAAATGCACACACCTGGGCTCTGAGGTACTCGGTGTGTTCCCTGCTGTATTTCTCCTGAAGACGTTTCTTCAGCTCGTCTTTACGAGGAAACGCCACTTCCTGAAGTTTCTACACAGACAGAGAGACAGAATAAATTTCCCCTCCACTCCACAAGTCTGAGGACCATTTCCAGAAGTTTATGGACCACCACCAAGATCTGGGGACTAGTTTCAGAGGTGTGGGGACTAGGTTCAGAGGTGTGGGGAGTACTAATCAGCAGTGTTACCTTCATGATGAGCTGTTTCTCTGGAACGCTGCACTGCTGGTAGTCTCTGTGACTGGGCAGCTTCTCTACAAACAGACTGCACACACAGCTTCATTTCATTTTTTCTGTAAGAGGCTGAAAAAAGAACAACACTAATAAAGAGGAGCTGCTGTCGTAACGTCAGCGTGTTGTGTTTCTTACGTGATGAACTTAGTGTAGAGGACGTAGGCGTTCTCCAGACTGCCTTCCTCCAGGTAAACCGCCGCCATGCGCTCCATCTCCACACCGGAGCGGAAGTAGCGGCGCGGTGCGATGTCCTCGTTGATCTCCACACTGCATCCCATCTTCCCCAGCGCCCGAACACGCTCTGCAGCCGTCAGTGACACATCAGTGTAGTCTGGTTCTGCTGCCAGCTTCTTCTACACAAACACAGGTTCAGAGAGTGATGACGGCCCCTGGAGGCCAGACTGCGCACCTGACAACATCAACGTGTTGGATAAAACAGAGCAGTGATGGTTTAAAGGGCCACTCCATCAATTTTACACATCAGCCTCAGTTTGCATCTTTTCGTAAGACGGATTTAGAGTCAGCAACACGGGTTAAGACGAGTCCCACCACAGGTGGTGCACATTGTCATTTATAGTTGAGCCTGGTTCGTTTTGAATCACAGGGACAGTGAGTTACATCCAGGTAAAGAAAACAGACTCTATCCACATGGTCGCTCAGAAAACAAGTGGCACTAAACCTCTAAACTACCACAGCCTCAACCTTCCTGTCAGATTTCTGTCTACAATCATGTGTCCAAGCTGACGTTCACATTAACATCTGACAGCTGAGCTGAGCTGTGTTTCAGGCAGGAGACTGAGATTTACCGTCCCTGCTGGGAGCTTGAATGCAGCGTTTGTTCCGCTGCTCATTTACATCAGAAGATCCTCGACTGGTTAGAGGAGGATAATCAGCCCTGTGTTCACCAAGACCCGGACCAGAGACGACAGAGGAGCAAAGGATGGACGCAGAGATTTAAAAACTACTGAAGGACACAAAGGATGTAAAGAAGGGAGGGACTGAGGGAGCAGGCTAGGACAGAAGGAGAAAGGAGAGGAGGAAAAGAGGGAGAAAATAAGGAAGGAGGAGAGGAAGAAAGGAACAAAGATGAAAAGAAAATAAGTGAGGGAGGGAAATGGAGTGAAAGATTAAAAAGGAGAGAAAAGAAAATTAAAGCTGAGTCACGTTTTTCCAGGTCTAACGTGTCTCATCTGATTCATTTCTCTTACTTATTCATCTGAATTTCCTATCTGCTGTGTGTCATAAAGGACATCAGTGTGACAGTGAGCGAGGTTCTTTAAGAAACTTCTTCACATCTGAGGCAGAAACACTGTTTAATACAACAGAGAAATAACCAGGAACACTGAGTCTCCAAGGGTGTTTAATAGGGATGATTGAGGCTTTTAATTTGAAGGCCTCATTGCACTGACGTACATTCACGTCCTGCAGGCTCAACCATCAACCAGTTACCCTGAAATTTAAAGATTTACCTTAGGGGACTTGTTTTTCGTCCCCAGAGAGAGAGTGAGACCTACAACATGAGTAATACAAGAACACACACACACATACTCACCAGCGTATTTAAACTGAAGCCTTGGTCCATGGTGTGTGGGTGTGCGCTTGTGTGTGTGTGTGTGTGTGTCACTGGTCGGCCCACGACCGGCTTGTCCATCTGCCGCCTCCCATCATGCTTCACTGCAGGGGAGACAAAAGAAAGAAGGTACTTGTTGTCACTCAGAGACTTTACTGTCAGTTTTGTGTGAAATGTTCCTTTAACTCCTCAGTCCTGTGCGAAGCAGATAGCACGGCAGCTAAAGCTAACAGTCGGCAGCAGCCAATCAGAGCAGCCCGTGTGTGTGTGGCATTTTATTTCCCATCAGCCCCTGGAATCACACCAGCTTGTCCTTCAGTTTGGTCCACAGTTACCATGACAACCGATAACTAACCATCCAGTGAGTCATCCACTTTAACAAGAGAGAAGAAGAAGAAGAAGAAGAAAAGGGACAAAGAGGAAGAGAAGACGACCTCCCACTCCTCAAAGGGTTAGAACGTCCAACTGATGAAAAACAGAGTGAGGAGTAGATGAGTGAGAGGGTGAATGTAAACAACAAACAGTCATCAACACCGTCTGCCTCACCCGACCTGGAGGATGTCACCATGGCAACAGGTGCATCCAGCCTGGAGACCAGAGAGACGTCTGTTTCAGTTAGCGAGGCTGTGACTTTTACATTTATTCTGACTGGCTCTTCAAACTTCAAAGAATAAATAAACATCCCTGTCTGATGCTAATGTTTATCTTCTTGCCTCCAGATGCTGACCACACGTGTCACCTGAGAACTTTGGTCCTGCTTACACCTGCAAGTGTCTAGAATCTAATAAAATCCAGATGTGCTTATTTTCATCATCGATTAATCTGCTGATTATTTGTTGATTAACGGATTATTCGGATTATTCGGATAAAATCCCATTCACGTTCAGAGATCCCGTCCTGGTCCAGGGGGTAGATAAATCAAAGAGCCCCCTCTCAGCAGTAAGTGAGATTTCACCAGTTTAGTGTGGACGATTACTAATCATCAAACCCACCTGAGTTTCACAGCTCATGTTGTTTGTGCATCTGACAAGTAAAATCAATCCTATGAAAAGGTTTGTTTCTTATCAGCTCTTTCAGCTGCACAGTTCAGGTGTGTAAAAACACCCTGTGAGTCTGTGGTGCAGCCTGCAGGGGGCGCTGACAGGCGCTCAGCTGCAGCAGTGTCTCTGATCATTCACTCAAACAACCTGCTCATCCACATTCATTCCGTTGCCGTTCGACCTTTGACCTCCTTCAGCTCCACACTCACAGAAAACATGCAGTTACACCTGAACAGGTGACAGGAAACTGGATCCTGTCAGACACGAATCTACTCAACAACCTGACACTTTTAACTCCAGATACCAGAAATATAACCAGTGACGTTCACAAGAAGTGAGGGAGACGATGGATGACAATATATTAATATATTTAATGGGTTTTCTGTGGTTTGAGGGAATTTGAAGGGGATACAAAACTTACATTTTAAAACTTTAGAACTGGTAACCATCTCTTCATTTATATTTTAAAAGAGTCACAAAAGAAATAACCTCCATACACCCTTATTATTAACAAGCAAATATTGGTAATTTCATATAAAAATGAATGATCCTGAGAAGTATGTATTCATGGATGACTGTCGCACTATTCTGAAAAACTCCTTAAACTGAGGTGAAAACCCATTGAAATTCCTCAACTTCTTACAGCCCAGTAATTCTTCCACTAAAATACACAAGTTACATTATTATCAAAGGGCAAATGAATGGATTTTAAGAGACTAATTCATGCACTTCATGTGTGTATTATTGTATGTATTATATGTGTATTATTGTATGTATTATATAGTTTTTAAATGAGCTTTCTGTCAGATTTAAGGGACTTTAAAAAACACCTTAAAGTAACATGACAGTTTAGCAGCCGCCGTTAATTCACCCATCAAAGTATTTTAACAAGACATGAAGTGGATTGATTTGATTTTAATAAGTTAATTAATAAACATGTATACTGGGTTTTCTGAATCATCTTCCATAAAATCCATCACAACCACCTTAACTTATAATCGGTTCATTCAGCCAGTTATCTTCTGATTTTCAAAATGAAGGTGTTTTTTTTTTTTTTTTAAGTTGTTTAGTTTTGGGCTTTCATTTAAAACTTTAATTATTTTTCATTTGCCAGTTAAAGGATGAAGTTTCAAATTAAAAGCTGTTAAAAACTCATACATTAAGGGGAAATTAAATCCCTCAAATCTTGCTTTTCAGAATAAGAGTTAGGGTCAGCGCATTGATCTCTGGATACCAAACACGCTGCTTCAGATGAATGTGTCGGTGAATACATACGAGCATCGAGGGGATTTTGGTTTCAGTCTGAAACTGATGCTAAAACCACAATGTCCCCTTTCACAGTTTCTGCACCTGGTTCCAGAGGTTTAAGAAAATGTTGAACTGATCCTTTAACTGAGCTGCTTTTTAAATAAAGGTTAAATGCATATATGTGTGTTTAAACAGAATAATATATACCTATAAATTATAAATAAGTTATTCTCATTTTGTTGACGTGTAATACATAAAAAACATAACCTGAATGACTGAAGTGAAACAAGAAATCACAGCTCTTCCACCCTGGCCCTACTGGTTTCTACTGAGGAAGACCCAGAGAGGAGGCAGAAAGCTCCGGGAGGAAGGTGAATGAATTTACCGGTTCGTTGTCGGGTTTATCTCCGCAGCCTATCGGCATCCGGCTCTCACATGTGGGGCGAGAGAGGGAGGCAGAACCCGGGTCACTGCCTCTGAGTTCAGACTGAATCCGGACCCAGTCCCGGGACTAAAACCAGAGCCGGGTTTAAAATGACCAGAGGTTAAATGCAGGAGAGTGAAGCTAGTAATAAAATGGCTGAAAGCTCCGGCAGCTGCTTCAAACACCGACTGATGTCAGAGATGGTGGAGCTCAGAGATCGTCTCTGCACACAGATGACTCACTCCCACCTTCCGGTTAAAAAGGAGTGGGCGTTGACTCTGCACATGCGCACAACTGCTGCAGTGATGATGTCTCACTCAGACACGTTTTCCAGGCACCAAACTGAGGCGTGATCCAGGTGTTGTCCATGTTTCAACAGCAACAGTAATAATGCACTTCATTGCGTACGGCATGTATTCACCTGAGCTTTCATTCATTACAAAATTTAATTTATTTGAATTGTATTTATTGCCTTTCTTTATGCCCTAAACCCTTTGTCTGTTTTTTGCAGTTTTACAAAGCTGCGAAGCTGTGACCCCTGAGCAGCAGAGAACAGGAGCCTTCTGGGAGTCTTTATTGAAATGATTTCAAACACAGCAGACGTGGATTATGACGCCCCTGTTGGTTTGAAGGTCTTGGTGCCTCCTGTCATTCGTGCTCTGATCTCTGATGATCTCTTTGTACTGAACTTAAAGTTTCAGGTCTTTTTATTTGTCATTTTTGGTCCTTTTTTAAAATGTGAGCCAAAGTCTCCCTCTGCTGGTTCAGAGAGACCCGAACCACCTGAGCCGAAGTCTCCCTCTGCTGGATGGGACTCTGTGTTTTTGGATCATATGCTCTTCATTCTTCTTTTTCTCTTTTCTGATTTGATTTAATATATATATATATAAAAGAAAAGAAAAACAGAAAAAAAGACTTCAGGTTTTTAACAGACAGGAAGTCAAACCAAAGGTCAGACCGAATCAGACCACAGTGTGTGTGGGAGTGTGTGAAGATCGTGTCTCTGAACAGGTGAGCTGTTTGAGCTATTCTGCCTCTTTTATATGGTAATGTGGGACCGGAAGTGTGTGTGTGCGCTGTAAGTGACGGTGTGTTGACGTATCCAGGTGTGTTCTGCCTGCCGCCATAGTTCTGGTTTACTCTGAGGTAATAAGTTTTCTGTGATCAACGGTTTTATTCTTTAATCGGGTGATTTTATTTTTTCTGTTGTTTTTATCGAACGTACTTCCGGTCTGGACAGGTGAGTTTCGATTAGCACGAGACCAAACACAACATCATAGTCGTGAAAAAGATTGTTAGGAGAAGCAACTAAGTACATTTACTCAGTACTTCGTACCTGAGTATTCTGTATTCTCGCCGTCTTCTCTGCCTCCTTAACCAGAGTCTGATGCTTCTCATCGTTTCAGTGTGAATCTGGATCTTTAAGTCTGGTTTAAGTCTCACAGTGAGAACGGTGAGTCTGGTTTAAGTCTGGTTTGACTGAGACTGAGAGACAAGTGAATGGAGGCTGCAGACAGACAGACAGCTGGTTATAAAAAACAGACACATTCTCATGCTGTTTATAATTTGCATTTATTTGACCGTTTAATAAAAACTGGTTTAAAATTAATGATTAAAATGTTGAAGAAATCATGTTAAAGCCAGAGTCAGTGATCCGAACGTAAAAAAAGGGTTAGCTCCGCCTACCACAGTTAAAGCCATGTGATTGGTTGCTACCGTTCCTCCAAAAATGAGTTGTTAATGGATGACTAATACCAGAAAAACTAATCCAAGTTACAGATGTTCCTGAAGCTAAAATGTTGAGCCACATTTTTTTTATCCATGTAGCTCGAGTAGCTAAAAGTGTACGAACTTATTACACAGAGCCTGACTCATTACACAAAATAACAGAACAGTAAAACATGTGACTCTGGTCCAGCTGGTTACATGGTTGGAACAGATAATGAGAACTGTGGGGTAAATTAAAAGATATTTCTGATCAGTGATAAACAGGTCCATTTCACAGGTATAAAGTTAAATCCAGCTCCAGTTATGGTCCAGGCTGTGTTGTTGTTGTTGTTGTTGTTGAAACAGCAGGTCGACACTTCATACACACCAGTTACACAATCACTCGGCTGCCGTTCTCTTCGGTTTCCTTTATATTCAACACTTTTTTCGTGTCCATCACAATAGCCGGGACCCTGTCAGCAGAGGGTTGTGGTCTGCAAGTCTGGCAGGTGGTCTTAAAGCTGTAGCTCAGGTTTGCTTCAAACTCACAGCTGCCCAGATGTGGAGAAGGTGAACCTGCAGCCTGAATAAAACTGCCAGCAGTCTGATGCAGCTGGTGTGTATGAGGTGTTAGAGTTCACACTGAACCACAGTCAAGTTTCTCTCTCTCACACACACACACACACACACACACACACACACACACACACACACACACACACACACCAAGCAGCTGGTCTCAGGTGTGTCAGCCATCTCAGGTTGTCCTCATACTCTCAACCTCTAATACTCCTGCAGCAGCTTCAGGATTGAGGGAAACATTTGCTCAGGAGCATCCAGACCCCAGATAAAATCCAGATGTTCCCAGTGTTCAATGTGCTGGTGGAAGACCAGGTTAGACACCTGCAGACAGAGAGAGACAGACAGAGCGAGACAGACAGTCTGTTTAAACACGTTTCTCTTATTCTTTGTGTCCTGGTGATGATTTTGCCTTGCCTGTGACCTTCGACCTCGTTGGACCAGGGGACTCACCTGGGTGAGGAGGACAGCCAAGTCTTTGGGGTCCGCAAGCGTATCCTGTCCCCCTGAAAACAGAGCTGTAGGAACCTTCATGTCCTGGACCCGGTACTGAGGGGGAGTGGACTGAGACGCGACACATGGACAGATTCAAAGAGAATTCAGATCAGGGTAAGACAAAGACCTTGTCTGATCACCTGCAACAGGGGAAACCAAAACATGACGAATTGGAGACGACCTGACTGGTCTGTGAGAACTGGTCTTCAGTTTAAAGGATCAGCCCATGATCACAGCACCAGACTTCATCTGCCCTCACGGTGTGATCATCCATCAATATTTACACCTGATCAGAAAGGTTCCTCATCTGAACGTAAACGTTCTGCGAATTTCACATCTCTGCGCTTCACTAACATGTTCTAACGTCACGTCGGACTTGAATCCACTGCATAAAGACCTGGACTTGTCTCATTAAGAGTCTCACTTTCAGGTTTCAGAGAGACTAGACTCTGGTGAGTCCTGGTTCAGTCTCACCTGGTTGTAGTGTTTCATGTTTCCTTCAGCTCCAAAGTCAAACGCCATCAGTTTCCCTCCATGAACGGCCTGAAACAAAATCAGCAGCTCAGCAGCGGATAAACATCACAACAATAACAACAGCAACAACAGCTGAAACAAATATTATCAATACTGAATATTGATATGGATCTGGTCCACGGTGTCAGAGAGACTGATAACGGAAGGAGGTCCTGTCTGTGTGTGTTACCTGGGCCCAGTGGACCATGTTCTGGACTGAGGTCCCAGCAGGACAGTGGGTGGTGTAGACCGGAGTCCGAGTCTGGAAACAAACAGCTGTTTACAAAAACACTTTTCTTGTCTAGAACACAGAACACGAGTGTTATGAACGTGTTTGTTCAGTTTTTCAGAATGTGTAGACTCTGTCACACACTCCTCATATCAATCCATGATCACTGATTTATAGTTATCAATGTCAGTCACACGTTAAAGAAAAAATGTGAGAAAGGCTGTGAACAGGCTGAGCTTCCTGATACTAACCATGTTGAGGTTTTTCTCATCAAAGCCGCAGAGGATGAAGAAGAGGTTTCCACAGAGCTCGCTGAGAAGCTGCTTCGCACACACGTGTTCGGCAAACCACTCGATCATCTGACTCTGAGGCAGGAAGTCCCGCCTACCAAACAGGTCCTACAGGGGGACAACGCCAAACACGGCATCAACACATCAACAAGTCAGATTATCTATTATCAATATCATTCAACCAATCTGTCAGCAAATGATAATCAGTTAGTCAATTAATCAATCAGTGAAGCAGTCAAACTCATCAACTGAGCGAAAATCACCATCTGATCCTGGACTCATCATCAGATGATCATATATTGATGACTCGTTAGCAGGCGATCAGTCACATATTGATGACTCGTTAGCAGGTGATCAGGTCTTACCCATATGAGGAAGTCTGGGAGGACGGACAGTTTGGTCATGGGGCTGCTGGTGAAGGACACAGTTGCCACAGGAGCCAAACCGAAAAACAACCTAATCTTACTGGCCAGTTCAGGCAGTGTGGAGAACGCTATGAATGCTGGGAAATAAGAGACACAGTTAGAGTTTAGTGCAGTACGTATGGTGCAGGTATGGAAGCCTGTGAGCATCTCACAGCTTCAACCTCGTCTGTCGTCATCGAAGACAATGAGACCTTTACCCTCTGTTAGCTTTATGAACTCAAACACAATCAAACACTACGAAGACCAGGACTGAGAGACCAGAGATCAGGTTTGCATCTAGACCCCGTCTGTGGTTCAGGTTCAAATAAACAGGCTGAACTCTTTCTGTATTAAACCAGACCGGAATCTTTCCCTGACCTGTACCAGCTGCCGTGAGAGTCTGAACAGAACCAGCACCAGTTCCATGACGCTGGAGTCAGGTGGTCTGAAGATTTTACTGAGACATTCAGGATCAGTAAACTGATGACAGACTAGCGTGTGTGTGTTACCTATAGTGGTTCCCTGAGAGTGTCCAATGTAGTAGATCTGTTCCTGCCCTGTCACCTTCAGGATGTGGTTTACAACAGCTGGAAGATCCTTCAGAGCCATCTCATCATGACTACAGACACACAGGTCGACAGGTGGTGTGATGTCAGACAGGTGGTGTGATGTCAGACAGGTGGTGTGATGTCAGATGTGATGTTTTGTACCTGAACCTCCAGAAGTCCTCCTGGTCTGGTCTGAGAGTCTGGTGTTTCCGGGACCAGGTGTTTCCTCGGCTGTTTCCCATCCATACGTCGTACCCGGCGTCTGCCAGCACGTATCCCAGACTGGAGTTTGGCAGGTTGGTGATCCAGTTACTGCCGGCAGCCAGGAGGCCATGTTGGAGCAACACCGCCGGCCTCGGACCTGCAGCACAAAAAGACCAGGAACTGCTAAGCACTTTAAACCAGACTGGAGAGTCCTGGTGGACCAGAGGCCTGAGATCCTGAACATGTATCATGTTTGTGTTCACTTTAAACCAAACAGGGACATCGTGTTCCTGTTCTGAGTAATTTCCTGTCACATCACCGCTGAGGTATTAATAATCATCCAATGATCTCCAGTTTTACTTAATTTGAATTCTTTTATTTCTGAGCAAAAAAATCCTTAAAGCCCTAAAATGTGATTGAAGAGATGATGAATAAACAGGAGCAGAAACGTTTTGCTGTTCTGCTCTGACTGATTTTCATTCTGCACACGTTCACACATTTTCTCATGATTTTTTTTAAACTACATGTTAATTTTCCTCCGTTTTATTTCATTCCCGTTGCACAAACCTTTGGTGGGATGGAATGATGAAATTCTGTCTGTTGTTTGTTTTGTTGTTATTAACATTACTGTTTGTTGCTCAGTAAAAAACACTGTGTTGAAGTTTCAGAATAAAGTTCATGTGTTGGACAGGACTGACCGAACGTCTGCGGTTCATCTTCTTGGTTGTTTTATCTCAGTTCAGTTCATGTGCTTTATGGTGATCTTCTCTTAATCTGAGACAAATGACTGAACAGTTACCAGTTACTCAGACCAGGACTCTGTTCCGTTCCACTAAACCCAGACCAGAACTTAACTCTGCCCGTCCTCGTTGAGCTCAGCTGCTTCTGTGATTACAGAATTCATTTTATTTTAAGCTGAGTATTTTTATGATGTTGATGTGACAGTTTCAAAGTGTCACCATCTCACACACATTTCAGGGGAAAGTTCAGCCGTTGAAAAAAGGAAGTGAGGGTCTGATGACGCCTTTCGGCTTCAGGTTCCTCCTAAAAGATTCAGGGTCACAGGATCAGGACCAGAGTCTGTCACTGGGTCGTATACTCAGGTACCCAACAGATAACCTGCAGAAAGCCTCTGTTCCTCCATCGCACTTTAGTGTGTGTGTCCTTGTTGTATCTGTTCTCATTGTGTTTTGTGCCTGAGTGTTAAAAATTGAACAGACGACAGACAAGATCACATGAACACAAATTGTAAATTGTGGTCCTCACAACGACAGCAGACTCTGACCTGGAGTGTGTCTGAGTCCCTGTGGGATCCTGTTAACAGTCAGGATGTATCCGTCCTCCGTCAGCACCTCGTGTTCCTCGGCAGGGTAACCCCAGTGTCTGATTATCTCCGTCTGAACACACAGAAACGTGAAAAGAATCGATTGACTAATCAATTAATCGAGTGCTTGTTTCAGATGCGCATACATCCATAAATTCATGGCAGCTGCTGCTGAGTGATTAAACTCGGTCTCCTTCCCAAATCCTCTTTTATTCAGGCAATGATCCGATGACGTGGTCAGATAAAGGTGAAGGTGTGTGTGTGCGTGTCTGTGTGTGTGTGTGCGTGTGTGAGTACACTGAAGGGAAACTTCCTGCAAGGCAGAATTGTGGGTTAAAAGACCACGTATCACTCTGTGCTGCCTTGGCTGAGGGACAAAGGTTGACATGTGACCAGTCTGTCACATGTTTGTGGTTCAGATTTATTCAACTCAACAGATCAGCTTTTATTTTGAAAAATTTTACTTGTATTTGGGTCTTATTAACATCTGAGTCTATGTGACCACAACAACATCAGATACAATAATCAATATTCTCCTGTTCCTCATCAGACGGGAGGAGGACCAGGTGTGAAACAGGCACCAGGAGCTAGGTAATCATCCTGGACCTGAAAAAGAAGTGAACCTGCAGTCTGACAGAACCGCCTCAGTGCCCTCCTACACTTTAACCTCAACACAGGAGGAAGAAGTCTCTGACCTCCGAACTCTGACCCACCTCAGCTCGTCATGCTTTACAGACCCGACAGCTTCTGTTATCACACTTATAAAAGTCCAAACGTTATGAGGTTCAGGTTCCCTGAAGGTTCCCTGATAGTAACTGCTCGTACTCACAATATTCATGTGCACTTCAGGGTCCAGCTTCTGATGTGGTTTATCGAAGCGTCGGTGGACGTCAGGCAGCCTCAGGGCAGACGATGGGAAGCTGGTCGGTCCAGTGTGGACGAGACCAGAGAGGGCCAGCACACACACCACAACACACAACATCATCAGTCTGAACACACACACACACACACTGCAGTCAGACTAATGTGTTCAAACGCAAACTGGAGCTTTACGTTTCTGTTTTCGGTCAGAAAACACAGATACACGGTGACGCTGCACATTAACAGTCACAGTTAATAACAAATCGGTAATAACGAGGTAACGACAGGTTAATAACGTCAGTGGACTCACCTGTGCGCGCGCCCTGATGATCTCTGACCGAGCTTCTTCGCCTCAGAGACTTTTTTTCCTTCACGGGGCGGAAGAGAGCGACTGTGACGTCAGAGGGGGAGCCTCTCTGTGATTGGTCAGAGCGGGCCTGTTTATTAAACCCTTTGTTTTCTGATGATCGATTACACGTTTCCTGATCGAATTTCGTCCCTGATCGAATCAGCAGAGACCGGAGAAATCAGCTGATTTGATCCAAAAAAAAAAAAAAAAAAAACGAAATGTAAATAAAGGGAAGGGAATCTTTCAAAATAAAAGAACAACTTGTCACAGGACAGAAACCAATGAACTGAAAAGAAAGAAAATCCCATAAAATCTCCCCAACGAACGCATGAAATCTGATTTATAACCAAAACATAAACCTTTACAGGAAATATGAACACAGTTGTTAAACAGGATTATCTCTCTCTCTGTGTGTGTGTGTAATCTGTAACTGTGTAAAAAAAATGTAAAAAAAAAAATGCACCAACAGCAGTAAAATATAAAGAATGACACATCAGTGTGTTTGCTGAATTGCCTCTTGAGCCTTGTTCTTCTGAAGAACCATTAGCTTTATTTTGTAGGGGTTCTTGTACTCAGGCACAGAATTAAATAATAAAGATATATTAATCAATAAATCACAACACGGAGAAGTAGCACAGGAGGAACTGTTTTTATTTTGGTTCATTTTACCATGAATGTGTCTTTTTATCTTTACTGAGTTTTTCCTCTTTCTGTAATCCTTGATTTAGTTGGAAGAGAGACGTTTATTTTGAAAAGCGCAGTCGTGTTGACGCCGGTCAGGCTCCTGGGATAGTTTTTGTTGGTCCGTCTTTTTTCGGCTGTTTTATAACACAGGAGGCGGGTTTAACCGCGACTCTGGACCCAAAGACATGCCGGACTGGCACGGATAAACCCGGGTCAGATTCAGGCTTGTAGAGTTAGCACGGCTGCTGGGGTTCCGTGCTAAAATGTCCCGGGTTCTGATCGTCGGAGCCGGCCTCACCGGCAGCGTGTGCGCATGTCTGCTGAGGAGAGAGCTGCAGAATAAAGTTCAGATTGTGGTGTGGGACAAGGCGCGGGGCTCAGGTGAGTCTGTCACGAGCCACGTTCAGATCTCCAGTCAAAAATCTGAGTATTTAGTGATCTCGAGAGTCAGACCAGCACTAACATGGCTGAAAACCACTTCTGCTTTTCTTTAATTCGCTTTCACACAATTTCACGCTGCAGAACACGAGGGACTCAGAACATGAAGTCTCAGTGTTAGAGGACTTAAACGACCCGTAAGTCTGACTTCATTTTAGGTCACAGCTCTTTAACCCGCCCTCTGATTGGCCCACTTCAAGTCTGCAGGTCACGAAAATTAACAGAAAACTAGTGTTAATTCTCTTCTACCAGTTACGCCTGATTTACCCCGAACATGCGTGTCTGCTGCAGAGACAGAATACATTCTGTCAGTTAAATCTTCATTAGGAAATCCTCCAGTTTTATGCTTAGGAGCTTCCATCCACAGAGTTCCACTGCAGAGAACAGGTTCGTGAGCTTAAATTTGGCTTTTGTCAGATTTATCCAGCTCACTAAATCAAAACAACAGTTGAGCTTTTTATAAACTGTGTCTGGTCTGCTGCTGCACTCTGTCCTGTCTCTGAGGACACTGGACAACTAGAATTTACAGATGAGACAAATGTTAAAACTTGTCTTTTTCTGTTGAGATGTAGGCTGTAGTATTTCTTATGGAGTTTTGTGTGTAGGTGTGGGTTGGAACAGAGTTCTGTGCAGTGAGTCAGCTGGTAACTCTTTACTCATTAACAGAGAAATAAACCTGTCTCTCTCTGTGTCTGTCTCTCAGGAGGTAGGATGTCCACCAGTCGCTCTCCTGACCCTTCGTCTCACTCTGCTGATCTCGGAGCTCAGTACATCACCGCCACACCGGCCTACGCAAAGTCACACCACAGGTAGGACACACCTGTTCTGTTCTGAGGCTGAAGAGTCGCACTGAGTCTGTTACAGCTTTGGGAGGTGAGATGGGTGAGTCGGTGTCCTGAGGCAGAAGGAGATGAGTTCTCCAGCTCTCGTTCAGGTTGCGACCTCGGCCTCAGGGCTCATCACCTGAGAAGGTATTTGGCCTGAACTGACCCCTCAGACTAGAAGAAGAGCAGTGATGTCATTGCTGCCGTGAACCACTTCCTGTCCAAGACTCCGCCTTCTACAAAGGAAGGATGCGTATGATGCACGACCGCTGGACTAAGTCTGTACATATAGGCGGAGATGTGCCAGATTTTTGTGGTCTAAAACCTTAGACCACAAACACATCAGTCAGCCCCCGATTCTGCTGGTCTGGGATCAGTTTCTGTCTCCTGTCTCTGCAGTGATAAATGAACATATTCTCTGGCTCTCTGGCTCTTGTTTCTGTCTGAATGAACGAACGCAGGCACCTTTGGACCACAGATGAAATGTTTAAATCATTAATACGTAGAATCAGTTCATCTGGACTCTGCCTCTGATCCTGTTTTCAGGCCATTAAATATCCATAAGGCTGTGGGCTTTTATCAGATCAGATAAGATAAGATAAGATTTACCAGAAAATAAATAGTAGAAACAATATGAATATTGAACCTCTGTACACAGCATGAGCACAGTATAGACAGCATAAACAGCATAGAGAGTGTGAGCAGAAGTGGACTACTTCACAATTATTGTGAAGGTCTTACAGTGTGTGTGTGTGTGTTTTTGCAGTTTCTACTCTGAGCTGCTGTCTTCAGGCGTCCTGCAGCCTTTCCACGGTCTGATCGAAGGCCTGAAGCAGAATGATGACAGCAAGAACTACGTGACACCACTGGGCATGTCCAGTGTGGTCAAACACTTCCTGTCTGAGTCAGGTAAACACCTACCTGTCCACCTGTCTGATCAGTTTTTCTCTGACCTGAAAGTTCACACCTGAACCTTTGAGACAATCGATTAGTCCGTAAAATGTTTTGTGATAGATGAATCTCATCAGTGTCTGACAGACCGACTGTCCACAACCAGAGACATTCACTTTATTTTGAAAGAAATCCTGTAACAGAAAGTAACAGAGTACAGTTACTCCAGTACAGTACTGAAGTACTTTTACTTTCTGCCTGAGGGAAATATTGTACTTTTAATTTTACTGCATTTATTTAACAGCTTCAGTTACTTTTCAGATTCAGAACCAAGGCGACAGTAAAGACACTTGGACCTGAGGGGACGCGGTGACCTGCTGTTTGTCCACCGAGTCCTTCTTTTTGTGTTTGAGTCTCAGGTTTGGATGTTGGTCGGACTGAACAAAGACTGGCTGTTACTGAGTGTGTGACTTCACATAAATCAGGGGGAGCTCGTCTCTGCTCTTTGTGTGAGACCAGAGTTTGTGTTTGTGAACTGCCCTGTCAGCGTTGGACCAGGAACTGAAGACAGCAACAGGTTTAAGATGGATTATGTGTTTTTTCTGTGTCAGGAGCTGATTTGTTCTTTGAGCATCATGTGACCGGCCTCTACCGCCGTGGTGCGTCGTGGGAGGTTGAGAGGAAGGCCGGAGGCAGCGAGACGTTTGACGCTGTCATCCTGACGATGCCGGTCCCTCAGATTCTGCAGCTGCAGGGAGACCTGGGACACTGTGAGACTCTGACAGAGATGTGATTTTTGTAACTGAACCCAGACCTGGTTCTAACCTGAACTCTAAAATCTGGACCCTCAGATAGGTCCCTGAAGCTCTGGCGAGGACCCGCCTGTCTTCAGTCCTACTAACCAAATCTGGACCCTCAAAGAGCGTTTTGAAGTTGTGTGGACCAACTAAAATGTCCTACCAATTTCAAAATGTCCTCACAAAGTTTCTAAACAAAATTTGTCCACACAACCATAGAAAGACATGTACACACACACACACTCTGAGAGGCTGAGAAATGGAAGGAGGACCTGGGACTGGGAGTTGGACAGGGACTCTGCAGGTCTTAAAGTTTCTTAAAAAGGTAACAGTGAGTCCTCAGCAGATTGAACGACCTTTAACATGATGTGTTTATTGGAAACACTGAAAACATAAAGTCTTAATGTGAAGTGATTTGTCCTGCTCTCTGGGACCCTGCTGCAGTGACTCAGTTTCACCACACGGGGGCAGAAGGATCAAATCCAGCTGCTGTGATGTCACAATGACTTTAAAACCACTTACTGATTTATTTGAATCAGTTATTACTCACATTGATCATTCTCATTACTGTGGCAGGGTTATTCATCATCAAAACCATTACATTGTTAAATGTTTATTTTTAAGATATTCAGCGTTACATCTGAGGACCCCTCCTCCCCTCAGAGACCTGTACACCTCAGAAAGACCCCAGAATCCAAAACCTGATCCCAGACCAGCAGGCTGGGGGTCAGAAAACAGTACTGGATATTTGTCAGGGCTTTTACTTTGAAGAGGTGATGACTACCTCCTTCTCCTGTAGAGAGTTTAGACCTGGAAACTGTCAAATAACACACACACACACACACACACACACACACGATCAATACACACTCTGATGATAAATCCCTTTCCTGGCCTCTGATTGGTCGATGGTTAACACACACTGCAGAACATTCTGGATTGTCTGTGTGTGTGTGTGTGTGTGTTTGTGTGTGTGTGTGTGTGTGTGTGTGCGTGCGTGCTGCAGACAAAGGCTCCTTCATATGTGTGCGTCTCTCCAGATGATGATGTCATCTTCGGCTCATCTGATTGGCTGACAGGGGACAGCGCCCATTTCCTCTCTGCTGAGACGCACACAGACACACAGAAATGCACACTCACACTCGGGTTATTATTAGATACACTGACTGTGTGTGTGTGTGTGGTCTGTTTAAAGTCTGCAGAGAATTTAAAACCAGCGTAAAGATTAAAAACATTAACATAAATCAGACTGAGATGATGATTAATGTTTGAACTGACAACTTTAACCAGGGTTTAGTTAACTAGTTAGTTGTCAGTTAATCCAAATGCAAGCTTCAGGCATTCAGGTGATTCAGTGCCATCGTTAAATCAGTTCTCCAGTGATTCAGCTATGATAAAAGCTTCAACCTGCTACAATAAAAGGTCAATTAGCACAAACAAAGACGGAGAGACTAACTGTCCAATCAGAGCTGAGTATGTACATCACATCTACAGGGCTAAAAGTGTCCACGAGCTTCAGAGACGAGCAATAGCTGCACTTTGAGTCCAAAAACTGTGTCTTAACAGAAGCTCGGTGTGTGGGTCAAGCTGCAATATCACTGGATCCTACATTTCCCATGATGCAGTTGGATAGAGTCTTACAGTAGACCTCCCTGCCTGCTAAACAAGCCCTTACAAATATGCTGAACTGACTGTCTCCCTCTCTGTCTGTCTGTCTCTCAGTGCTGTCTGTCCAGCAGAGGCAGCAGTTAGACGGGGTTGTGTACTCGTCTCGTTTCGCCATAGCTCTCTTCTTCTCGCCGGACATCGTCTTCAGTTTCCCCTGGGCGGCTCAATACGTCACAGACAGTCCCTGCATCCGCTACATCGCTGTGGACTCCCGCAAACGCAAAGCAGGTCTGTCTGTCTTCCTCTTGAATTTTGTATTGTCTCAGATGAGATCCAGGGTCATTTACCTGTTTCTGACACGCTCAATGTCCACGTCTGTCCAATCAGATACTCCCGGTCTCGGTCCATCCCTCGTCGTCCACACCAGCATCCAGTTTGGCCTGGAGCACGTGGAGCGAGACAAGGAGGATGTCCAGCCGATCATCTTACAGGAGCTCCACAAGCTGCTCCCTGGTCTGCCGCAGCCAATCAGCATCAAGTGTCAGAAGTGGAGGTACTCCCAGGTGAGTCGTCACAGCTGAAAGTCCTGAGAAATTCCCCTGATCCTGAATTCCTTGAGTGAGGGGGAGTTTCATTTGTGGTGCCTCTCGTCCCTCCTGCAGGTGCTGACCTCGGTGCCGGACTGTCCGGGTCACATGACCGTCCTCAACCAGCCGCTGCTCATCTGCGGCGGTGACGCATTCAGTCACTCTAACTTCGATGGATGCGTGGAGTCTGCACTGAGCATGCTCAGTGTGCTGAAGGACTCGCTGTAACGATGCCGCCGTGACAGGAAGTCATCAAGGCTGTGGACAAGTTTCAGAGTCCAACAGGATGATCTGACTTGATACTGACTATCAGTAATCAATAGGAGTCATCAGTTAACGACCAGGATCAATACAGTAACAGTTTGATTAGAATTGAGATTATTTCAGGTTTTGCCTTTAAATAAACAAACTGATAAATTTCTGAATGGATGAATGTTTTTAAAATTTTAATGATTGGCTGTGTCCCGTGGAAATAACAGATGTCTTTCTTCTTTTGTGAGGTTTAACGTAAACCTGGCTCAACTGAGGTTTAAGTTGGACTTGATTTAAGAGAAGGATAACTTGACCTTGGTTTAGTTGAGGATCAACATAAACCTGGATTAACTAAGGTTGAAGTTCAACCTGGTTTAATAGAGGGCTGAGTTTGATCTTATGAAAACTTAATGTTGTTTTTGATTATTACAAACTGAAGAGATTCATTCATCATGTATGAAGTAAGGCAGTCCTGACAGACCAAGTCCTCACAGACTCACACCTGACAGATTGAGTCCTGACAGACTGAGTCCTGTGAATCTTTATAGTTCTGAGATTTAGTTTGAAGCTGTTGATGAATGTGAGTCAGATCTGCTGGTTTGTGGTTCCTCTGCTGCTTTTCACTTTCTTTGATCTTTTTATAGCAGCAGATAAGACAGAATTAGTTATGGTTCGGTGCCCACAAGGCTCAGTGTGTGTGTGTGTGTGTGTGTGTGAGTGACCTAATTTTCCCTGCCTGTTCTCCAGTCGTTTGGAGCGCGCTCAGTAGTGCTGCTACAGAGCATTGTGGAGGACTATTGTAGAGGCGATTATCATTTCTGCCAAGTCACTGATCGATCACACGCTTGGTGATGTAAAGCGTGTGTTTGAACACACACGTGTTGTGTTGTCTCTAATGTTCAGAGCAGAAAATGGGAGAGAGACAGGAAATGAAGCAATTCTGAATCCTTTCTTGCTGAAAATGTGTTCTGGGGCTTTGCTGTGTGAAAACCTGTCTTGGAGGAGTGAGTGTGATCTACTGATCCGAGTTGTAGTTCTTGAAATAATTTCACAACATCAGGGACAAGAACAGCTGTTTATAAATACTTTATTCACCTTTACAGTGTTTTTATTTCATTATAAAACAAGGAGGGACAGAATAAAAGAACGGGGTGTGGGCAGGGGGGAGTCAGTTTAACATGACATGTTTTCCATGGTGATACAGGCCCAGATTTCTGTAGAGTTTTCTGTTCGTTGACTGAGTGAAAACCAAAATCAATACCTGATAAACTAAAACCACCACAATCATCATAATGAACAGAAACATTGTGGACGCTGAGCTAAACCTGAAATTGGACGACACAACGATGCTCTGATGCTGCAGGGGAAACGACACTGGGGGATCAGAGCCGAGTACCAAACCACATCTGTAAGAAAGTCCGGTTAAGTTTGAACTGATTAACTGATCAATACTCATCAATACTGATTCCATTGGGACAATTTGGGGACAAAATATCAGGTTTGGTTTGTCAAACCAGTGTTTAAGGTCAGATTTCCCAGTTGGATCTTGGTCAACTCAAAATGGTGGAAATCCCAGAGAGGTGTGGTCATGATCGAGTTTACACGGCGAACGTTCCAACAGCTCAGCCAACACTGGTACGAAGACGCAGAGTTCCTCCAAACAGTGAAACATCGTGTGTGAAAATACAGCTAAGCAGCTGCACAAAGTTCTGTTAGAACGAAGTAACAGTCTGATTTTACATTTTTATCTGTCAGACTTACAACACAAGGCTCTGTACTGTAAGACACTGACAGCTGCTGTATTCCTGTCGTCTACACAGTTCATCTGGTGAGAATACTTTTCTCTGTGGAATGATAGCATTAGCTATAGCTTTAGTGTCAGGATACACGTATCCGTAAAGTCCGTGTTTTTGTTCTTGAAATAAACTTCAAAAATTAACAAGTCAAAAGGAGAGGGATTTTTTTTTTTTTCATCAATACTCGGCTGTGGTGACCATTTGTAAACACCAGAAGATCCAACTGGTATGGAAACCCTCTGTGGTATGGAAACCCTGTGGGTTGGAGTAAGTGTTCATTGTTACCGATTTCCAACATGTGCTTTATCTGCGCTCCTTTCTTTGACTGATGTTCCCCCTTGACCTTCTGACCCATAGATGTGATTGGTGCACTTGACTCTGAGATGCAGAGGAACTTTCGAGGACCTTCGAGAAGCAGGGAACTGCTGTCAGCTTCAAGTAAAGGTACGGTCACATGACGCCTTCGCCCCGCGAAGCCTTGCTCCGCCTCTTTTTCACCTCAACAAAAGCCAAACTGACAAAGTCAGGAATGAACTCCCTGCTTTGGTGCAATATTTTGCTTCCTCTGACAAACTCACAGGTCAGATTTCACCTTCCACCTTCATGCGAATGACACATGCAGTCAATAGAAAGACTGATACACTGACGGAGTGTCTGATACTAACAGACACTAACACTGACATCATGGGGCGGGTAGGTACCGCAGGGCTAATGTGACCGAACCTTAAGGCAAAACAAAGAAAGAACATGAACATAGACCAAGTTGTCAACTGCAAAACTAACAAACAGACCAACTAAAATAAAACGAGTCTGAGCTTCATTTTGGCAGGTTTGGTGATGAGATGTAAACAGAAAAGAGCTGAAGCATCGTCAGACAAAACGAACAAGCTCTGCGACTGAAGGACTGTGTAAACCTGGTAATGTTAATTCTGACTGTTGGAGTTAAAAGTTCATTCAGAGGGGAGTCTGGGTCGGTACAGGAACCATGAACAGGATCAATAATGACGTTTTCCTCAAGACCTGTTGAATAATTTCGGAAACAGAAAATGTCTCTGGACAAATTTTGTGAAATCTGAGTTCAGGAAAAATTCCTCTTCCTGAATCAACCCTGCATCTGTGAACTAACAAACCACTTCTCTCTGTCCAAATTTCCCAGGTGGATTTGACAGCTGAATGAGGACGTGTTGTCTACAACCAACCACTATAAAATGGTCACAAGAAAAAGATATGGAGCACCTGAAACAGAGACAAGGACAGCACCTGTCTGGCCTCAAACACCCAAAACCTGTTCAGTACACAACCAGCATTCAGAAGGAGGTAATAAACCTGTCACTTCCTGTAGAATCAACATGCAAATAGGTCGGGAAACAAAGTCCTGAAATGCCAGAAAAACTGAATCAAGCACTGATTCACAGCCATGTTGGTTTTAGACAGTTTGGCGACAGTTGCATGGTTGTGTTCTTTTATACTTTTACAAACACAAATCTGTTATTTAACTCTTTAGTTTCAAACCCTGAACCAATCAGCATCCTTAAGTTACCCATAACACCATTTATGTGCATCTCTTCTTTGTGTCTTTAATCAGCTTAATTCATCCCGAAAAATGTAAAACTGTGGCTTGTTCAAAAAATAGCCAGTAAAAATGGAAACAGCCTGAACTGTTTACACCTATTTCTGTGATAAATAAAATTTAGTCCAGGTTTTCTGAATCACACAACTTTGCATTTGTTAGTTGTGTTGTCTTGGAACATGTTCAGGTTTTAAGCTCCTCCACTGAGCGGGTCTACACACTGGTCATGTCTGAACAGGTTGATGACAGGAAGTGAGGCCAGTTCTGACAGCACCCAACAGGACTCAAAGCAGGAAGTGTGTTGCTTCTGTAAAATACCGGCAGCTACACAAACAGAGCCTGTGGACAGATTGCCACGCTGACCACAGAGCTGCTGAGCATCACAGGTCAAGATTGGATGAGCACTCGCTGCTAGTAGAGAGCACCACAGATGGACAACAGGCTCAGAATCAGCCCGGGCTGGGTCAGCTTAGCACCGAAAACCCGACACGATGGACCATATGGTGGACTGTGCGTTGGACTGGTTGGACTGGTTTGCTGGTAGCACAAAGCTGTGCTCCAGGTTGTGATCACACAGGAAGCAGTTTCAGCAGCACCAGGGTCTTTTTCTCTCCAGCTGTTTACAGTCTGATTAGCAAACTGAATGTCTCGATGCTAATTCTCAGATAAAGTACAGTTATGTTTTCGAGCCTCCAGTGCATCCTGTGTGATCAGGACCTTGACAAGGTCTACAGGGCTAACAACAGGAACTTGAAGTCCCAGCTCTGTCTTGGAACCACAACTAAGAAGAACAATCATTAACTACAGAACCAACCCAGGGCTGATGATCTGTCGTAGCACCAAATGTTAGGACGGAAATCAGGCATCAGGACTAAAACTTCTACCTACACCAGGTCTGGAGGCAGAAACTCTTTCAGATGACCAATAGGGAGGCTCTGACTGACCAGGTGCCAACTGGAATGGGCTGATATTCATTGCAGATGATGTTACAGGTGGTGTCTACATTTGATTTTGATTACAAAACCTGATTGTAACTTGGGTGAGGAAAGAAAACCTTTGCACAGCAGTTTCACTGTTGCTGGCTGCAATGACACTGTCACAGTCAGCAACAGTTCACAACTCCGTCCAACCCACACTGTGCTTGGAGTTAATTGTTGCACCTTCAGTCCAACTGTATCATGGTACTTCTGGTTAGTGTTTGCTGCAGAACACTGAATGTGCAGGACACATGAAGGTAAACATCCACAAAATAATAAGATAGCTCCAACGTTCAGTAAGAGCCCAAAGAACACAAACCAACCGGGCATTAGTTTTGGATTGTCCTGCTCTAATGAGATTAAATCTACGGTTTGAAAGAATCAGAGAATCCCTGATGTTCATTTGCTTCTGTACAATCCAGACGGAACAGGCTCGAACCTGCTGTAATGATGATGTGATCCTCAAACTGTTGTCATCCCTTGCGTTAAAGGTACAGTTCGCAAGAACTGAAGTACTTAAATGTCTCTACAAAGTGGTGAATAGAACAATTAATAGTCTACAGACAGAGTCATAATTATAGAGCACCACCCTCTTTGAACTGTCAGAAACCAGAGACACACAGAGGCTAAACCTTGTGACTCTCAACAACAGTGGTCACAAAACTGTGCACTAAAACCTTGGCAGCAAACGGCAGCTTTAGAGAATGACTGTATCTTTGAGCTCAACAGAAATCGGTACACACAAGCCTAACGGCCTTTTTTGGATGGACTAAGCTTTCCCCAAAAAATACATACAAAGCCAACTGTCCTTTAAAAGCCCCCCCCAAACACATCCCAGGCACATCCCAACTGAGCGCTCTGCTGTTGTTTGTATAAGGGTGGGTGAGCTGACGTAGGTGTTGAGCTTAAAAGCAGATCCAGCTGAAGGAATGGTTATTACGTGTGTAGCTTGTTTGTTTAGCTTAATGATTGATATAAGTCAGAGTATAACAAAAATATGTTTCCTGTAGGTGTAGGACAGAAGAGCTGAAGAGAAACTGGAGAACAATACAGAAAAGCCACAGGAGCGCGAGTTCACAGTAGGTTTGTACTGGATGTGGTTTTCAGCAGATGATTGACAGAACTGTAGCAGACTGTGAATAATCCAAGTTTCTCTTCTTCATTGTCACATTCAAACAACAGGTTGTCACTTCTCTTTGTGCGCCGATTCATCCCAAATGCGATCCAGTCCAGCTAAGACTGGTGCAACCTTGGTCTAGACCAGCAACAAGGCTAGTCCAGCTTGGTCTGAACATGACTCAGAGACAGAGAAAAATAAGGTACGTTTGGAGGTCTCTAAAGGTCTTTGGTGGGGGAATGTTCCAATCTAAGGAATAAAGAAATGGGAATAGCAAAAGATTACTGTGATGAAAGGGTGCCGCAATTTATCTGTCTACCCAAATGGGACTGGTCCAAACTGACTAAGACTTGCTGGTCCACACCGGCTCAGGCTGCCCCAGACTGGTCTCAACCTATTGAGAATGTATTGAGAAACATCTCAGGATGGTCCCAACCAGCTCAGATGGGTTCCAACTGACTCAAACTAGTCCACATCAGCTCAGACTGACTGATTCAAACCCACTCACCACAGTCCAGTCCAATATGCTCTTGAGGTGAAAAACCTCAACTTTCTAGTTTCCTGTTCCTGGTTTTTAAGTTTTGATGAGTGAGAAGAAGTGTCAAGGTAATCCGCAAAATTAATCATAACCAATCTCCTACTTTAAAAACAATCTGGGTTAGACAAAAAAGGAGCCTGATGGAAAACACCCCGAGGTGCCTGTGTAGTCCAGCATTTTTTTATACAGTTGTTTTTTAACCTGCTGGTTGGTTCCTCGCCGTGAGGTTTAAAAACATCAGTCGTCCATATGTCCGGCCAATATTCTCTTTTCATAACAGAAATATGCTGTCAATTCTGTCTAAAGTGGTACTTTTATCAAATCAGTCCTGGTTATGACTGATTACCTTCACTGTAAAACTGCTTTCAGTGGTCAGTGGTCTCAGTTTGGTTTCAGAGCCACTTCTGGAGGAAATGATGCAGATTTAGAGCAAGAAATTTGCCTAATTTTATATTAATAAACTAACAGATTTAATTTTGCTGAAATTCAAAGAGATCAGTACTGGCCTTTAAAAATTCATATGGACGCACGCTTGACAAGAAAATTAATAATTTAAAATAAACCATAGTTCTGCAGAAAAATAACCAAGTGTGAATTTGGGCTGAAGAAATGTAGGTTAGCACACAGAGAGAAGAGTCAACACTCTGACACAGCTTAACTGAAGACTGAGGAGGGCAGAGGTGAAAAGATAAAGATTGGTATGCATAAAGTTTCCTAAAACTGTTCAGGAAGGAAGGAAGGAAGTAAAGAAGGATGGAAGGACACAAGGGGACTGAGGATTCATCCAACAAACATCTTGGTGTAGTCACTAAAGAAGTCTACTTGTCTTTCAGTTTATATTCAAGTTTTACCCCTTTAATTTCGAAATTTTTCTGTCTGTCCATTCATCTGTCTCATTGTCCACTTGCTGTCCATTTTCCAGCCTTGCCCTGCCCACGTGTTTATCCCCACCTTCCTCACCTCCGACCGTCAACTCAAGCGATTGTCCAGGTGTGCACCAAGCAGGAGATTGGAGGAGGGGGTGGGGGGGTCTTATATTCTTATTTTCTGATCTGAGCTCTTTGATCCCAGAGTCCCACAGATCAGTTCTGGTCCATCGGTTATATTCCCCCCGTTAGCTAACCACACGCTAGTCTTAGTTTGGGGTTTCGTGAATGTATACATTTATATACTGTATATATACTGTGTATATATGTATGTATATATACATATATACACGCATATATATCTGTATGTTTGTGTGTGTATGTGTCAGACTTTTGTGATCTGATTGTGGTGGTCTTCTTCAAACGGCTCATTCTCTGGGTCTGAGTCCGTCGTGTCGGAGTAGCGGTAGTGATCTGGTTCGTTGTCGCTGACGTCCGGGGTCACAGAGGCCGAGGTGCTGCTGGCGTCGCAGTTCGCTCCTTCCTCTACTGTCTTCGTAAAAAACAGTTTCACCTGAGGCAGACAAGGAAAGCAGAGCGTGAGAAGCTAGAGACGCACAAATGTGGAGCTTTGAGGCCGAGAACCCGTGGAACCCAGTAAGCACAGTCTGCTGCTGGTACTACAAACTGGATGGTTTAATGAGGTCTTTGGACCGGTCCAGCCCCTGGTGCAGTCACATTTGTAAAAAGCACATTAAAAAACATTGTTTGCTTCTCTTGATTTAGAGTGATGCTGAAAATGAAACCAACAAGAACATTTTACCTTGAAGTTCGGGGAGAAGTTCCTGTTGGCCTTGTCTTTGTTGGCTTTGTCCAGGTCGTTCTTGATCAGAGTAAGAACCAAGTAGTCTCTGTCGTTGCTTTCTCCTCCCGTCATCATTGGCGTCATCGTCCCCAGGTTCTGATGTGTTCTGTCGGTCGGTTCCCGCAGTGTCCCGGCGCTGCCATTCTCCAGCTTTTCTGGGTTCTCCTCTGGCCCCGGGATGAAGAAGGTGTTGACCCAGAAGTGAAACATCTTTTCCTGGCACAACAGGAGAAGAGGAAACTGAGGAAACTGGTCCAGCTGTCTGCACTGTAAAGAAACCCGTCTGTCGAGCTGGTTCTGCTGGATCTGAGTCACTTGTCTAAGACTGCAAAGGTTGCCTAGACTCATCTGTGACGGGCTCAGGGCCCTTCACTTGTTGCACAATTTACTGTTATAGATTTTATTTTAAATTGATTGATTTTACTTTTCTGACAATTAATTACACAAACAACCAGAGTGAAAATGTTTACATTTTTTGCTCTTGTACTAAAAATGAAAAACAAAAATCTCTCATTTCCACAAGAACTCTTCAGGTCACAGCGCTCGACAGACCAACAACCAAATCCTGAAGGTGAAGAAACTGTCCTAAGACCTGTGCCATCAAGCTGTGAAGGCAAAGATGTGGATGAGTGATTCCAAACCAGAACAGGTCCTCCAACCAAACTCAGTAAGTGGACAAGAGGGACCTTAGGTAGGAAACTCATCCTAGATGACTCACCCAAAACGACTTAGGTAAGATGTCTTATTTAAGACAACCTCCCCAAGACAATACAGGACAATTTACAGGTGTTTAACTTATTTATGACAAACCCAAGCAACCAGGAATCTTCCCACAGCTGATCATCCAACCAAACACGGTAACCAGGCGAGACCTCGGGCAGAGACGTGACCAAGAAGACTGACCCAAAACAACATACCCAGCATAACCTATTTAACATTTCATACACAAGACAACTTATTTCAGACAACATACGCTAGATGACCTACACCAGACAGCACACTACACAACACGATCCAAGACACCCTACTCAAGACGGCTGATGCATGACGACTTATTTAAGATGAAATATTTAGGCAAGATAAGAAGACACACACAAGATGTTGAAACCAAGATGATTTGTTGGTGTAATTGTTGCTCTTAGTCAGTTTTCACTCAGCCATTTTGGGTCACTGTGTGGAATTAATTCCCAGAAAGTACAGTTAAAGGATCCATTTCAAATTAAATCTGAGGAGTCAATGTCATAAAAAGATGTCTGTGAAGGTTCTCAGTCATCCAGCTCACGAAGGAAACTGGAGCTGCCTGAGTATCCTGAAAACATTCGTCCTAACTGACTGGTGTGGAATCCTTATTATGAGGTCTTCAACACCTTGAAGGACATTGAGGTCGACAGCAGGGTGGGACAAGGACTCACACGTGACCTCAATGACCCCCAAGTCCAGTTACCCTCACATAGCTTTTAGAAATGTCATAACAACATTTGCAACAACATTTTGCACTTGTTTACATCAACTTTGAAAAGTAATCATCAGCCGTGACGACTCCTCACCTTCTTCATCATCTTGTTCTGCTTATGGAAGAACTCCACCTTGATGTCCCCGCAGACAGGAAGTGGCTGCGGGAACTCAAACAGCATCAGTTTGTCTTCCCTCCGGGTGTGGGCCGGGTTCGACGTGTGAATCTTCACCTTCAGCTGGTACACCACGAACTGAGGGTCTGCACCGAGAGCATGACAGCACAAGTTATTTCATTTCTGAGGACTCAGTTTGTGATTTTGCTCCTGCAGAGACGCTCAGACTTACTGCAGGTGCCTCCGGTGAACATGGGGATGGTCTCAAACAGCATCTTATGGAAGAGCAGAGCCACAGGTTTGTACTGCAGCTGGTTCCTCAACAGGAAACTGTAGTAGACGACATAACGTCGCTGACTGGGGATGGTCACGCCCTGAACACACATACATACACACACACACACACACACACACACACACACACACACACCACATAATTATAAGTCATTCCAGTGCCAGTAAGCATTTTCAAATAGCTTCAAACATGCTTCTACTTTTCATGTTATTTTGTTATCTTAGAGTAGCTCATCCTTCAGTGTGTGAAGTACTCAGAACCTGTCAACTGTGGGTTTACAGCCTCTGGTCTCTGAGTCCAGTCTGTGAATCACGTTCCGCCCAAAAACCACTGCTAATTTAATTAGTACAGTAACAGAGTCCTGAGCTCAGGTCAGGTAACAGGTGCCGACCCAATCAAAAGGTAACCACTGACCACACTATCTTCTTTATTTTGTCCTTAATTTCTTCCCTACCTCCTTCTTTCCTTCATTTGTCCGTCCCTCGTTTAGACATTTCTTCCTTCCGCTCTTCTCTTCCTTTTCTACTTTTTTCCATTCTGTCCCAACCTTCTTCCCTCTCTTCCTTGTTTCTGTTCTTCCATTTTCTTCTAGTCTAATGTCTTTTTATTTCATTTTCTGTCCTGAGCCGGTCCTCAGGTTGGTATCAGGACTGATCTGGGCATATTTGACTGGATCGTATCGGTGACTGTCTTTGCTAAGGTACGACTCAAAGCCTCTCTCCTTTCGTATCACAGCCGAGCGCAGAAAACCTGCAGGCAGCAGCTTCTCGTGGTTAGAAGGACAAACGTCTCCAGCAGAAGGTCAGATCCCGTCACTGGTTAAAGTTCAGTCAGTGTCTGTTTGCAGTTTGTGTGTCTGAACGTGGCCAAAGATCATTTATGAGTGAAGAGGCTTCACTCTGTAACATCACTGTAAAGTCCCAGTGTTTCTGTGGTTCAACAACGTCAGCAGAGTGAGACGTCTTCTCTAACAAACCGTCAGATCAATAATTCAATCTGATCAGCTTTATACTCCTAAATCAGGATTTGAATCTCGTAAGAAACAAGGTGAATGAGATGAAGTCATTTCAGTGTGACAGATTTAATCAACATTTAGAGAATTAGAAGTATCCGATCAGACTGTGGATCAGCAGATAACCAATATTAATTGATCAGGATGCCCCTACCTCTTTTACTACCTGAGCATTATGAATCTCTTACTAACCAAAAGCTAATGACAGGTACAACAGATGACAACCAGAGGTTTAACCAACCAATTAGGCTGCAGTCCAGTATCTTAAACTGGTTAGTTAAACAGGCTGCAACTAACATATCACGATACAGGTTTTAGATCACGTCATCCAGTCCTCTTCCAGTTTTATCCTTAGGGTTAATCTGACATTCGTTCTCTGGCAGATCAGCCGTTTTGGTATCATAACCAGCTGACACAGTAGAGGTACCGTGAAACCTGCATTAAACGTTAGCAGTGGTGTCGTTACCTTCTTGTCGTGGGTGCGGACCTCTCCGTAGAACTCCAGAGCCTCCTGAGCCTCTTGAAACTTGCCTCGGTGCAGCAGGTAGGCGCAGATCATGACGCCGGTGCGGCCTTTTCCCGCCTTGCAGTGGATGGCTGCGACATGCTGCTCGTCCTCACTCAGCCACTGATCCAGGTCCTCGCAGAATGGCTTTATCAGCTCCAGCTGAGGGGGGTTATGGTCCTCGAACGGATACTGAGCGACTGAAAGACACAGAAACGGCCGATCAGGTACGTCCTTTATTTCCTGACCATGTTTCCCTGACCTCAGATTAAAAAGGCTGCTCCTTCAGTTTCATCAGCAAATCTCACCTTGACAGTTGAACTTTGACGTGTCGTAATGTCGCTCTGCACATCTGTGGACAGAGACAGATGTTAAAGGACCAGTGTGTAGGGTTTAGGGGGATCTACTGGCAAAAATGAAATACACACACTGGTCTTTTAAGACATTTATTGTAGTAACAGCAGAAACTAAAGTCCTCGAAATATTTTAAAGTGAGACCATCTTTAGCCAAACACTAATTTCCTTTCTGCCTCTATGAGAGAGAAACTGCTGCAGGTTTACTTTAACAGTGTATCTGTACTTCTCACAATCAATCTGACGCCTGAATTCAAATAACATAAGTAAAACCACACTGAACAGACAGTACTTACAGATTGTAGATCTTGTAGTGATTCTTGTGCTTTGAATCTAAAAACCTGGCACAGAGACAAAGGTTCAGTCTTTAAATTATCTTTTAGTCTACAGTTAATGTCTTAAAATCGCATTCTGCCTTTAAAAGTCCTACTGAAGTAGATTTACATCAGACAAAACTCTTCATTTGTAAAACAGAAGCTTTTTTTACACGCATAAATATATATATGTATATGTGTATATATATATTTTTTTTTTTAACCAGCTGTAACTATAAAACAGTTTTCATGTTTTAACTCATTAACTACAAATCAATAAAGCATCGCTTTGTAATGCCCTTATCTATCTATTCTGTATAACCTATAGGTAAACATGTAATGACTGGTTTATTTGTATGATCAGAATATAACATTATAATATATAAAATTACTTTTGACTGCTATATGAAATTATTCTGAAAATGATTAGCAGGAAGAGTGAAAGATTGGTAGTTAATGGGTTAAAACATTTAAATCCCAAAGGTCAAAGGTCATGCTGAGCACTGTCTTACCGAACAACATCATCAATGTTGTTTCTATAGACTCCCTCCAGTCGCTCCGCGGGGAAACCCATCGCTATGATGTTTGGATAAATATCTGATCGCTCTGTTAAGGATCAATAAACAGAGCATTCTGTTGCTTCAGGCCGACCCCGTGTTTACAACTCAGCCTGTTCCAGTCTGACTCACTCAGACACGACGACACCGGGTCTGAATATGAGTTAACGTTTACTAACTCCAGGTAAGGTAGGGTTAACTTCTCCTCCGTGAGAGTTAAAGTTCAGACTGATCTTGCTCTCATGCCTGTGCAGCAGGTTAGCTTAGCATAAAGACCACAGACCCTACCATACACCAGGCCGTCCAACAGCTGATTCACAGACGTCACAGAAACTGAGATGAGATGCTTCTCACCATTTCTGGTACTTTACAGGTTAAACGATCAAAAAAAATCATTCGCAGATGAATCAGTACTGACAGTAATCCTCCGCTGCATTTCATCGTTTACCTTTTTTTACTTTCATGTAACGTCACACATCATCCAACTCTGAACAGCTGGTTCTGAAAACCATTTAATCCTCGGAGTCAGTGTTCCAGATTAAGTGGATCAGTGGTCAGTGAAGTGGATCTGTTTGGGTTTTGAAATGTCTTCATTTTGGACCCTGAGAAACTGAGACGGACATTTTCCACAGCTTCCTGATATTTACAGATTAAATGATTCGTCGACGTCTTAAAAATATCAACATGACGTCAGACTGGTCTCTGATGTGTTGCAGTGGGAACTCTTTCACGCTTTTTGAAAGTCAAACTGCAGATGAACTGACAGTGAATATAATGCTTAGTTGCAGCCATGTTTTAAAGACAGGTTCAGATTTTAAAATGTGTTCTTGTGTATTGTATGTGTATTTTTTCATCCAGATGTGACAAGAGTCTGTGAGGACTGTAGCAACACCGTCAGACCAGCAGGACGTGGTCTGGGTTTTTAAAAACATCCACAGGTTTTTATTTTTCAGAAAGCCACAGCCAAAGTTCTGTGACTTGAGCTAGAGCTGCACCGACTATCTGATCAACTGATTTGTCCGACAGAAAATGAATCGAGACATGTTGTCATCTTAGGCTTAAACAAATCACCTGCTAGAATTATGATGGACATTCTTCATGTTTTCAGAAGTTTTAGACCAAAGGTTAACGGAGGAAGTGATCAGTGGATTAAAGCAATAGTCCTCTGTTGTTGCTGTAGACCAGAACACGCATCTGAGATCTGAGTTTACAGTAAGACCTCTGGGCCTCGAGCTATTGCTCAGTGACAATGCGCTGAGGTGAAAGCTGAGCTGCGTCTGGATGCAGCTGTGTCAGTCACTGTGTCACTGTGTCACCTTGTCTATAACTGAGGATCCTGGAGGAACTGTCAGAGCGGCACCGCATGTTAAAAATCCTTCTGGGCTTTCAAACTAAACCATGTATTTATTTTCTGTGAAACTGATGCTTCGCTCTCCCATGTGATGGTGACAGATGAAAAACTGTGGCTGGCTGAGTAACAGAAATTGATAATCAATTTGTCATTTTTAAGTTAAAGTGGTAAAAATTCACTGGTAGCAGCGTCTCAGATGGGATTAGTTACTGGTTTTCTGAGTCTTCCACATTTTAAGATGTTAACTTTACAGAATCTTCACTCTTCAAAGATATTTTTAAAAAAATAATATATATATATGTATAAATTAACAAATTAACGTGTTAATGTTTTATTTGTGTTTTATTAAAAAAAAAAAAAAAAGAACGAACGCGTCATTTCCAGCATCCCGGACAGGAAATAGTCTCAGTTTGAGAAACATGTTACGGTTATGATTTCATGTTGCAGCTGAGTCTGTTTCTAACTCAGTGATATGTATTAATGTTGCTGTATGTCGGGTGTATGTGGGGATTCAATAATCCCGGACTGTTAATGTGTCTTTGACTTTAAAACGGGGCGTCATGGTTTACAGTTTTATTCATAATCAGTGTTCAGGTGTCGTTTTCAGGTGTGCCTGTTCGCTGCCCGTCTGTGCAGACTGCTGCTGATGCAACGACACTGTCACCACCGTTAGCTTAGCCTTTTAGCAACTATTCAGAGAAAGCGCATAAAATCAACTCTCAGCCAAATTAAGAGTCTCTTCTGTCGAGCCTCGTAAAGCGTCCTGTTCAGAACTGATCCAAAACCTCTGGATGCCGTTGTCGTTACAGAAAGACTGGAGATGAACGCATCACAACGCTTCCCAGCCCGATTGAACCTCATTCTCCTGCAGGCAATCGACCGCAATTCGAACTCCGTTTAAAAAACTCCCAATTTAAGACAAACTCGCAAACATGCGCACACACGTGCACGTTAAACGGGGAGCATTTACTAACTGTGAGAAACAGCTAACATTTGCCAAACACTGTCCCATAACGAGCATTTTATAACATTTTATAGCATTTATTAACGCATACTGCGGCCGTTAACGTCTCAGTTTCGGTCCAGGAGCCCCAAGTCGTTCCCAACACTGATTTTTCTAACGTTGCTTTGACTGTTTAACTGTTCCATTCACGCCGATATGAAGAGTAGCTCTATCTACCATGAAGTCTTGTTTAATGTGAGCAGCCTGTTATACGACATGCACAGCATAATTAAATTGACACTTTTTGAATGTAGTGTTGCATTACATTTGAGAGCGAAGCAGCTAGCGGACCAAGCTAAACCAAACCCCGTTAACTGACAGTAAAAGGATACAAGTCAGGTCCAAGTCGAAGCCGTCCTCCTGGTATCGTCTTTTATTTCTGCTCACCATTTCCCTGATTAAGGAAATCGCAGCCATTATCGGTGTATCCGTTCAGTATGTACAAGTAGGAGAAAGTACAGAGAGACTGCCTGTGTTTCTCCGTCCCCGCTCCGGAGCCTCCGCTGCCTGGTTACCGGGATGGAAAGCTAACTGGGACGCCTAGCCCGGAGATAGCTAGCCACCAGCTCCGCGACCTCCGAAATTAAAAATTTTTATAAATCCTTCTTGATGAACAATAACGACAAACAAGGTTCTAACGGATAAAACACGACCCCATTATACGGCCTCCTGGGGTGCCACCCTGTGAGCTCCGATGCAGCCAAAAGCTAGCCGGCCTGCTAGTAGACGGGCAGCCCGGCCGTCGGTGCTGTTTTCTGGGTCAGAACAAGGGGGCGTCGGGGCCTCCTCCCTGCTCCCTGTGCGGGCCCGGGTTTCCAGGTCCCCCGCCCGGGGACAAAACCATCCGCCGCTCGATGATCAATGAAAATCCAGGCCTCCGGATGGATCCAGTCGGACTGTTCCCGGCCTCGGTGAGCAGCAGAGACGCCGTGATTGAACGCAGACAGGCGGAGAGAAAATCTCTCCGAGCGGTCTCTGACCGGAGGAAGAGACGGGGACCGACACACCGAGTCACAGTAGAGTCAAAGCAGACTCAAAGCAGGGTCAGAACACATCCACTCTCTGCCTTCAAAATAAGTGTATGAACATTTACAGGTTTAATTTGCCTTGCTGTGGCTCTTTCTCCTGAGTTTGAGGAAGCTCAGTTCATACATCCTAATCTAAAAAATTGTCGGATAGCATTTTAAAAAGTGACTGTTTCTTCATGATGAATCCCATCTGATGAAGATTAACAGATGTAATCTCAGGAAAGTAATTTGTGTGCAGAATTTCTGCAATTTAAAAATGTATTTACTTGTTTTATTGAATACTGTGCAATATACTGTCAAAGATCAAATACTTACTACTTTTACTTGATTTTTATTGTTAATGTCTTTAATTAATTTTACCTCAGTATTTTTAAAATCCTGTCTACAGCCATGAATGAATGTAAGTCTGATCATTCAGTGTAAAAAACACAAAGTTCACCTCGTACCTCGTATCAAGGACGAACTGAGCTTTTATTTTCTAAAACTCTCCGCTTCCTGCCATTGCATCACTGTGTCTGACTTGACGATGCTAGTTGTTAGCAGCTAACTGGGCTTCCTGAATCACACACGTCCTGTCAGCACACTGGGTTGCCAGGTTCCTTTCAGTTATCCTCCCATTCAAAACCTACATTGTAAAACCCCCAAAAGAACATCAGCGGAAATAATTCACAACCTGGCAACCGGCAGGGTCCCACTGACATTACGTAACCAGCCCTGCGGCCACAGCGAGGGCTTCGGTTTTATTTTATAATGCATTTGAATTTCAATATTTTTAGTTTTTATGTGTTTTTTAAAATATATTTTTATCTGCTGGTAACGCACCGAGACCTTTAAACACATCGTTAGTTCAGAACTCCACCTGGTGTTAATGCAAACACTGAATTTGAAGAGACGTGGTGATGATGAGGATGAAGACTGCATGAAACTGTAAATGTTTTAATGTAACCTTGAATTCAGACAGTTATTCGTTGTGTTACAGCGCCACCTGTAGGATTGATGTGGAACAGAAACATTCACATTTCTGAATTTATTGTTTGCTTCGTGTTATTTGCTCTTTACTCCGGCACTGCAGATGGCGGAAGTGAGTCCGAAATCGGTAGAGGAAGAAGAAGAAGAAGAAGAAACCGACACTCCGCATCAGCACCACAGAAGAAGAAGCCGGAGAAGTGTGCTGCCTGACTGACCGGAGGAGGTAAGAGTTTGTCACGTTTTACCGGACAAACGAGGAGTTTCTGTTGTTTTCTTCTCGCGTTTCTAACGAAGCTGTTGGAGTTCCGCGGTGTGTTACCGCCAGTCATATGTATTAGTTTATCCGGCGTGGAGCCACTCTGCCACCGCGGGAGAGAGCCAGAAGGTCAAGCTAATGCTAAAGTTAGCAGCCTGCACAGTCCTTTCGGTTTTATAATGCTGATATCGGAGGGTCCCAAAGTGTGGTACGAGGACCTGCAGGGGGCCAGGAGTCTAGCATGATAAATAAAGAGCAGTTCACTTGTATCAGCAGCGGTTCCGGTGTGTGTCGAAATCAGACATTAAAAAACGTCCTGTCAGACCCCGTTTAAAAATATGACAACTTAACATTTCATCGCCTCGTTTTAAAAACACGAAGCTGTCAGAGTGTGACCGAGGATCCGAAACCATCCAACAGAAGCTGCTTTTTAATTCGACCGTCTTAAAAATGAAAATTTCAGTTTCTTGTATCCACGAAAGTGAAACACCTGTGAGTGTGGAATGTAATAAGAACGTCTCGTCATGTAAAGATCTGAAAATAAAGGAAGAACTGAAAAAGGAGCCGCTTTTCAATCCGGTTTGAATCTAAACTAAATCAGAGAGTCATCAAGGGAAGGTGTCTCCAAACTCCACTTCAAAATTTGAAATGGAGAAAGTGCTAATCTTTCTTGTGCTAGTTCTTGTTAGACAGAGAAAGCCGTTGAAACATAACTGGAGATTAGAGACAATTTACCAGGAGCTGCTTTCTGATCTGATTTGGTTCCAAAGTGATGAGCCGTTCAGTTTCCTGTTCCAGTGACAGAGGGAATTCCCGCCAATCTCCCTTTAAAAACTGGACAATTTACCGTGTCCTGTGCTTTGTTCCTCCACATAAACTAAATTCAAAAACTAAAAACATGGTGATGAGCTGTGGGAACGAACTCAGACTGTCTGCTTTGTAGGACTGAAATGAACATTTATTTAAAATCAGTTCATTTACCTCATTTAACACTAAAAATGTAATTCTGTAGTTAACACTTTCTCTTAATCAAGGTTATGAGCTGCTTTAAATGATAAGTGTCTGAAGTAAAGAGTGAAGTTCATCTTAGTTTTCCAGACTGCAGTGTCTTCATTAGTCTGACCTAATGAAACTGATTATGTTGTACTTCACTATAAACTAAGTGACTGTATAGAAACTTGTTGTTGTTTGTGTTGTTGTCTGCAGCCCTGTGTGTATTTCCTGTCCTCGCTAACCCTGACGATGGTGTTGAGGGAAGTCCCAGCTGAAAACATCGCCCGTCCTCTAGGCAGGAATGAGGTCATCGGCCTCCTCTTCCGCCTCACCATATTTGGTGCTGTCACCTACTTCACCATCAAGTGGATGGTGGATGCCATCGACCCCACTAGGAAGCAGAAGGTGGAGGCTCAGAAACAGGTGAGACAGGTGGGGGGAGTCCTCAGTCATGTGGTACAGGTGACCTCTGCTCTTTGTGATCCAGTCACAACGGTTCCTACACATGTTTCTTCACCTTCTCAAGGTTGTTGACCTTTAAGTCCTTTACAATAAATACATTGAAATTAAGACGTGAAGATGGAAAAACAAACAACAAGACCCACAATTATTTATCAGGTCACGAGTTCACTGACATTGATATCTCAGTTCTGGATATATCAATTCCTTGATACGCAGGTGAAATTAGATCAGTGGTCAAAAATTTCCACCTGCTGATGAATCTGACTCTGATCTTCTCTCTTTCAGGCAGAGAAGTTAATGCGTCAGATCGGAGTTAAAAACGTGAAGCTGTCAGAGTATGAGATGAGCATCGCAGCTCACCTGGTCGACCCGCTCAGCATGCAGGTAAGTCCTCTTTACAAATGCTAATGATATCGCACAAGAGACCATGACTTTCTACCTCTGTGTGTGTGCGTGTGTGTGTATTAAAATGTGCTGCTATAAATAACAAACCTCTCACTGTGTGTAGATCACCTGGAGAGATATCGCAGGTCTGGACGAGGTGATCACAGAGTTAAAGGAGACGGTGATCTTACCTGTTCAGAAGAGACACCTGTTCCAGGGATCCAGACTGCTGCAGCCCCCTAAAGGTCAGAAACACAGAGGCACTGATGATGTGGAAGTTTAAACAGAGGTACGAGAAGAAGAAGAAGAACAACAACAACAGAGAAAGAAGAAGAACAGAGAAAACATGATGAGAGAATGGAGAGAAGTAAAGGAATAAAGGAGAGAAAGAAAGAATAGAAGAGAGCTAAGGAAGAAGAAAAGGAAAGGAAAGGAGCAAAGAAGGACGCCAGGAAAGATATGAAAAAGAGTACAAAAGTAAGAGGAAGGAAAGAAAGAGAGTAAGAAGTGATGAGGGAGAAAGGATAGATCAGATAAAGTTAGCACTGAGGAAAGGAGGGAATGAAGGAAACAAGGGAGGAATACAAGAAGGGAGGGCATAAAAAGCAGTGAGGTAGGAGGGATGGACAGAGTGAAGGAAGTAAAAGGGGAGGAAGTGATGGAATGCAGGGACATTGGAACACGACAGTGTACTGAGTACAGGCCGTAATACTCATCCTGTCGTCATGGTAACAGGTGTGTTGCTGTACGGGCCCCCTGGCTGCGGTAAAACTCTGATTGCCAAGGCAACGGCCAAGGAGGCGGGGTTTCGTTTCATCAACCTGCAGCCGAGCACGCTGACGGACAAGTGGTACGGAGAGTCCCAGAAACTGGCTGCTGCTGTGTTCTCATTGGCTGTTAAACTGCAGCCTTCAATCATCTTCATCGACGAGATAGGTGCAGTATTAATATACACACTGAATATACACACACACACACACACAAAAATGAAGTTTGTACAGCAAATCAAAGAGGAAAGAAAGAAAACCTTTTTCCTCTAAAAACACATTTTTAATCTGATAAAGTGAAAACAAAGTTTATCTGGTTGTATGTTAATGAGGGGGTGTGGCCTGAGCGACCTCAGGTGTGTGGTTCAGTACCTGCCTCTGAGCAGCAGGTGTCTGTGTGTCGATGTGTGCGTTGTATTAGACTCATTCCTGAGGAGTCGCTCCAGCTCGGACCACGAAGCCACAGCCATGATGAAAGCCCAGTTCATGAGTCTGTGGGACGGACTGGACACCGACCACCACTGCCAGGTACAAAAATATCTCCACGGCCGTCGGGTTGTTCTGGTTTTCTGTGTCCAGGTTTTCAGGTGTCTGTCTCAGATCAGGTTGGAGACCTCGGTGAGACCAGGTTAAAAGTACAAATTGAGGCAAACAACTGAAACACCAAACCGTTACCAGTGTTTTAGAAAAGTAGGGCGATCCTTCTTTTCAAAGCTCAGTATTAACCTGTTCATTTGGATCAGTGGGTGTGAGGCAGTTAAAGCCTGAACAAAGACAAGACATGAAGAATAAGGACAAAAGTTTAATAATTAGTGTGTTATGATAATGACTGAGATTCTTTCTGTGTCAGGTGATTATAATGGGAGCCACGAACCGTCCTCAGGATCTGGACTCTGCTATTCTGAGGAGGATGCCCACCAGGTTCCACATCAACCAGCCGGTACGATTTATTTAAAATATTAATATCTGATCGAGACGACTTTACTGACCCAGATCAGGATCTGGAGTCAAAACAAAAAAACAAGCAGAAACACTGTTTTTTTTTTTTTCTTTGTGCAGAGTGTGAGGCAGAGAGAGCAGATCCTCAAACTCATCCTGGAGAACGAGAGTGTAAGTTCTCAGATTATAACCAATGAAAAACAACGTTTTCACTATGATTTCACATTTGTATGTTTTAACAGCCAGAGAAAACACACACACAGACTTGACTGGACCTGATTTGACTCTCCTCATTTGGTAAAATTCTATTTACTGTAAAAACAGAATACTGGAAAATTCAAAATGCTTGAAATACTCAGATGCTGGATGTGGTCAGGGGTCCAGGCCCGAGTTTAATGAGGCAACATAACACCTGAACTCCTCAGCACTTCTTCATACATCAGATCAGTGCAGGTGCTGCTGCAGGACCGACTGTCGGACTGTCTCTGACCTGGACGTTTTCCCGCTTCTGCTCAAATTACAGAAAAAACGGCCGGATCAGATTCTCCTGAAGGTTGACGCTCACACTGATTGATCAGTTTATTGGAATCCGATCACCTCTGTTTCTCCTCAGGTGGACTCGTCAGTTGACCTCATCGATATCGCCAAGGAAACGGATGGTTTCTCTGGAAGTGACCTCAGAGAGATGTGTCGCGACGCCGCGCTGCTTTGTGTCCGAGACTTCGTCCACTCTCAGAACGACAGGTACCGGACTGTTTAACAGTCGCAGGCACCGTGACATCACTGCATCTCAACCATTATAAACACAGTCATTCTTCACGTAGCTCTATGTAACCTATTAATTATTATGTGTTATCTATGACTGCTACTTTTTTTTATTATTATTATTATTTTTTCCTCATCAGTTTACACTCACATGGTGACAAAACCAAAAAAGAATTTACGAAATTTTTGCAGAAATGACTTTGACATGAGTATTCAGACCATTCAACATTACAAAATGTGAACAGAGTGAAGGGATCTGAGGACTTTCTGAAGGAAAACCTGGTTGACTTTATTGTCATTCAGATCTTGTCTCTAATTTATGGTAGACGCCTTAAATTTAGCAATTCAGTGGTAATATTGTGAAATTACTGATAGACAACCACCAGTATATGCCCGTTCAAGTAACTGTAATTTTCACGGTCATAAAAAACGTGGTAAAGTCTTAAACATAAAATAACACATCATCAGCGTACAGTGAGATTGTGTTTTCTTATTAACGACTGTCCTTAAATTCCAGTGCTATAACAGGACCGTCTACCTGTCTCTGTCTCTCTCAGTTTGTCAGAGGACTTCATTCGTCCGATCCTTCAGTCCGACCTTCAAAAGGCGATCACTAAGATGAAGAAGTCTAAACAGGCGGGTGGGCACAGTGCCCTGCTGCACGCCGCTCTGGACTGAACACAAATCCTCACACTTTGATCACATGATGACCTCACCTCAGCCTGCAGTTGCAGGTTTGATTCCCGACCCGTTGATCAGCTCAGCGTGTACATACTGACCCACTGTCTCTCGATGTGTTTAAATGTGTTCAACGTGCCACTGCTTTTTCTTTTTTTTGTTTTTATTTAAAAAATTTTATTGTGCCGCTGATGATCCTCTGACTTTCAGTCAAGAAAACGCTGGTTTGAGAATCATCAGATGACCCAGAAATGACAGACGGTTCATTTCTGTGCCTGAGAGTAAGAACGTAAAGATACAGTCAAGAAGCTCGAGTCTCTTGAGGTGACAGAATTCATCGTTACAGCTCGTCTTGCGCTTTGCTACTTGTTTCCACTGTAAATAAACGCAGTAGTAAAATTTCTTTTTAAAAATTAAATCAAACTTACGAGTCTCCTCATCATTGAACCAGATTACAGGACGGTGACTCCCAACCTTTCTGGGCTGTGACCACCTTAAGTGGGACAATGTCTTTTTGCAGCCCCTCATCTCTGCTTGAATCTGTCTGTCTGATGTTATTCCATGTTTTTCATAGTGTCTTTTTTCTGATCATGTAAGTCTTCAAAAACACTGCACACACAAATCATTTTGATCTACACCTGCAGGCAGGTATACTGGGGTCTAAGCACATGACATGAACAACAAAAGCCGCACAGTTACTGGGTATAATGTTTCGCTGGGAGTGGCTTTTAAAGGAAAAGTTAGTCGTTTCTCCATAATTTTCCTGTTGTCATTAAATCTCATGTTTGGATTCAAACCCTCAGTGTGTTCGTCCGTCTCTCAGCACCTTCCCTCCTCTGATGATGGTGGTTTGGGTCTGAACATGAGATTTACTGACAAGAACAAAAACACAATATTCTCAGTTGTATCTGAAGTTTTGTCATTTTGATTTTTCAAAATTGGAGAAAAAAGAAAAGGTAAAAACAAGTAAACACTGAGAATTTTAAATTCAAGCATAAATCACAGACACTGAAAAACTACAGACACAGGTTGGAATAAGATTACATATGAATAATGAAGATGATAGGTAAAATCATTTTACAAGTTTAACTGAGTATTTATTGTGTATAAATGAAGAAATTTGTATTTCTGTTACTATAATAAGAACCAAATCATAAAGCCCTGAAACTGTTGTTGTTAATGCTGCTGTTATTAAATAATTGACTTATCTAAGTAATACTGTTAGTTCAATAATTAAAATGGGTTTTAAACAGAGTCAAATAATTTTGTAGACTAAAAGAAATTAGGTAATGTATTTTACCGACTGGAGGATGAAGGAAAAGTATGAAGCTTCATTTTAATTATTTAAATAATTATTATATATTGATGAATTCAGTCAATTTTTTTGACTCCCCTGCCTTTTCATAACTTTTCATTACCTGTTTGTTAGTTTTGGGACTCCACACCAAGTAATTTAATTAATTTTTTTTCCAGGAAATTATTTGGAAACACTTTATTTCACAAGTTTGTAATTTCCTAATATTATCTTGGAAATAGTTCTGTGATCTAATTATTGGGGAATGAAAATTATTATTCATTGTTTATTAGAAACGTTATAGTTTTTTCATCTTTATTAGTCAGTTTATTGTGATTGCAGTTCAGCAGAACTACTTTGCTTTACATTGGCTATTAGAATGAATTCAATGGAAAAACCATTTGAACTCTGTGTGTTTACAGTTCTTTCTGGAAATTGTTAGGAAATGTCTGACCCATAAATCTGTCATGTTTCTGAAATGTTTACACAGTAAAATAAAAACGCAAAGTCAGTTTGATGCAGAAAGAGAATCTAGTCCTGCAGTTTGTTTCAAACTTTTTCATGAAGCATCATTATCATTATTATAACCTTTTTGTTTTTATTCTGATGTTTGGATGTGTGGAAGTGAACCATGGTTTCTGTTTTGTGATGCACAGACGAGCTTCACTGTAGAAAACAGATGAATGATGAAATGGAAAAAGCAGCAAATATTCACATTTAACCAACTGAAGTAAAAGAGTGCAGTTTTTCCACTAGTTGTTTAATTTTTTACAGTGTAGTTATTCCCTGTTACGATGGAATAAACTTGTCAAAACATGAGTCTAAAATGTGATGATCGTGTGTTAATGTACCCATAGGACAGTGAGCACGTCTGACAGATTTAATATTGAGAAATTATTAGAAATATTTAATCAAACAATAATGAAAATGTACAAATAAGGGATCGTTTCAGATGATGATTCATTCAAGTTTATTCTTGTTTTTAATTTTAAAAAGTGTTAGTGTTATAGAATAATATATAAAGTTTTAAAAAAAAATTAAATTTATGTTGTGCAGCCTGACGAATTCAACTTTTTTTATGCTTTTACAGTTTTCCTTAAAAAAAAAAAAAGGACTTTAATCTCATGTTGCTACTTTTTCTTGAAGATTATTATTTTAATACCTCTTTCTAAGAATATTTAAACAATACTCTCAGAAACCCAGAGTAGAAAATATAAAAGTCGTATCCTGATATGTTTTAAGCATTTTGGAAATTCTTTGATTATTTTGTTTATAAAAGAAATACTGTAAAATTAAATTTTACCTGATAAACTCAAAGTGGAGGCAGGAGAAACTGTCCAACCGTGAAAAAGGTGTATTAAAGCTTTTAATTAGAAACATTTGGCATCTTTCAGGAATCATTCCACAGGAAATAAAAACAAGCAAATCAAATAAACAAACAGGCACAAAAGGCGTCTGAAACAACAGAAAAAACAATTCACCCTGAAGACACAAAAGTCAGTTTCAATCACCGCAGAACCTCCCGCAGACTAATCAAAGCCTTTAATGTGAAAATCGTCCCGCAGACTGATGGTAGAAGAAGCTCAGTGAATCTGCTGAAGATGTAAAAGAGGTCCAACAAATATAATCATCCAGTCACAATAAGTGTAAATCACATGATCATAAACATCTGAATAAATAAACATAAAGCTTCATGATCCTGAAAAAAACTCAATTTTCCCACGGACTCTGGTTCACAGCAGTGTACATGAAAAGATTAAAGGGTCACTTCACCAAAACCAAACACAAAAAGGTTTGGAAACTGACTGACTCAGACTTCGAGTCCTCTCAGACGAAGTTTCCATCCAAATGAAGCTGAACACCAAATTTCCACAAAACCTTCAAGACGTGAGTGAAGTATTGTGGGTTTCATCTTCACATCTGCTGCAGGGAAACACACTTGGTGAGTTTCATTGTCAGTTGGACTTAAATGAATCTTTTTTTTATAGCAGATTCTGGTCTTTATGTCTGAACTGGATTCTGTGGTTTTACTGGTTTTCGATGGAAACCTTTCATCTCTCAGAGTTCGGTGTTTGGTCCTCGGCCTCCGGTCCTCCCCTCGCACTCCCTGTGGAAGTCGCAGCCATCCAGCAGGTGGCGGTACGTGGCCCGGACGTCCCGGTACAGTGGTGCGTCCTCCAACTCCAGCCCCGGGAATCGAGCAGGAGACTCGTTGATGAGCAGCTGCAGCCGTGGGCCTCGTTGGCAGTCGTACAGGACAAAGAGCAGGTTGGCGGCGTACGGGACGATCCGGCTGGTTTGGAAACTTCTACCTGTAAAACACAACAGGAGAGAAAAACTGTTACAGAAAAAAAGCGTCTGAGGTGGTGCAGCAAACGACTGCTGAAACGATGGTTCACCTGGACCCAAACCCAGTTTCACACAGAGCCGATGAAAAAACAGGACGACGAGCAAACACAAGCTGCAGTACCGAGAGCGGCCACTACACCGAAATCACCTCACAGCCCAGACGGAACGTTACAAACCCACAGGTGTTATCTGACATCACATCTTGTCTCTGATTGGACATCAGGGTGGAGGCTTTGTACCATGCTGTGAGTGGTAGTTGTTGGCAGTGGGCGGAGTCTGGTCCTTATAGAGTCCCAGCAGGGAGAGGAGGGGGAGGAGCGTCTCGGCATGACCCACCAGGACGGAGGCCGGCTCAGGGGACGCCTCTGTGGACCTGACGGACACAAGACTTATTGAGTTCAATTCAAAACCCATTTCTGTCGTCCCTGGGTGACGTGATGACAATTTCACATGACACGTTTCCATCCACCTGTTTTTCTGCACGTTTTCAGTACAGAAATATAAACATACTTGAAGTGACGTCTCTAACCTGCGGGGTCGTCCGGCTTTGTCAAGTGTCCTGAAGACATGATGGAAAAGAGGACAGCTGGACAGACTGCTGATTGTGTGACCGTGAGCGCGCTTCCAGTACTGCTTCAGGTCCGACTTGTACTCCAGCACCTGCAGAGAGAAACGGCAGGTAAAATACACAAAGATCAGCTCTGATACACAAATGACACAAATCCATGGACACACTTTAAGTCCATTTATAATCACAAACATTTAAGACGTGGTTTGTGACACAGGACACTGTAGTTCATAAACAGATCTGAGAACATGCTGAAGTGTTTTATATTGTTCTTCATGATGTGTTTGTACAGCAGCTTCCACTGATGAGTGTCAGCAAGAGTCAGAGCTGGAAACAAGATTAATGTCCTGTTGACTGATCCATAGATGAATCAGCCCATGAGTGTGTGTACGTGATGTGTTGTGTGTATTTACTTTGGCATCGTTCTCATCAAACAGGAAACACCAGGGAGAGTGAAGAGATTTGATGGAGAGTTCGTAGGAACACAAGAAGAACGCTGCCTCAACCAGATCTACAGGAGACACAGAGGGACAAACTTCACTGATGCTGCTGACGTGTGAAGTTTAACACAACATCGTTCTTCTTGAGTTGGGTTTAGGGGGATAAGGGATGAATTGTGTGTGTGTGTGTCTCTGACCCGGTGTGAGGCGCTGGTGAGGAAGGCCCAGTCTTTCAGCCACCCTCCTCCTCACTCTGTCCATCTCGTCCCCTTGTTTGAACTTCTCCACCTCCAGCAGCGCCGTGCGGTTGTTCTCCACACCCTCCACGTAACCACGGCAGCGCTCGAAGAAACGCATCAGCTCGTCATCCACCTCGTGGCTGTACTCAACCTCTGCAGAAAGACGACAAAGTTTCCTACAATTCCCATAATGCCGGTGAGCAGCCTCCAGAGAAGGACGAGTAACGCGTTCGTCTGAACTGACTGTGACATGTGGATGGAGAGTGAGACTGCAAATATTGATTATCAATTAATCTGGCAAATATTTGTTTGACTAATCAATTCTTTTTGTCTGTAAAATGTTAAAAAGTGTAAAAATTCTTGATGTAACTTCCCGAGCCCCACATTCTGTTTACATCATGTAAACAAAGCAAATCCCCTGGAATCAACGTTTGTCTCTTCTAACAGAGACACCTGAGCGCACAGAGAACCACAGACAGACAGAAGGACACACGACATCAGAGACAATCAGAGACGTCACCAAAGTCAGCAACTCCCCAGACAGACCACTAAGCACAGCGAGCAAGTGAGATCACCTGCCCAGCATCCTGTTGGTCCTCCACGTGCCCCAGAAACCGCTCCAACCTGCTGAGGCCGGGTGTTTCAGCGATGCTCTGGCCCAGATGTCTGGTCCTAAAGATCCTGTCCTTGTTAAAGTGGCTCAAGTCTTTACACGTGCACATTTCTATCCCAGAGCTCATTTCATCTGACATCTGCTGTGAGTCTCACCGTGACACCCCCAGTGTTGCTGCAGCCCCTCCTGAAACGCCTCCACGCTGCTCACACAGCGATGCTTCGAGCTGGTCAGGAAACTGATCCTCCCCCTCTTCACGTTCTCCTCCGACAACAGAGACGGAAACAAGATGGACAGACGCCTCGCCAGCTGACGGAGGTCATCCCTACCCTTCATCACCAGCTGACCTGAGGACAAGGACATTTGATCAAACAAAAACCAACTGCATCCAGCTTAGTCACATTTTACAGGAATATTCTGAGGAATATTCTAGATTTAAGAGGAACATTTTGTCGATATTTTCAGAATTATATTTTCCACAAACATGTTCAGTTACATCTCAGCAGTTTGATATGAAACTCTTGGAGTAACATGCTGGGACTTGTTACACTGTTGTTACCAGAGTAACAGGAATATTTAAACAACATCCCAGGAACATTTCCAGGTGTTTTACAGGAATATTATTCTTGATATTTCCAGGAATCTTACCATAATTTACCTGAAGTATATTCGGACACAGAGCAGTGATGTTACCGGGATATTTTAGAGCTGTCTCAGCAGTTTAAGAGAAATGTTTCGATGAATATTCTCACCGTCCATGTCCTCGGTGTACCACATCTGCCAGTGGCTCTGGATGTCCTGCAGCCAGCTCGCGGAGCCTCCGGAAGCCTCTCTCCGGACCAGCTCGCTCAGCTTCTGGATCCTGCGGATGTTCTTCACGGTCGGGTAACGGCTGCCGTGCCTGACGACGGCGGTCAGGTGGACCGGGGAGCAGCGCTCCGTGGGCGGAGGTTTTAGGACGGACGCGTTGACGGAGGAGACGTCCCGCAGCAGGTGCGGGTTCACCTCCTCGTACCGGGTCTTGGTCCCGAAGTAAGCGGCGATGTGCGGGATGTCCGGGAGCGACAGAGAGGAGCAGGTCATGCGGGTCAGGAGCAGGCTGAGAGCCGCCACCAGCAAACCGTTTGTGGGCAGTAAAACGGAGAACATATCGGCGGGAACCGCAGGAAGATTCAACGGACTTCAACTTCTCTCCCGTCGCTTTTGTTTGCTTTGTTTATGTTCCGGGTTTAGCTGACCTTTGACCCCTCGGTCGCCCCGCCCGTCAATCGTCGACCAATGAGATTTCAGGAGTTTTTCTTTCAATAGACGATTTTCTTTCATTTAACCTTCAAACTAAAATGAAAAATAGTCCGGATACAAACACAGATACTATGCGAACACGGATTATTGGGTCGTTATGAAACATTGGTTTGACTTTATGTAACTTAAAAAAAAACACAAACTCTAACACGGCTTCCGTTTCATGTGATCAAAATATAAGCCGAAACAAAATGTGTTCCTTTTCTTCACTTTCAAAATAAGATTAGTTAACAAACGCTCCAATTCACCATTTCACAAGTTTTTTTTAACATCTTCGATTAAAAAAAATTATATATATACATATATATAATAGAGCCTGTGTTTTACAATGTAATTTCACTGTATAAATCAAGGAAAACTTTACAGCTTAAGTTTGTTCTTATTCATTTTGTCCTTATTCATTTTTATGATTTATTTTTTAAATTATTACCATAATATTTTTTTTATTATTCAGAATTGTATTCTGTGTAGCCTGGAAGTTATTGACATCTTCAAGAACAGAAACTGGAAGAAAGACTTTGGAAGGAACTTGAATGTGTATCTACAGTAAGCAAACTCTCTGTATATGTATGTTATGTTCAAAGGTCCATCAAGTTTTATCTCATGTAATTGAATGTATTTCATGTGAGTCATGAACATGTGCAGGCTGTGGAAACAAACGAAAAACCTTCATTCATTTCAATTGGAAATAAAACAGGACTCTTAATGTTCTGTTTGAGTTTATAAAAGCTCAACAGTTCTGGATCAACAGAGGGAAGTCTACAAATAAAGGTTGTAGAAGTTATTGGTGAGTCGATCAGAAGTATGCTGTGGGGTCACTCCCGTCACACATCTGGACATGGATGTGTGATGTGATTCCCGGATAAACATTCTGCATTGGCAGCATGATGCCGATCCTGTCCCCCTTTCTCACTGATCCAGTGGTTTGGTCCGGCCTGACGTAGAACAGCTTAAAACACAGACCTGCGCAGCAGACAACGCTGTCAATAACATGATCAGTGAGCCAACGAAAAAAAACTCTTAAGGACAGACTGTGATGAACCAACCCTCTCCTTTCAGGTTGATGCCACTGTTTATGGCAGCCTTCTCAGGGTCGGTGTAGACGGTGACTTCTCCGTGGAGAGTCACATCAAACGGAGCGTAGACGATCGAGCCGTCGCTGCACGCGATGTCCAAACCTCTGTGGTTCCTGTTTCCCCTTAAACCCAACAGACATCCAGCTGTTAACAGCTGCTTCACGGCCACTCAGGTGTTAACCAAAGGGTGCGACTAATAATCATTTTCATTATCCGTTTGTTGTTTCCCAATTAGTTTTAAAAATATAACTAATGAATCTAATGAGACATGTTCTGGTTTTGTCCAGAAAGTGCAAAAATATTCAGTTAACTGTGACAGAAAACACAGAAACAGACTCACGCCTGATATGATATATATCATTTATCACTGATAAATGTATCAGTGATAAATGATATATGCGTTACCGTCTGGCTCCGTAGTTGCCCTGTCCCCAGCCGTCTGAAGTCCTCCTTCTGTTCGCCGGGTTTCCACTACAGAGCTGACCAAACTTAACACCATCACACATACACAACACAGCTGGAGACACACACACACACACACACGCCAACACAGCTGGACACACACACACACACATATTTTCTAAGCATCTGAACTTTTATCATCTGTGTCACTGCTGTAGAAAGGAGTAAATACACTATTTGAACAATTCAATCATTTTATTTTCATGTTATTTCTTTTAAATCACAATTGAACTTTAACAACTGCAAAATGTTTAAATGGATTTTAAAATGAAAATTTCTGCAAAACTCCACTTTTATAGAAATTCACATTCACAGGTGACGAACACATGAATTCACAGTTCATGTGTTTTCTATGTGCATCGTATTAATTCATTCATAAAAATGCAAAGATCAGTGACAGTAAACAGGACTTGGTGGCATTTAGTGACTCCAGTGAAACTGTTGTTCATACAGAGTTAAGAAATAATCAATAAGCATGATCAAAAACAACAATCAGCAGCAGTTGATTCAGTTTCTCACCCAACAAAATGACGACACGTCTCATTTTCAGATCTGAAGGCCTGATCCAGATGGAGGTTCTCCTGCTCACACTGACGCTTCATTCAGACTCCACAGGTTTTAAAGAGGCTGAAGTTTTAACACAACAAAAAGTCCAGAGACTGTTCAACAACAGCAGGTCATCAGGGTTCAAATAAACAGTTTGTCTCTGTGTGTCAGGAGTTTTTACTGTTTCGCAACTGTGAAGATGAATAAAGTGTTAACTTCATTTTTATGTGAATATTTCTCTACAAACCTTCATGATTTTTATCCCTGAGCTCAAACAACATGTTGATGAATCTGCAGTTTATTTCATTAAACAAACTACCACTGTTCTAAACAGCAAACTTAAACAAATCTATACAAACAACATTTTGCAGCAGAACATCCTCAGGTTCTGGAAACATCTACAAAGATCTGACACAGTCACCAGTACAGATAAAAAAAAAAAAAAAAACCAATGAAATTTTAAAATTGAAAATAGTTTTCTCTCTCTATAGAATTTTATAAATGGATTTGTGATAAATGATGTTCTTCTCGTCCTGGCACGGAAGCAATTTTTAGGAGTAACTGAATGTCTAACTCTAGCCTCTGGCAGACTGAAGTCACCTGAGCACTTTTTAAATTACTGATACTTTAGTCTTTTTCACTGAACAACAAACACCAAAGACGTGAGAGGTTAAAGTTTGTCTAAACAGCTTAACACCCAGTCCCTGTGATGTCCTCAGTTCGTAATGAACAAAGTTGAGGCGTCACGTTGTCAGTTGAGCGTCAGTCCCTCGCTGACCGGCATGTTGATGTGGGCGGTCAGCAGCGGGGAGCTCTTCCCCTCATGCAGGACGAACACCTTAATGATGTCAGAGATGCCCTTGTCGCTGGTACACTCCACGAAGGTCTCGACTGGGTAGATGAGCCCGGGCACCAGCAGGGGTATCCTCATGTATGGGTTCCTCATCCGGTACAGACTCTCGTCGTACAGGAAGCTGATGGCCAGGTTCATGACTGGCCGACAGGCCGCCGTATTCTGGATGTTCAGGGTCAATTTGAAGGACGGACCCAGACCCTGGACCACAGCATTCATCTTAAGCGGCTCTTTGAGGCTGGAGGACATCGGCGTCAGGCTGGACTCCAGGGCCTTGACGTAGGCTTTGGCGGTGGCCAGTCGCAGGCGGCTCAGGTCCATCTGGAAGGCGCGGTGCATGGCGAGGCCGTTCTCCCGCTCCCTCAGTGTTTGGTCCACATACAACTTGGTCTTCTTGGGCACGTTGAGGCGGATGCTCTGGGACAGGGGGGGCCCAGGGGCGCTGTCCCTGTCCTCGAACACCGCTGTCCTTTTCAGGATCTTCACCATCAGGCCGCCTCCTTTGGTGGTCATGATCAGGGTCCCATCCTCGCGCCCATACCGGCCGAAACAGATGCTGGTGACCACGTCGGGCGTCTTGATGGTGCTCAACAGGTTCTTGTCCCGGTACAGCTGGACCTCACAGTTAGCCAGGCCCACCAGAACCGCCTGGAAACCCCGGGTGGGGAGGTCCATGGAAGCCATAGTGGTGATGGGAGCAGGGAGGACGGTTCTCCACAGCTTCTTCCCCTGAAGACACAACAACAGACAAACAGACAGTTCAGCTTTTCCTGTGATTTCTCTTTCTTTGGAAGTGGGAGTTGAATTTCTCCAGAATTATGTTGTAAATATAATTCTTTGCTGTGATTTATACATTTTGTTGTCTGTAGATTTGACAGTGAAAGATTTCAAGCTGGTTTTCTTTATATTTTGTCGAGACGTCCACGCAGCTCTCTGGTTCTGGTTTATATGAATCTGTGGTGTCTTGTAAGATGATGTGTGCTGGGTGTGGCTCTCAGTACATCACTTTAATCTGTTATTTGACTGTCATAACTTTTCAGATACACAAACAGGACTCAAACAGGACTTTTAGTTCCTGAGACTTTTGGACAAAAATGTTCTAATCCATCCCACCTGAGCTCCTGTCAAACGCCACCATCTTTGTCTTAGTAACTGAGCAGTAAACTCCAGCCCTCAGGACGTTTCTCTGTGGTGGTAGACACCAGACTTTGTTTGTCATCACGAACCTACGGTCCTTCATCATGTGATCTGACAGACAGCGTTTACCTTCTGCGTGAAGCCCTGCAGACTCTCGTCGGTGCAGCCGACAACCACGTTCTTCCCGACTCTCACCAAACCCACCGGGTGTGACGACAGCTCGATGCAGTACTTTGGTTTGTCCGACTCCCTGAGGAGAAATTCAACTATCATAAGTAATTTTTTAAAATCAGCTCCACGAGATCAATACGAGTCAGTAACATTCGGAGTGTGATGATGTTCAGGAATAATTTCAGAGCCTGTATCAGCAGTCGATGTCCTGCCGAATAACATCTAACAGGAGGAGCAGCAGAGGTGAGTTTTCCCTCTAACCTTCCTTCTCTTAATCAGGTGTGTGTCTCACCTGCGCAGGATGTAGATGTTTCCGTTGCGACACGACACCGTGATGCGAAACTCCACGTCGAACTGACCCGTCACATCCATCGTGGTAGGAGGAGCCGGCAGCGACATCTTCACACGGAGACGTTTCATTTAAAAATGCATTGTTTTATGTTTTACTACTGAAGAAGGTTTTTGGCGTTACTTGATTAGAATGTGCTGCATATTCAGAACGGTTCCAGGATATTTTGCTATTTTCCAGGATATTTTGGGTAATTTGTCATAAAATCTAAGTCTTCCAGGTTTTCCAGGATGTGTGTCAATCAGTGAAAGAGAGGTAATCTAATGTTGAAAAATTCCTGTCCTGTCATGAGAGTTTACCTTGGAGAGGATGATGAAAGCTTCGGGGTCGAGGACATAGACGTCGCTGCTCTCCGTGCCGATCACCAAACAGCTGACACCATCCTCATCGGCCGTGCTCTTTTTCAGAGTCCCGATGCAGGTGATCACTGTCTGAAACAACAAGAAGACGGACCAATTTATCTACTGTGACAACAAGACTAGCACCAGGGCTAACCACCCTGGAATAATGTGTTCACAGTCCCAGCTCTAAATAACGGCTGTTCTTCCTTTTCTCACATTTCATGAGAACATGCTCCACAGTACACAAACTCTTAGAGCTACGTAAGACACAAGATTTCACACATGTTGCTGCATTCTGGAGCGAAACACCAAAATGAAACTGATGTAATGAGTGAATGATATGATGCGAGGGTTACCTGCCGTCTGATCGGCTGCTGTTTGTGCAGCTGGACAAACTCGTCCATGTCGTTGGTCTCCAGAGAGAGAAACCTGAGCGAGCGGACGGACAGCGGGACGTCGGCCTTCTTCCTGATGCTCTCCAGCATCTCCTTTAGGGTCAGAGGGTCGATATGACCCTCCCTCACCTGGTGCCACACGTCCTGAACAACCAGAGCATGACAACACGTCACAGGTACAGTGAGATCTATTTACAGCACAGGTGAGCAGAAGCTGTCTGACATATGGTAAAAATTAAAGGACCACACACAGAAACTGCCTAATGCTGCTTTGTCCAATATGTATTTTCTTCCATAAAAAGAAATGAAAGATAATTCAAGATATTTTTAAAGCCACAGTTTTCTGAGAAGAGTGAAATCATGAGGCAGAAACGCACACACACAGACAGACCTGCTCCAGTGAGTTGACCTCCAGACCGGGCAGGGTGAACTTGAAGTACGGTCTCAGGTTCTTGTAGACGTAGACGCAGGGTCCAGAGGCCACGGCGACAGCGGGGATGCGCGGCTCATGCAGGTCCATGAAGAAAGCGACGAGGCCAGCGGGCAAGTCCAGCAGGGTGCTCTCGCTCATCAGCGCTGTGCCCCGGTACACCTTCAGCTTCATACCGGACGAACCCGAGCCCAGGTCCCCCACCACCAACCGGTTCTCCCCGTCCCCGCTCAGGTCTGCCAGGTCCACGCAGGACGAAAAGGTGTACAGGCCTGCCACCGGGTCGTAGTGAGCGTCCAGCCACTTCCCTCCATCACCGCACAACTCAGACATGATGACAGCTGAATCAAACTTTATTCACACAAGGGCATCTGACAGGAACACCTGCTCTGACGTACAGGTGAATAAACACACACAGGTGAGCCACACATCTGTGGGAAACAGATCAGTTTGTGTGTGTGTCTTCTGATAAAATTTATTTTTCCATTTAGAAATCTGTAATAATCAATAATAATCACTAATAAATGACTCAGAGTTTGTTGTATTTATGTATTTAAAGAATAAAATGTGTGTGATTGATATGGTAAATTATAAAGGATGATCGACATTTCTCACGATTCTCTGACGTGTGACAGATCAAACTATTGATCAGCGAACAGAGAAACCATCTGATTGATTAATCAATAATTACAGCCCTGATGAAAGGGAAGAGCAACGATGTTAATACTTTTCAACAGCACTACTGATTGATTACTGATTATTAGTAGTAAACTGCGTGAGTGAAGTAGCTGTGATGTTATTAGCAGTAATGTTAACAAGTAATCAAATCCCCCCACCCACCCTCACCGTTGTCATGGAAACGAACCGCCGCGTCTCGTTGAGCCTGACGTCTCCTTTTTTTATCACGAAGCAGCGCGAGGTCTCTTCAATACACACAATTTGATAGATCCAGACTTTATTCAGAAAAAGTGTTAAAGCTGCAGCTATCTGCTGTTTCTGAGCCGCTAATCCACCTGGAACACAAATCCGCTTCAGTCCTGATCGTCCTGACACGATTCTATACTGCGACCGCTGTCCCCTTCTGATGACGTCCCTCTCACTCGCTTTTTCTTTTTTTTTTCCTTTCTATTTATTTTTGAGGAATGCTAAAGTTAAAGGGATCTGTGTGTGTGTGTGTGTGTGTGTGTGTGTGTGTGTGTGTGTGTGTGTGTGTGTGTGTGTGTGTGTGTGTG